>CM060065.1:49221963-49804463 GCA_030533445.1 Cyprinodon diabolis
GATTAGTGGTTGGGATGGGAGGAAGGGCTGAAATACAAAACTTCATCTTTATCTATCAAGGACTAAAAACCCTAAAAAATAACCGCAGAGGTTTTCTTCACTATGGTTATTCATCAATCATTACACAAACAAAAACAACTAAGAAATGTGGTAGAATGTAAGACAAAACTATTTTAAAATAAAGGCAAACAAGAAGAAAAGTTAAAGTTCTGATTTGCCTGACTGGCAGCAGCAAGAAACTGAGCAGATGCCCTCTAGTGGTCAAAGAACGTAAAACATGCTTGTTGGCAAACAAATTTGTTTCTGCTTGTTTTGTCAGGTTACAAAAAACGATTTAAGAGTTTTTATTTTAGATCTTGTGAGAAAGTTTAACACAAAAAATCCCCTAATTGTTGAAGTGGAAATAAATAAATATTCCATGATTCCTGAGCAAAAGTGTGGTGTGCATTTGTATTGGGAGCTCTTTTTTCAGATAGCATCACAAAACGTCATGAGGGAAGGAAAGTGGAAGAGTTAGGCAGCTCTTTTCTCTGAAAGAGGAACAACAGTGACACAAAAGTAAACCAATTAAACACATTAGCAGGTATTCCTCATTAAATCTAACACATTTTGACTTATTTGGCAAAGAAGAGAGGACAAAAAACTGAGCCTTGAGATGTACAAACTTAAACTAGCAGCACGCCACACTTTTCGCTTATTGTAAAACGATCTGAAAATTATATATTAATGCTTAACCATCCATCAAGTAAATCTGAATTATTTTGTTAGTTTCTGTATGCATTTTACAACTTTTTGATGTGCAATTCAAGGGTATTCTACTTGATCTAGCACAGCCAGTTCTCTCCATTTATTCACAGGTATGAAAACAAAGTAAAACTTCTAACTAAAGGCTGGATGTTAAAGCTAAAGCTGTGGTGGAAGTGGGAAGAAACAGGAGAACAAACAACAACAGAGCTGTGTTCTATCCTGCAGGCAGGAGAAAAGACATAATTAGTGGATAGAGATAAAAAGAATGTGTTGGGTAGCATACATCGTATGACGTCCTTCTGATTCTCAGGGCTCCTTCTGAGAGACTCCCTCCTCTGTGTGGCTTCAGGATACCGGCCACTGGAATCCTCAATGAGGTCTGAAAGTTAAGAGACCAAATGGCTTTATCACAGCTTCACCATTCAACCTACAGAGAGCCAGAGCTGTGTGAATGTGAGCATGCAGAGATCAGTTTGATAGAAGTCAGACATCATAGTTTCCCAGCATTTAAAGCCTAAACATTCATCAGGTAATAGAAACTATGATAAGATTTTAAAGGAAAAGTCCGCTCACATTCAGAATACAAAGTTCTGAAAGTACTTTAACTGTGAAATTATTACACACTTTTTAATAAATAAGTGTTTTCAATTAAGAGTAATTTCATTTGAATGTGCTTTACTGGAAGCATCCATGTTGGTCAAAGAACACTACTGCCACCTAAAGGTTTCTGATGTCACGGTGTGGTATCGGGCGTTGAGCAAGTCCCAGTGCTGTATCTGGTGTTTGTCACAACGCCCTATTATGCAAGATGGCGACGACCAGGGAACTATGCGAAGCAGAGAGTAACGGATTAATGACGTGTTTTTTTCCCCTCCTTCTTCAAGTTGGCAATCCAATGACGAACCCGTCCGTGGAGGATCAGCATCCAGCTGCCATGCACGTGGGCATTGTCAGTTTCACTATAGCTCTGGTGAATTTTAAAGGTGAAGTCCTCTGGAAATCTTCAATAATTGCAGATGTGTCTAGTAGTTCCGAGAATGGCGCTAGTTCCGAGGGAGAATGGCGCTAGGCTTACCGCACCGTGACGTCACTGCCGGAAGATGGCAGGAGGGAGGGGTTACTATATTTGGGCAAAAATGGCCGCTCCAGGACACAGTGATCGTGATGAAAAAGATAGTTTTTTGTTTTTTTCCACTGATTAATGCTAAATTAATGAAATCTCTGTGAACGTTTTAGTTTTAGGTATAAATAATGACCTATTGGTTATTCCTTGCCAATTGGACTTTTCCTTTAGGTTTGTTCTAATCCGTGTTTTATGTTGGCTGTTTTATTTTGGTTTAACGATCTGTCAGCCTAACGACTGTATGTGACCAGTTCTCCTTGTGCAGGTGAAAACCTGAAATATCTTATTGTTTCACCCCTTTTCATTTAATGCTTTAAAACTTAGAGCTACCCTACTTACCCTACCCTAACCCTAACCATGCAAACTGCACCAGACCCTCCGTACAAACAGGAAGTTAAGCTTAAAGGCAGGATTTTTTTTTTTTAAAGAAGGAAAGTTCTTCTCTTCTTCAATTCAAACACACTGTAACAGCCTATAAATCTTTAATTTTATTTTTAAACACACAGTCTCACAGTATTACAGAATAACCGTACAGTGATATATAGTAAAATATATACAAGTGACACTCTGGTCCAATATGGTTTGTTCTTTCTTTGGCTCCCTCTAGTGGTCAGGAGCACTTTGCATCATTTTATTTCTGTTATCTCACCATTTTCTGTTTGGTTCATTTTGTTGGTTGTAGGCTTTTGCTTCTATTTTAGTCGTGGCAGCAGTTTTTCTTTGCAGCGTTTTTATGTTGCATTTATTGTTTTTATTTGAAATTTTGGAGTTTGCATCAAACACGTTTTTGCAGCTTGATTCATAAAGCTCTGACATAGAACTCATAGAAGTCTGGACCTGAAGGGCGCATGTTTTCATTATTAAATGATTTCTTCTTCTTTATTCGTTCCGCTACTGGTTATTTTTTGTTTATGTCTGTGAAACAATCATCATGTTCTGAAGGGATGTGTGAAACTGAGTGTGTAAGGTCAGTACCTGGAGACGGTACTCTTCTTCCAGACATCTGAGCGCCCAGAGGAGTACTGGACTGGAAGAGAGATGGGTAAAACAAAAGGAAGGTCAGACAGATAGTGAGACTTCCGGTATGAATATTGCAGAGCCTACAGACTACATAGCTACCCTACAAAGTAGAAATACAAAAGATGATATTTCAGTGATAAAAAATTTGAATTCTTGGTTTCATATATGAATAAAAAAGATCAAAGATTGAGCTACAGTAGATTAAATAAGCAAACACCTTGTTTCAAACTGTGCTTTGAATGGTTTGATATACAGAAAAATTATGTTCATCAGACAAATACAAACATTTAAGAATTAGAAATGTTATCATCTTTGATCATATTTTCAGTTTGTAAATCACTATACTGGGTGTTTGCTGTAGAACTGTTGTGTCACAGCTAGATTCTGAGAAAAAGCATTCCAGGTGGAAACAAAGCCCACTGGGATGATTGCAAATGAAGTTTCCACAACATGAAACAATAACAAGCCGATGTTCCAGGTATGTCTAGGTTCAGACGCAGGATATAAGGCTTCAAGTAAAAAAAAATAAAAACACATCATTGATCACAGTAAAGACTTTAAAGCAAGTAGAGAAACACCTGTAAGCCCCTGGAAGGGGAAATGATTACCATGAATCGCAGCCACCTAGGAGGTCTGCAAGGTTACCTTCAGGGATACAATATGGCCGACATATAGCTTTCAAGAAGAACAAGTGTGACAGCAAAAAAAAAAAAAAAAACGCTTTAATACAACGGTACACTATTCACCAATAGAGCCCCACTGACTGATTTAGAACATTTCTACATGGAGCCATCAAAGTGATCATTGAGTTCAAAATTAATTGAGTGCCTTCCTTCAATAAGGAGCAAACAAGAAGAAGATAAACACTTTTCTTTTTTTTATTTGTCATTTAAAAAAAAAAAAAGTTTTAAACTAAATAATTAAATCACAATTTAACTTCGGTTAACAAAGATTCTTTTTAAGCAGATATTTGACATTAGACAGATTTTATTTGTCATTTTGTTAACACCAGTGCAAAACAAAAAGAAATTTCGTTTTTTTTTTTTTTTTGGGGTGAAAAACATTCACTAACTCATTTAAATATGAAAAATAGATTAATGAACAAATACTTAAAAAAAATAATAATAAAACTCTATTTCCACAACAATTTCTGTCTTAGAAACTCTTCTCCACCAAAAAGCTATTTTTTTTCCAAGTATAAAGACTTTTTTAAATGAAACGTGGTGTTTTATGAACCATTTTTCCTGACTTCAATTCAATTTAGTTGATCTATATAGCACCAATTCACAACACGTGTCATCTCAAAGCACTTAACAGAGACAATTGTACCAGAACAACCAGTCAGATTAATTCAAAGTTTTCTATCTAAGGAAAACCAGCTGATTGCATCGAATCATTGACCTGAAAGCAATCCCTCAAACCAACCATGCTTGTAGCGACAGTGGAGAGGAAAGCTCCCTTTTAACAGGAAGAAACCCCCAGCAGAACCAGACTCTGCACTGGAAAAACTATCTAGAAATAAGTAAAAATTTCTTAAATTAAGTGTATTTACCCTTAATTTGAGTAGGTAAATTAAATAGTTTGCAAATGGAATGAGCATTTCTACTCTTAAAATAAGATAATTAGATAACATGCACTGGAAATAAATGTAAATTGTCTCGTTCCATTGGCAAAATGTCCCTTTTACCTCCTTAACACGAGAACAAATGCACTTATTTTAAGAAAAAATGACTTATCTAGATTTTGATTTTTCAGTGAGTGTGAGCGGGCATCAGGCGAGGCCGACTGGGGTTCAAGGAGACAGAAGCATTCTTAGGGTAAAACAATGACTTAACATCTCTAACCCCAAGGTCCTTCAGTTGTACCTCAGGGTTCTGCATCAGGTCCTCTACATTTTAGCCAATATATTATTGACATTCCTAAAGTTTGTTTGAATTGTTTTACTTCTCAGACGTCTGCAAATGACACCTGTGAGTTTAAATATCGATAAAGGATCAACTTGCTGTGTATAAACCAGACACATCTACCAGATGGACAGATGCTACATCAGCCTTCTTGGATATAATATTTAAAGTTAAAGAAAATTTTGTTTTGTTTGACTGTAATGCTGTAATATTTTCCCCTCTTTGTTTCATGTTCATTTCGCTCCAAGACATACTGATCAGTATTTAACAGAGTAAACACACGTACATAAAAATATTGCCCAACATCATTTGGTGCTTCCATACCGTTGCTTCTAGAGGAGGGTCATTAGCCGTTTCCCTAATATCCTCCTGTCTGTCCAGAGTTTGGTAGATATGTCCCTCTGCATCCTCTTGGTTATCAGCCTCCTCTTCTCCATCTTCCAGCTCCCCCTCAGAGTGCTCTGGGGACGACAGGTGAGGCCGGCTGGCTAAATCATCCGACCATCTGTCTCTGTTGAGTGTAAGGTTATGGTAGAAGAAAGTTAGCTGTTTCACAGAGGAGAAAACCCAATATTTATTTTATTCATCTTTTTACAAGTAGAAATGTCTTCCTTGCAGTCCAGGTGTGACCATTTTAAAGTCTCAGGAAGCTTTTAGTGGTTTTAATGACAGATTGACTCTGGAAGGAGCATTTCTTAGTCTTAGGTCTCTACCTGGTGTAAAGCGCGGTGCTGAAGTTTGGCTCAGATACGAATGATTCTGAACGCTCCGTCTCAGAGAAGGACCTTGGACGAGCCGGCGGGATGGCCCACGTCTGTCCAGTGAGTGAGGAAGACAGAATAGCTGCAGCTAAAGCAGATCTGTGGACGTGAGCACAAGCTTTAGGTAAAAAAAAACAGGCAGAGTCAGTAAATATGGGAGTTTATCACATCCTTGTTAAATCTACTGTATATTTTAGAGTTAAAACAAACAAGGAAACAGGAAACTTTTACTTGAATACAAAAAAGAAGCAATTAGTCATGACAACGTTCTTCAGCTCATCCTGCAAGATGTCAATGAGATTTCTGTCTCAGGACTAAGATCACCACAGAGGAAGGTAGATTTTCTGTTAGCTGAGCTTTTTCTGCACTGATTTGACCAAATCTTATGCAAGATCATCTTGATAACATCAATGAGAGCTTATATAAAGCATTTTAATTACAATATAGTAATAATGGCAAATATTTAACAGTTCACGCAATATGCAAATCATGCAAAACTGAAGCACTGTGGATTTACACTAACATTTTTTATTTAAAAAAAAAAAGGGGGGGGGGGAGAAGCTTAAATGATGGAATATGGTGTGAAATGTGAAAGGATGTTGTAGGTAACAAAGGGAGAGTGTCAGCAGGTACCTATGTCTCTCAGGTGAGGGGTCTGGGCTTTGTGGGGGAGGAGTACGAGGCACAGCGGCTCTAGGAGCGATGGAGGCGGCAGGAATCAAACCGTGAGCTATGTGCTTCTACACAACAGATCAACAGAGGGAGAGCTTCCAGGGTCAGTCTGTCTCACACTGCTAAATCAACGACTCTTATGCACAGAGGAGGAATGATTGTCAATGAAATAATAAATGCCATTTTAATGCAACAATGCACTAGAAAAAAATCAAAATCTAGATAAGTCATCTATTCTTTAAATAAGTGAATTTGTTCTTGAATAGAGGAGGGAAAAGAGACATTTTGCCAATGGAACAAGACAATGTAGATTTAAAATAAGAAAACACAATTGCATTGTCTTATTTCAAGTGCATGTTATCTAACTCTCTTTTTTTAACCTCTTACACCCTCAGGGGGTATAAATAAATTTCTGCCTGACAAAAACACACAAAAGTAAATCACTTATAGCCTCACAGCTATTAGATTTAAGAAGAAACTTTTGGTACCTCTGTAAAGGTAAGATGTCATAGAATGGTTTTCTGGTGTCAGCACCATTGTAGCTTTGAACCTGCCTGAAATATTAGGGACAAAATACAAATATTTTGCATTTTTTGAACCTCGCCAAAATTTTCTTTGAAATAAATATTGCAAAACACTACCAAAATATTATTTATAGCACAAAAAAGTAGTACAGACTTTTAAATCTAAATGTTGTGTAAAAATATACCAAATTTGGACTCAATCAGATGAATCATATTTATTTTAGAATGGTATTAGTGAGAAACTTCTTAGGCGGAGAGGCCATTTTGGCACATTTATCCAAAAATGTCACCAAACTGTGCCAAATGTGTTTTTTACATCAATACTGGGGGTTTGGTAAAATTATGAGGTCACGTGGCAGCTGGACCCACCGGTGGGTCCGTAGGGTTCTAGGGGTTAAGAGTAAAAATACTCATTCCATTGGCAAACTATCTCATTTACCTGCTTAAAATAAGGATAAATACACTTAATTTAAGAAATTCTTACTTATTTCTAAATCGTTTTTGCAGTGTGGAACAAGGGATGCAGATGGTAAAAGACCAACATGCCTTGCAGTAGAACGCATGGATTTCATGACATGTTGCAAACAGAAACTTCAATGTTTTCAGTGGGATTTTCTGTGTAAAGCAACACAAAATACCACAGAATGTGAAGCGGAGGTGAAATAACACAGTTTTAAACCTATGGTCCAGCTACACTGGAAAAATGATCTAGAAATAAGTAAAATTTTCTTAAATTAAGAGTATTTACCCTCAATTTGAGTACGTAAAGGAGACAGTTTGCCAATGGAATCAGTATTTTTACTCTTAAAACAAGATAATTAGATAATATGCACTTGAAATTAGACAATGCAATTGTCTTTTCTTATTTTAAGTGCAAAATGTCTCTTTTACCTCCTCAAACCAAGAACAAATGCACTTATTTCGAGAAAAAACAACTTATACAGATTTAGATTTTTCCCAGTTTACTCTGATGCCCCTAAAAGTATTTTAAAAATAAGTGGACGTCCAGTGTTAGTGAATAGAACTTATCTGTGTCTCAGTCTGAATCCAGCTGATCGGCGAAGGCCTTAAATGTTTGAATGTCATGAAGACCAAGAAATGCAGGCGATAAAGTTAAGAACATCTTTAAAAATGAGGTATTTTGTTAAAATCAGTGAAGCAGCCAAGAGGCACCTGGTAACTTTGGAGGAGTTGTAAAGATCCACAGCTCAGGTGATTTTTTTTTTCCTATTTATTATTAAAAAATAGAAATTAAACAATAAGTTGTAAATTACAATAATCTTGGCTTTATGGAAGAAGAGAAACAAATAGGAAAAATATATGTAATAATAAAGTGGATTCTTTAAATCCACAAATAATAAAGGGAACAAATAAACAGACATGAAAGGGAATCTATTTAAATCCTATGAATATTTGAAAGACACTACCTGCTATTTGCTATTTTTAGATAGAAAGATCAACTAGATAGATCAATAAATAAGTGACCAGTTTAACTATGCATGTTAAAACATGCCTGCAATAAAAAAGCTGCTCTGACTCCATTTTTTAATTTGCAAAATAATCACTGAAGATTATATTAGACATATTTTAATGTATTATTTTGTGTTGCTACTGAATATCATCCCAGCTAAACACATTGAAGTGATACTGACTACATGTGATCAAATGATGGAGGTATTTTAGCAACTGTTAAACAGAAATGTTTTAATATGTGGAGGAAAAGTCAGTTTTAGCTAAAAAACATTAAATAGGCTAATCAGGGACTGAGGCTTTACTAGCTACAGACAGAGCAGCAGAACTACCGGCAGGGCTTTAAAAAGTGTAAAATCTAATCAAACTTACGAATTCCTTGTCTTTATCCCGTCTAAAGTTGAATTTAATCATGATGAAAACACTTTCACCTCAATATCTTGAGCTCAAAGCTTTTCTTTACAGCGATTTTACAGACCGATCGCTAAACTGCTTTAAAACACCAAAGACTTTGCCTAGAATGTAAATAAAATAAGTCTTCTGCTCTTTAAAAACTGTACAAAAACAAAAAGCTAGCTTAAATTTACAGAGTAACTGATTTAACACCGGTCGTATCCAGACGCTTATGCGGGAAGCCACGTATCTATAAAATAAGCGCTGATTGGTTTCGCTGCTTGAATTTAGCCAATCAGAGAAAGTTTTACATTGCCTAGCAACGACGGTCCTGTTGGTCACCAGCCCATCCAGCAGGGGGCGTCTGCGTTCCGTTAGTAGAAGTGGGTACGCCTCGATCCCAGTAGTCTGCAAGGAGAAGAAAGAAAGAAAGAAAGAAAGAAAGAAAGAAAGAAAGAAAGAAAGAAAGAAAGAAAGAAAGAAAGAAAGAAAGAAAGAAAGAAAGAAAGAAAGAAAGAAAGAAAGAAAGAAAGAAAGAAAGAAAGAAAGAAAGAAAGAAAGAAAGAAAGAAAGAAAATTCTCCACTGTGAATCACCAGCATTTTTTGTCAATAGAGACAATAGTGGCTTATATAATAACCCCAAACAGGTTTAAAATTAGCATCAACCTTAAAATAATCACTCCAAAAAGTTTTTTTATTTTTTTATTATTATCTTTTAACATCACTTTGTTTAAAAACCTTAACATAAATATATTCTTACCATTGACAGAATCCAGTGGCGTCCATAAAAGTTTTTCTTTTACTAAAAAAAGGGCATTCAAGGTCCTCCAGTTGTGCCTTAATGCACAATTTAAAGAAAACATATTTTTTATCAGGTGTTACAAATATATTGATCATCCATGTATTAGTTCTTGTTCTTGCCCAGCAGACGGCATCATCCATTTCAGCTCCAACAAGTTCAGGCAAATGTCTTATAGTAGTACCACCCTTTTTCATCAACAGTTCTGAAATCATGGCCATATTTTCCCAGGGCGACACTTAAACGAGATCCCTTGAGGACATGTTCTGGTAATAACCAGTGCAAAGAAGGAGATGTCCCAACTCTTTGTTTCTATTAGCCTCCAGATTTTTAAAGTGCTAACATAAAAAGGTCACAAACACTTTACTCTATTCCTTGGATGATAAAAATAAAAATTACTGACTTTTTGAGAAAAAAAAGGCCCCAAAGAAATCTGTAAAAATTGTGGCCTTAATGCTGCTTTTCTACTTTATAAATGTCGCAGACTTTGCCCTCCTTCTTCCGCTGACAAAAACAAAATAGTAGGGGCCCAATTCAACCTAATTCAGTTAATTTATATAGCACTGATTCACAACACATGTCATCTGAAGGCATTTTACAGAGACAGTTCAGCCAGATCATACATCCATCCACCCATCCTGTTACGCTTATCCCTGCTGGGGTCGTGAAGATGCTGGTGTCTATCTCCAGCTGTTTACGGGCGAGAGGCGGGGTCCACCCTGGACAGGTCACCAGTCCATCACAAGGTCCAGATCACCCAGTCAAATTGATTCAAAGTTTTCTATCTAAGGAAAACCAGCTGATTGTATTGAACCATTGACTCTTCAGCAATCCCTCACACCAAGCATGCTTGTAGCGACAGTGGAGAGGAAAAACTCTCTTTTAACAGGAAGAAACCTCCAGCAGAACCAGGCTCAGGGTGAGCGGCCATCTGCCAAGGCTTACTTGGGTTCAGTATAATCTGTCCCAAAAGTCGAAGTCAAAATCAAAAATCAAAGTCTATAATTTCAATAAGTTCCAAAACAGCTAAACAATGCCATGAAGATGTAGAGAAAAGATTAGTGTGCGACCTCTATAAGAAATTGGTGGTAGAAGCCAGTGTCATTTCTTAAACCTACCCATCATTACAACAAAACCTGACGACTTTTTCATAACCTCCATGTAATCTCCCAAGTAAACACCTGAATATATAAAATATATTTTTACCCAATTTAATTCACCAGGTCGGTAGCAAAGCTTTACTCTTACTCCAATTTAATTAGGATGAAGAAATTCTACCAAAACATTAAATCATGTCTTTTAAAGTAGGAGCAGCTGACCTTTCTTGTATAAACACAATATCAGCATATGCAGAAAAATGAAAAAGGTAAATAAGTTCCATTTTATTTTATGCCTTGTAACATTTTTCTAATTTTACGTCATAAAGATTCAATACTAAAAGAAAACAATCCTGACATTGCACAACCTGGTCAAATAAATCTCTTTACATTAAAAGGAGCACTTAAACAACAGTTGATCTTCAACACTCTTTCAAACAAAAACAGGTTTTAATCATGAAAACCCAAATAATGGAGAAACCAAAAGCCTTCAAAGATATATTATGAATATTTCATCATTCTATCTCTATTCTCCCACTCTGCAGAATCTAATATTATAATATTATAATCTATTAGATTATGTGAAGTCACTACTGCACCATGTTGGTTAAAAACACCCTGCCACCCACCCACCCTGTATGAATATGGTTAAAGGGTTGATTTAAATATTTCATTATGAAAAGCTGCTTTTCAGGCATTGTTTCAGCGCTATGACCAAATGTTGGCATCGGCTATTTAATCCTCACATATTGATTTAAGTTGAAGAGAATTAGACTTTTTTCTCCAGACAAACAGATTTATTTAATAATTAATTTTTTTTTATTATTTGTATTTAATTCAATAATAGATAATTTAATCAGACAATATAAAAAGAAAAAAAGCCAAACGGAAATGAATCATTAAGACCATAAAAAGTTCAGATGAGTAAACTGCAGTCAGGTTAGTTTCAGTCTGTGTGATGATGGATTAGGATGTCATGTGGTACCAGCCTGACCTGCAAACCGCTGTGTGGGTGGCTGCGTCGGTCCGACTTCATTCCAGACATTTCCCACCTGCTCCGCATTGTTGACTCCAGTTACAAAAAGCCTCGACAAATACTTCAGAAAATTCATCTCGGCCCCTTTGTTTGTTCTATTTTATTTGAGCTTACACATATGACAAAGACTTCACAATGAGAAACTATGCAGCACAAAGTGCTGGAGCAAACAGAGCAGAAAACATTACAAGACGATGAGACGTCTGCGTTCACAGAAAGGCACTATGCATCACCAGGCACTGCGGTGTTAGCGAAAAGCTAATATATCCCTCTAATACATGGAGCAGTTGCTGCACAGTCCTCTGCAATAACGTGACATTTTACTTCATGTTTAGTATAACAGGCACTTAAAAACAGTGTTAGGTAAACAGAGACAGTACCGAATATTACATATCAGTTTAAAAACATTTACATTTTTTACAGAAAAAGGTAGAAACACAAATTTACCAAAGCTAATAAAATACATTCCTCAAAGAGACAGAGATCCACCAAGCAACAATTTAGAACTAAACTTAAAAAGGTAAATATATCTTTTTGTGCTTTTTTTTAACAACATAAATAATTTGATTATCAAATGAATATAAGAATCTACTTTGTAGATAAAGAGATAGTCCGACACTGCAGAGTGTCAGTAAAACGTGAGTTCTAGCTAACATTAAGGCATGTGTGGAAAGATGGGGAAAAGCTTTGATCTGGGCCAGCCTCGGCCGGCTGTGTGTGCATCGTGAACATCAGTGGTACCGCATTCTTCCCTTCTCTTAAAACAGACAGATTCACATTGATAAAGACGCAGAGCCCAGGTGGGTAACGTCAAACCCACCCGTAAATGACTCCTCCTGGAACAATGGAGGCGTGGAGCCTTCTGGGGCCCCCCCCGAGCACCACCAGTAAAATAGGAAACAAAACAAAACATGTGTATTTCTATTTAC
This sequence comes from Cyprinodon diabolis, assembly GCA_030533445.1. NCBI lineage: Eukaryota > Metazoa > Chordata > Actinopteri > Cyprinodontiformes > Cyprinodontidae > Cyprinodon > Cyprinodon diabolis. The sequence goes on from CM060065.1 coordinate 49,234,440, forward strand.
ACCGTGTTCCTGACATGGCACGGAGCTCCAACACCAACTTCAGAGGCTGTCTCTCAAATACAAAAGGACAGCAACACAAACCAAGGTGTGATTTAGCAGCTTATTGGGTATTGCATTCTAAAAAAATCTTCCTCGACATCAGAGAAGCTTCACAGCACTTTTTGTTTCCCTCTGTGATCATTTTGTTTAATATTTTTGTAACGAGGTCCTTCATGTCTGCAGTGATGATGCGGATTTCTTCGTCCACAATAAAACCACCGCCTTGCAAAGCGACAGGCATTGCTGCGCTCAAACTTTTTATAGTAGTAACTGTTCATAGTCGTACTGTGCTGCAAACATACTGGTGTTATGCATAATGATCCATCATCCTATTAGTTTGATTTATTTTGGCACAGTTGTTTTTAATGCGTGACGATGCTGGTGCAAAAAAACCAAAAGCAACAGCGCTGTATCAGAACACAACCAGTAGGTGACCAGCGCAGCGCTGCGTGTCGCTGAAGGCCGAGCTCAGTGGAAGGAGGTGTCGTTGTAGGAACTGGAGCTGGGGAAGGTGGGGATGGGTTTGTTCCAGGGCAGAGTGCCCGTCTGGTCGGATGTAGGAAGGCTCAAGGTGCTGGCGCTCTTCATCTTGTTCTTCAGGCCCCAGCTGAGGAATGAAGACTTCTTGGCCACCTTGCGGGATTTGGAAGCCTTGTCATCGTCGTTATACGCCAGACAGATCATGGAGTAGGTCTTGGGCAGGTTTCCACTGAAGGTGGCGCTCTTGGTTGGCTGAGTAGACACATTTAAAGTTTTATTAGTTTTATTTTGATGCTTGTAATCCATTTTTAATGTAACTAATTATGTGACATCTAAGGCTATTAGAATAAAAAAAAACTTGTGTCCCATACTGTAAAATAAAGAGGTCTCTCCTAAAGATTAGGGGAGACCAAACGTGGATCATCTGCAGGGTTCCTACAGATTGGCAAGTTAAATTCAAGACTTTTTAAGACTTTTTAATGCCACTTGAAATAAAAATTTAAGACCAAATTCACAAGAAACACAAAAACACCTGCATGCAACAACTTAACCCAAAGGTTTATTTTAACATAAACCGCTGCACTAATGTTTCTAATTTTGAGAAGCTTCCCATACAGGAAGAAAGCTAAAAACACACAAATGACAGATATATTTTAACAATTATTTAACTGAATTCACAAACTTTATTTTAGCAGGGAACAAAACTAATCAGTTTTAAAGCCCCAACATAACCAGTGCTAAGTCTTTTTTGCAGCTATTTTTCTTTGTATGGTTTTCTTAGTATGTTTGATTTGGTGATAAGTGGAGGCGTTGCAGAGACAAGGGTGGAACTAAACTGAGAAATACCGGCTGTTTCTCAGTAACTCCATTTAGACGCTTTGTGTTTCGTGCTTCGCATGTGCGACTCCACTGCCTTAATTCCCATCGTTCCGAACTTGAATCGCTTCTTGCATAAATCCACTGAGCCTCATGTATGTTCCCTGGTTTTAGCCATGGAGAAAACTCTTGGCTGGAGACAATTTTCATTACATTTACACTTGCTCATATTTTCCAGACAAAAAGTTAATGGTGCATCTCCCAAATGTCCCGGCCGCAACAACGCTTTTATTGGTTCCGCTGTCGGGACGGAACCAATAATGGCGAGCCGTTATTTTTTTTAAATAAAAAAAAATTGTCAATTTTAAATGTTTTACTGAGATTGCAAATATAAATCGTAATAAAAATAATCCTATTTATTATGTTTTAAAAATTAAGACCTACGAAAGACTGATTTAAGACATTTTAATACCAATAAAGGCCCCGTTCACACGAAGTCAAAACGAACACGAAACGCTAATATTTTCCAGAACGTTTGTCGTAAAGACAGAGACGTAAAATAAATGTGATCGACCACATGAATGCATGAAAACGCTGCAAAATGTATGCCAGGCCTATAAGTGGCGCTGTGGTGCCAAAGCAAAAATAGGCGACGAAATGTTGGGCATGCGCACTAATATTTATACATGGTTGTCCTGCGGGTCCATTTTCGTGGTTCAGTCAAATTCAGGTGCTGAACTATGTGGTCGATATTGCTCTGTTCTTCCTGGAGATATTCCAGAAGAAGAAGATTCTGTTGTAAGCCCGACAGCAGGGTGAGTAGCATGAGCAGCAACCATTCAACACAGTACGGCGCCATTGTTGTTGTGATACTGTGTCGCGCATGCGTGTTTAGAGGCGACGCTATGACGCATGCGTGTAAAAAAAAAAATGCGGTCAGAGCTTAAAGATGGAAACGCGAAAACGGCGTTTCAAAATCTTCCCACTCTGAAGGCTGAATAAAAAAAAGATTGTTTACAGACCCCCGAAACGCCGGCTTGGTATGGATGAGAGGCTGGTTTGGTGAAAAATTTGTGCGTTTAGGCCAGGGTTCGGCTTCGTGTGGACGGGGCCTAAGGCCTTAGTTTTATTTTGAAGAATTCAATGCCTTTTAAGACTTTTTAAGGACCCGCGGGAACCCTGATCTGGATAAATGTCTCATGTTAACATTGACAGTGCTGTTTACTGCTAAAGGAGTTCCAAATTCTTTATTAACTCGGTTAGGATTCAAAAACGTCTCAAATAGACCAACTCAACTTGTTGCATAACTCTAGGTGGATGGAAATGCGCCCATATTCAAAACATTTAAGAATAAAAAATGAAAAGCTACGTCACTTTGTGGAACCATCGTTTGCTTTTTATTTCCCTGTGAAATCTGTTTTTTTAAGGTTTGAAGATCACTTCTTTCTTTTGAAACAACAAATGATCTTTACTCTTTAAAGGGACATTAAGTAAAAAAAATATCTTTTTTACTGCCAGAGATCACTGACTGCATTTACATATGTGTTATTATTGGTGTATTATTACCTCCAATAATAATCAGATACATTTTTATAAGCGAGTCATTTTATATGAGTTTATACACAAGGCTGGTCACCCGTTTGCCATGACAGTCTGCCATCAACGAAGAGACGCTGGTGAGGGATAAATAATAATGTGCAGAAACGTATTTCCTCTAGCTGGCAGTTCAGTGTGATGAGAGGCGGCTGTGAAGATCATTCGGAGACGCTAACCCAACAACTGAAAGTCTGCAACACTGCAGGATAATGCAGGAACATGCATTTGCAGCAGCAGCACAAGGAACAGTTTCACCATCTCCAAGAAAGTGAAAAGGAGAACTTAGAAGACAAAGAAAACGGAGACTTAAAAAAAAAAAGGATTAACAAGTGGAAAGAGCTAATAAAGGAGAAGCTGAAGTCACCAGGTTTCTCCTTGACAAGTGAACTGTGCTGCTTAAGTTACCGTAAAGCTAACTTTTTCCATTCAGTTTAATCAGAGAGCGTTGCTCGTTACCATAGGAAGCATAACAGTAGATCCTGCAAACAAACGCAGATCTTCTTGGTAGTGAATTGTAGTTTTACGGGGGTTTGGTAGCTTTCAAACGAGGAACGCTGTCTTTTTGTCAAAGTAAATGCCAGCTTGAGCTTGAAGTGACTTCATCTCAAATGACTTTTTGCCTCAACAATGTCCGTTTCTCAATTCACAAGAACATGAGTACGGACTCGTGACCTTGATGAGTATCTTCTTGAGAAGAAAAGTGTGAAGAACGGGAGCATGCAGCATAAATATGGGTCAAATAGAATAGAAGCGTACTGATGACATCACCACATGCTCAGGTCGCCTAGAGCTGCATTTCACCCCCTGTTATTAATAGTCTCTAGATGATAATAAATTTTTACTTTTTCATTTAGTGGGGAAGTAATAATTAACAGTCAGATAAACACAAATCAAATTAACATTTTGGCAAATAAAATAAGTAAAAAAAAAAAAATTGCCAACATAGGCAGCGGTCCTTCACACATGGCTATGCAGAGAGAGGGCTGCAGCAGACGCGCTAACGTGAGCCCTGGCTGCGTTAGCCTCAGAGCTCCGCTGGTTGACCAGGTCCTCTCAACGTTGGAGCTTTTTTTTAAATTAAGCACTAAATTAGTAAATGGGTTATATAAAGATTAGGGGTGGAACGGTTTACAAAATCCATGGTTCGGTTTGGTTCACTGTTTCGTGGTCACGGTTTTCGGTTCGGTATATGTTGATTGTTACCCCAAAATCCCATAAAAATTAATAAAATTAATGAAAAAATCCAAAAAAATTCATGAATTGTAATTTTTTTTTAATGATCCGCGGAAACCCTGGATCATTTCCGCATGTTTTGCTGCTTTGAATTTAATCATCTGGCGCATGCCCTCTACGATCTCCAAGGAACTCAGAGCGGAGCGGACGGGAGCCACAGTGGAGGCTGTAGGCTCTGCTTTGAGCAGCCGGTCTGGAGCGCAGCGGGGCTGAGCGCTGACGGAGTATGAGGGATTTCAGGGTTAGCCTGACATGTTGGTCATGTTGCTGTTAGCATAAACAAAACATGTTACAAAACGTAGGTCACTCTAAATGCAAAGTGGTCCCATACAGCAGACCTATAAAGTGCTGCTGGCGCGTCTTCCAACTCCTGTTCTTTCCCACTCGCCATACCCACACAATTCTCCACAACAACTGATTTTTTTCTGCTACACCCGGCTACGCTTCTTCTTCTTCTTGTTTACTACTGGTGGTTGGCTTTGATCGCAGTACCGCCACCTTCTGCTCTGGAGTGTAAACGCTTCGCCTATGAGAAAAAGGAGCAGCGCATGAACCGAACGAAACACACGCGAACCGAACCGAGACAGTCGAACCGAACGGTTCGGACGGTTTTCATAAACCGTTCCATCGCTAATAGAGATTCTTAAAAGTATAATATTCTCGCCTTAAATTATCTTAAAACTCATTTTAATAGAACAACGCGACAGAAAAGAGACCTTTTAACTCCTGATACCCTGAGCTATGTGAGCGCTCCCCTGGAATCTGCTGCTGCCGCAGTGCATGCTGGGACAGCTGTCAATCAAGAACGGGCAAGTCTGCTCTGATGTATGCTGGGTAAATAGGGAGCGGTGAGAACAACATCCGGGGACGTTGTCAGTTCTCGGTTTGCTGTTCTTGTGAATTGGAACAGTATTGCTGAGGCTGATGACGTTTCACGAGTACACGAGCACATGAGAACGCACAAGTACACATATTGAGAAACTGCCATGTCACGTATTGCAGCAGCCATTGGTGCAATACATGTTAGAGGCAGTGACGTGCTAGGTTGTGTTTTTTTTTTTTTTTTTATTCCCCATTTTACCACTAGATGGCAGTAATTCTTATACACTGTCCCTTTAATTATAATGAATAATTTTTTTTTCGAGTTACAATTATGTGCTAATTTGTGTGCTTCAGTTTAAGACACGTTAAAATCTGTGATTTTAACATGAATATTTGTGTAAATCCTGAGAAGAGGCATACCATAGTGGGGCTGTTTTCGATCATGCTGACCACCTGGATTTCAATCCCCTCTTCGTCCACGTCTTTCAGAAGTCGCATCATGTCACTCACACCCATCCATTTGGTGTCTCTGTCGCCCACCGCTACGATATAGTCGCCCTCCTTCAGTCCATCAGCCTGAAAAAGTCAAGAGAACAAGAGTTAGAGAGCGTGAACACTTGAATATACACATTTACCAGGAATGAGCTGAAGGAGTTGCTTTCATCTCGCTTCTTACCCTGAGGCAGCTACGATAAGAGGTCAGAGCACTGAGGTTAAACACAGGTGACGGTGTGTGCAGAGGAGCACTTTTTTCCTGAGGGAGTTCATATCCACAGGCAGGAGTTCAACTGTTTCTATTTAAGCTGCTCGACAGAATCTACAGAATCGCTCGGTTACAACAGAAAATGCTGCTGAATGTTTTAAAATGAGTTTGCTAAGAGATTTGGGTCTCAAAAAGCTCATACGGCTCCACTAATCTGTTTCTGTGGATAACCTGCACAGCTTATTAAGGCCTGCTTTTTGTTAGCACTTCTTAATGAGCTGTCAGCCTATAAAGGATTGCATGGCGTAAATACTCCCCATTTCTTAATTTAATTAAGAAGCCTGTGTGTGTCAGGAGGGAGGAGGGGAATGTACTCTTACATTTTTAGAACGCCATCCTGTTTAATCCTGAGCGTCTAATTTCATTCAAACCTAAGACTAATTTAAACTATTCTTTACATTCTCTGAAATTTAAAACTGTACAACAATCCCAGCTGCATTAAAGCCAACGGTTATTTAGTCACTGTGCAAAGACTAAATAGTAAAGGGCAAAAAAAACCTCAAATTCTATAACCATGAAGCCTAAAAGTATTTAAAAAATTATAAAATGACAAATTAGGATTAGCCTTTTCAATGTTTTGCGGAAGTAGAGCAGAAAGAGCTCATTCAGTTCCAGATATAAATGATGACATGCTAGACAGAAAAGGCCTAAAAGAAATATCTGAAATGGATTACTGGATCCATTCTTAGCAGAAGGCTGCACACTGTCCAGGTTTCTTCCTGTAAAAATAGAGTTTTTTCCTCTCCACTGTCGCTGCATGCATGCTCTGCTGGAGAGTCAACAGAACGAGGCAAGCAAATGTTTCCTGTTGCTACGTGTTCATTCAGGAGGATTGAATCCAGCAAAGTTACAGTAGTGGCTCAATGCAAACAGCCGAGTTTCCTTAGATCAGGGGTTTTCAGTCTTCAACTTTAAGATCCTTGGTCCGACACGCCTGAATCAACTGGCTGAATTACCTCCTCAGTATCCTGGTAATAGCTACGTTTACATGGACACAATCGGACTGAAGCCCTGATCAGGTCAAGAACTTTTCACATAAACATGTCAGACTGAGGATTCTAATTCGATCGGAAAGCAATTTTATTCCAAAAGAGAGAGGTGGTTTTTGGGAATCTTCATGCCGATTGGCATCCATGTACACACCCGCTCAGATCATTGGATCTTTAACCTTCATCCACTGGCTACTGTTCCTTGGTGGAGGAGGTGGCTCTAAATGTAATATGTTAATGAAGATGCCATCCTGCCCTCCACCCCTGTAGCAAATGAGCATTAGCATGAGCCCTTAACTTAACTATATGACCACCAAAAAAAAAGGCATGGACACAAACATCTGACGACGCTTCATAGTGGAAAGAACCTACATCAACAGGCACGACTGAAGAGCGGAAGAAAAAAAAAAATGTGCCGGACAGAATGAAAGAGTAGCTAAGGTTGAGGATGAGCGGACAGGTACAAGTTTGTTTACAGAACAGGAAACTTCTTCTACTGTTAAAACACTTCCTGAAAATGAGTCTGTGCATGATAAAATTATTTAATCTGATCGAACCCTTACCACATGTATACACACGTGATGATAGGACCATTTCATTTCATTTAGTGTCCATGGGAACGCCAGGATTGATTTCTTATTAATAAGCATTTAGATCCGGAAAATTTTACACATGTGGCTAATTTATCCCGATCAATTATATATTTACTTGATTCAAGTGTGTTGGACCGAGGACTCATGAAAAGTTGCAGGATAAATGGCATTGCCCACCCCTGCCTTAGATGGAAAACATTTAACCAGTCTGGATTATCTGGTTGAATCATCTCTGTATAGTACGGAAGAGGATTAGGGCCACTGAAAAAAAATAATAAAAGTGTAACTGATTTTTACATTTTCTTTCAGTTTAATATGGGAAAAAAGTCAGTATTCTGACTTTGATCTCAGAATTCTGACTTTTTTCTCAGAATTATGGCTTTTTCTCAGAATTCTGACTTTAATCTCAGAATTGTGGATCTTAATGTAGATGGGCACCATGAAGGGAGAGATGTGGAGCACTCAGCTTCACTGACAAAGATGTGAGTTGTTTGAGGGCCGGTGACACATTGGTGGAAAATGACGGAATTAGGCAACTTTTTACGTGCCTGAGGGGTCCCCTCATTAATGGAGGAGCAGAAGGTCATTAAAACAAGAGAGCTAGTCTCTAAAACACACATGGCTATGGCTTGATGCTAACATGTTTGTTAGCTGTCAGAATTCTGAGATTAAAGTCAGAATTCAGTTTTAATTCAAACTGAAATAAAATGTAAAAATCAGTTAACTTTTTTTTTTTTTTTTGTGGCCCTAATCCTCTTCCGTATTATAGCTCCTTGAGACGACGCCTTTAAACTGCTGTGATATAAAAAACTGAACTAAATAGTTGTAGCCAGATATAAAAGTATAACCTGAATATCAGCATATATGATCTACACTGCAAAAACAATCTAAAAATAAGTAAAGATTTCTTAAATTAAGTGTATTTACCCTTAATTTGAGAAGGTAAGTAAGAGGATTTGCCAATGGAATGAGTATTTTTACACTTAAAATAAAATAATTAGATAAAATTCGCTTGAAATAAGCAAATGCAATTGTTTTTTCTTATTTTAAATGTAAATTGTCTTGTTCCATTGGCAAAGTGTCTCACTTACCGCCTCAATACAAGAAAAAATACATTTATTTTAAGACAAATTGACTTATTAAGATTAACATTTTCTGCAGTGTATTTCAGCCTTCACATGTGTAGCACTAGCTAAAATATAAAAAGGAAAAACAACAAAACAAAAAGACCAAGCCAGGTGAAGATATTAGAGTTTGAGGAGCAAATTCCACTATACAGTGCTTCCAATTTTGACATTTTAAATGAAACTTTTTCACAATTACAGATGCTTTTAAATGAAGGCCAGTCTGTTCAGTGTCCAGGTTTTCTCCTGACTTCCTCCTCCTCTCTGGATCAATCCTCTCCTCATCTCCATCTTATGACCTTTCATTTAGTAGCAAACTCTGATTGTTTTTGGTTTTGGTTAAGAGTTGATGCCTGAATTTGATGTTCTAAAAGCAACATCACCACGCTTGTGCACTCAGATGTGAAAAAAATGTGGTTTAACTTACAGCCGCTTTGCTGAGAGGGTCCAACGAGACCACCTGAACCGGTGCTTCTCCTTTCAGAGTGAAACCCAGATCTCTGTCCTCTGCACACACAAGGATCTTCCTCGGGGGAGTCCACTTCTGCTTGGCTGAGAAGACTGACAAAGGGCCCTGAGTGGACACAGGGGGAAAAGGCTTGGGTTAATTGGATTTTTAGATTCAAAAAGGACAATTTCCTGCTAAGTTTTATGTTGCTTAAAGTCCGTTTTTTTTCTTCCTGGATGATAATTGATGTCATAAACATCCTCTCTTCATGGAGCAGTGATGAAGATTTCAAAAAGCCCAACATTACCAGCACTGAAGTGGTACCTGTACCACCAGGGCAAGGAGAGTTTACACGCATGATGACCAAATATATCCCCCTTTGATTCCTCCAAACAAAACAAATCTTTATTCCTCTTTATTCCTTTTCAGCAGGGAGAGCCCTGAAATAAAACATTTAAATCGGGCAATCCTGTAAATCTTTTAAAGGATTACAACCTTGTGCTTAAACTGTTAATAAAGAGGTGGGTTGGATTTTATGACAGGAACAACAGAGCTGCTTATGGTCTGAGGCTTTACCCCCTGCTGTCAGAAACTGATGCCTGTATTTTATTAGAGTAGTTGTAAACTGGGCTTAACCAAAGAGAGACGTTCTAGATTTTGGAGCCATCTCAGAGGATTCAAGCAGAGAGGAAAAAAAACAAAAAAAGAAACGTCCCAATTGGCTCATAGCAGATAAATAATAGAGCAAATATCATATGGGAGCAAAAAAAGAATCCAATTCCAATGTTTAAACAGCAGGAGCTTAGCAATCCCTGCTGGGAGTTTTCTCAAGTCCCAGCAATGTGTTTCGTTGAAATGCTAAGCAGTAGGCTAACAGGAAGTAGAATTGATTAAATAAGGGCGCACATGACCCATGTACAGAGGCCTTAGTCCTCGACGCGTGTGACCCGGGTTCAAATCCAACCTGTGGTCCTTTCCCGCATGTCTCTACCCCCTCATACCCCCTTTCCTGTCTGGCTACTGTCCGCTAAAAACGAGCGACTATTGCTGTAAAAAAAAAAAAAAAAAAGAATTGATTAAACGGATATCAGGTTTTCAAAAACATCTTTTGCACAAAATTATCTCAAGTGTTTAGTGCATTTCAAATCGATACTCTATAATCAGCCTTTCGCTACAGCAGTTATACCCGCTGGTCTTTAAGGGTACAACTCCTCCAGTTTGCTAATGATTGTCCCCAGACTTTGACTAGGCCATTTTAACAACTGAACACACTTTCATTTTAACCCCTTCAATGCAGCTTTGCTTGTTTTGTTTTTTTAAGGAAACTGCTGTGCTGGAAGGTAAACCTCTCCCAGTGTGTTTTGAAGACTCCAATAGGTTTCGGTCCAGATTCGATGATAATAATCTTTCCCTCCCCTCTGAAGGCCTGGTTATCCTCTCGCAGCAGTGTGTCGCAGTGAGCTTGTCGCAGATATTTTTCATTTATGCCCAATATTGAAGCGTGGTCTCTGCTATGTTATTCCACGCCACAACACAAGAGGGACAATTAGGGGCTATCTGTGGGTCTAGATACGGCAGAGGCGGTGAGGAGTTTGGGGAAAGTTTGTGCGACAACGGAGGGACATGAGAGCCAAAAAGAAGCGGGGATCGAGGTGGAAAAAGAGTCCCAACGTTCTCGCGCACCTCGCTCTTCTAGCTGGTCCAACTTCACGAGTCGTTTTCCACAATGGCGGTCATACCACCAAAAAAGGCAGTAATGTACCAAACAGGAAATAAGCATAGTGTAGAGCGGATGTAGATTTGACCAATCAGAGGCCTCCTGTCTGCAGCACTGTCTGCTGTCACCTACAATTTTGGAGAGGTGCAGCAGAGTGTCTGCAGAAGGGGCGGGGACACATTTGCATTCACTGTGACACACATGCAGACGACCTGGTTTCTGAGGATAAATCAGCCTTAACTTCCTGCTGAAGAAAGGTATCCCACAGCATGATGCTGCCACTTCGTCTCCTCCGATTACAGCAACTTCCTCTACATATTGCTGTGTTTTAAATAAGGCATCTAATAAATTGGACATAGATGTTTGGGGGGTTTTTGTCTAAAAAAAATGCTTTTTTCCCACTTTTTCCAGAGTCGGATTTGTGATGAGAGCAGATGAATCTCTGCAGCTCTAGAGCTGCAACAGGCCTGGATTTCTCTGACTGATGCACATCAAACCTCTCAGATCTGTAAACCATACATCTTTCTCTTCTGCTGCAAAAATTCAACTGCTTTAGCTGGTGTGTCACACAACTCCTCATTAAAACACACTCCAGTGTAAATGTAAAGAAAGTTATAGAAACAGGATTCCTCTCAGATGAAATATAGGAAGTGTGCTGAACCACAAAATTCCAAGGAAAATTTAAAAGACTAATCCCAGCCCATAACAAGAACAATAAGTCAGAAGAAGTTCCACTTCTTTCAGCCTCATCCCAGTTTAGACCACAATAACCAGAGCAAGGATAAACCAGGCTCCGCCCTTCTCCGTCCACAGTTAGTGTTAGTTTTGCATTTATTGCCTTGGATGAAAGTCCAGGAAGCTTAGGAAATGGCTCGACCAAATGCGCCAAAAATTCCTGGAGTCTCACCTTTGGTTGGTTTTATTCAGAAATGATAGAAAACTCTAGTTGCCGCAGACCCTTTTTCATACCAATTGATGAATAAACCAACCTTCACAGGAAAAAAACAGTGATGTAAGTGAAGGATATTAGTAACCCACATACCAGCCTTTGGAAAAAGTCGATGACTTTCACCTTTGTGGAAGCAGGAAGCTCCATTTCTGCTTTATGCTCCGTTTTAGCTGTGAAAGGAAGCGCAGAAATGATGCAGTCAATTACAATGTTTACTGTCACCAACCCATACGAGCTGCTGCCCTGCAGGGAGGAGGACATGAGGTTAACAGAGCAAACATTACATCAGCTGAGCTCAGAGATGACGGTCGCTTATCAAAGCTAATATAACTGCAGCAGGTGTGGAAAACAAAAGAGTAGCTTTTCATGTCAGGTTTCCTGAGAGACAAACCACACAGAGAGAAACAAAACGATCTCTGAGCTCCGGGAAGCATTTGTTGTGGAGACGCTCAGCTCATTGTTCTGTCGCTAAGTCAATCTCTGCCATGTTCTCTCTTAACACAGGGTGCACAGACAGACTGGATTCCTCCAATCTTATCTGAACATCCTGTGCTAAACCAAACAGGATATTTGCTTCTTTTACAACAGCCCAGGGACTCACAGATGATGTCTGGAGCTTCGATGTAGTCCGCAAACTCTTCCTCGCTTTCAAAGTCCGTGTACTTGTTGAGAGAGCGCTGGTGGCTGGCTTTTAAAATCTCCTGCAGGACGTCGTGCTTGTCCTGTTGCTGGCACAGACCGTGATTCCTTAGAGCCTCTTCGTGACTGGCGATGGCACGACGCATATGAGCTTTACCTACGGAGGAACAGACAAAACAGGATCAGAGACGCACAGAAGCAGCCATTAAATGTTTTCCCTCTGCTGTGATTAGCTTACCGATACGTTCACGTTCATCTTTGTCCTTCAGGATGTCGAGTGGGGAGCATCCCTCAGGGAGCTGATCGTACACCTGAGATAAGGTCTTCTCCTGCTGATCCTCATCATCGTTGGGGCCCACTAAACGCAGAGGGAGAAAAATCCATCTCAGACTGAGAAACGTCTCATTTTAAGCTGCTGGACATTTTAAACCTTTTAAATGGAAAATAGAAGCTCAGAAACTGTCCTTTAAAATAGGATTCATATGAAGCACATGCTTTTTAAATATAAACTGAAAAGTGTAGATAATATTTGTTTCTTTGTGGGAAGTTTTTAGTGGGAAGTTTAAAACTTCCATGGATTTTTTTTCTTTTCAGGTTTACTGTGATCATACAATGTTCACATTTTTGTGAAATGAAAGAAAAACGAAGAATGTTTTTCAGTTTTTTTGTCCTGATTGCCATTCCAGACAGAAGATCAGGCTTTGATGTGAACCTGTTCTTTGTTGCTCTGGTTTTGTGTCTAGAATCATTGTGCTGCGGGAAAGTGGATCTCCACATCAGTCTAAAGCCTCTCCAACTGGTTTCTGACTTATTTTCTCAAATAAAATAAAATAAAAATTAATTTTTTTATATTTTTGCCAGTGGCCCTAATCCTCTTCTGAAGAACATGCGAGAATTCTGAGAAAACAAGACAACATTCTGAAATTAAAGTAAGAATTCTGACTTTCTTTCCATATTAAACTTAAATAAAAAAATAAAATAAAATAATAACTTTTTATATTTTTTCCAGTGGCCCTAATCCTAATCCTCTTCTGAAGAAAATGTCAGATTTCTGAGAAAATAAGAACATTCTGAAATTAAAGTAAGAATTCCGACTTTCTTTCCATATCAAACACAAGTAAAACGGTCCTAATCCTCTTCTGTAGGTTTACTTTCAGAGCTTCCTTTTAAGCTACCCCTACTGGGGAAACACTTCCCCACAGCATAATGCTGCCACCGCCATGGTCCAAAGAGGAAAAGATGTGATTAGCTTTCATCCACAAAGGGAGCTGGGAGATATGGAATTAAAATCTGATCTAGGGCTGAAACTATTAATTGGATTAATTTTAAAAGTGATCAGGGAAATAATCAACTAGTTTAGGCAATTAAACGTATGGTAAAAATGAAAAAAAAAAATGTGACGTTTATAAACATCCTTACTTCTAATTCATTTAGATGATACTCAAAATCATCTCTTATAATGATGGGAAGTTTATCATGATGTCAATAAACAATAACATAAATGGCAACCTTTTGAATCCATTTAACATGGTTAAATATCCTTTTTTTCACTGGATAAGAGCTATTTTTTTCATGCTGCTAAGAATTTAAACTAGTTTTAACTGGTAGTTAATCATCTCATCAGATGAAAACAGTCTGAGAAACAAAACGTTTTACTTTCATTCAGCGTCTCATATTAATTGACGTGTAAAATCCAAACCAAACAGAATAAGCTTTGATGTGACTTACAGTAAAGAAAAAGCAAAACTTTTTGCTGATTCTGGTAAATAGGATTATAGAAAAACTTAATTATTTTTATCAAAAAGCTCCTCAGAATATGAGTTATTTTAAAACTTTATGAAGTGCCTGTAAACAGGGGTCTGCGAGTCCTGATTAAAGTTTCAGATGAAATGATCAGACCTTTCTGTGAGGTTCTGCTTCACTGAGGCAGAACTATCGGCTGGTATTTATGCTTCATCTCTATTCTGCTGCTGCCGTCATTTAGCGCCGTTCCTTGCTTCGATCCGTCCTCTATTCTCTACGGTTCTGTGGTTAATTGCTTCATTTTCCTTGTTCTCTCAGGAATTTGTTAATGAGCTGCCAGACTCAAAGCTGTTTCAGTTTGATGCCATTCTATTCATTGGTCCTAGTCCAAGCATTACAGTCTTGCTCATGTTTTTGCACGCTCCCGCTAAACTTTCCAACCTCTTTAAAACCTACAATTGGCCTCAGCAAAAAAAATGCAGAAACAAAACGAGACAAAGGAAATTTAATCGGACTGTGGGTTAGAAAATAAACCACAACTTTTTCTTTTTAATTATAACAGAATGAACTATGGCATCGACAAGACGTCACAGCTAATCAATCACATCGGTTATGCAAACCCTGCAGCAAACAAAAAACTTTTTTTTTTTTTGGAATGTTTCCCAACTTAAATATCTTTTGATTTACTTGGATTTTATTTATGAGGACAGGATACATAAAGGGTCACTCGCCGTAATCCAAACAGCTCTGTTCTACTTTAAATTCCTCCCTTGTCTTTGCTCTACTCTCTGTTGATCACAGCTCTATGGACAAAGCTGCTGAGTTTGTGTGCCGATGTGTGTGTCCTAAAATAGCTGTTGTGTAACAGCTTTTGGTTCAGTCATCAGGCAAAACCAGCAGAAGCAGAAGCCCTCCCAGTACTACAGGCAAAATAAATACTGGTTTAGGCTGTTTTCCCCATCAGGCAGGAAACCTTTTCTCTGATAGGAACTTCTGGCTCTGAATGCATGCTTTCCGTCACATCTTTTATAGCTTTTCACTGTGTGTGTTTTCTAAAAAAAAAAAAGGTTTCTTTACGCTCATGATCCAGCAGTGCTGAGGCCATGAAGTGATGTGCAATGGCACGGTAGTGGTTGGTTTTGACCAGGGACATGGTGGACCAGAAGAACGGCACGTTGTCTTTGATCGGCATCTGGATCATGGACTGATGGACCTGATCGTAGATTTCTGAGACCTGGCAGGAAGAGAACGACGGAGGAAAAAGTGGACATTAAAAGCGGCAATTTGAGGAAATGGCCGTGATGACATCACATGCAGTTTATGATGTCGTATTTACCTTTGCAGCCTCCTGAGCCATTTTAATCAGGGAGTTGAACTGGTTCATGATCCCTGGAAGTGCGATCTTCTCAAAGATGCACTCCTGCGCTTGAGCAAGCATCAGGCGAATCAGCATGCTCACCATGGCTGGGCTCATGTCGTAGCTGGGCGTGTGGGTGAAGGTTTCCTTAAGGTGGTTCAGCATGCCTGGAGGAGGGATTTGAGTTAACAGAAATCCAAGCAAAACTTAAAAGGCTTTAAATAATTTATGCTCCTGAAACAGCCAAGTCACATGGATCAAAATCACCTTTATGAAAGGATAAGTTTCTTTTAAGTGTGTTCATCTCATCTTAAAATTAAAAAGAACCTGAATAAACTCAGTGGTTTATCTTTGAAGCCAAAAGGAAGATTTTTTTATTTCTGTCTCCTGACACCTCATTTCAATTTATTCTGGTAATAATAATAATAATAATAATAATAATAATAATAATAATAATCTTAAGAGATGCATCAAGAAACCTGCAGATTAAAGATCAGCTATGTTTAGTGTGAAGCAGATGCTTCCAATTAAAAAAGATGAAAGAACATACTGAATATTTCCCTCACAGGTTGAGACATGCTCAGGAGGGAGGTGGGTGCATCAAAGATTCTCTGTTTTGAGCTTTAAACTCAGGGTTATAGCAGGTTTTAGGAGAACCTCAGTTTAAGGATCTAGATTCTCTGGGGAAAAAAACTTGGTTTGACAGTTTTTTCTGTGATGTCAGTGGCTCCAACTTTGCTAACTGCTAATAAGCTAAAACCAGTTTAAAAGTTGATCTCTGAGCAGTTATAAAAAAAAAAAAATCAAAATTAAAAAAGATTGATTTTCATTTCTCTCTCGCACACAAATAAACAAACAAACACGTGCCTTGGCGTCACTTCTGTTGGAAATATGAAAAATGTATTATGCTCTTATTTCCTTTATTAAACATCTTAAAGAATAGTTAAAAATTTAATCTTTATCTTATGAAATCTTTTAAAGTACTCCTCATGTGTTGGCCTAGTGGGTTACAGCAGAGCGCTTGTGTTCTGAGAAGGTTGCAAGAACCCTGATCGAATCTCACAGACTGCCACTCTGGGTCCCTGAGCAAGACCTTTAACCCCACACTGCTCCCTGGGCGCCACACAATGGCTGCCCACTGCTCCCCAATGGGATGGGATAAATGCAGAGAGTTCATTTCTCCAATCTGAGATCAATAAAGTTCAATTGTTATTATTATTAGTAACCTGCAACATTTGATCGATGGCAGCTCTGTATACAAACGATCCTAAAACATAACTCATCATTTTATCATAACTAAAACATCTATAGTTAAAAACACCAAGAGCAATAAAACATTGACATAAAATGCTTGTATTTTCTTTTATTTAAAGTCGTAGGGACGCGGCTGTTCCAACCGTTGCGTTTCCAAATTCTCCCTAGAGCTGCACGACTTTACACGAGTGAATAAAGTGAATGTGAATGGTCGATTATCAAGGGGGCGGGATTGTTGTGGCGGAAGGTTTGCAAGCACGTTTGGTCCGGTTTCTCAGAAGCATCTTGCTAACCAGTTAGCAACTTAGTGCTAGTAGGTTCCCAATGGGAAATTCCATTGGGACCAAGTAGCACTAAATTGGTGACTTAGAAACGACGCTGTCAAGGAACGCTATGGACAGAGGAAACATGCAAGAGGAGGAGAGTTTAGTGTCGGAGGTCGTGGATGAGCCTCCTCCGTCATCCATTTTTTATTTAGAGGAGGAAAGCGGTGACGAAGATGTTGTGGAAGAGGACGCCAGGGCGGCAGAAGCTTGGTTTGGTGTAGAAGGCTTCCAGCCGTACATGTTTGAGCCCTTGCCTCGCAACGCTGCCAGTTCTGTTAGCTCTACGCTTTTTTTAAAGGAACGAGTCATAAAATCTAAATTTGCAGCAAGAGCTGAGCTTAGTAACAGAGAACTACGCTTCCAGCCTGCGCTCAGATCTTCAGAGCGCTGAGCCAAATCCACTGCATGTAAATCCTTAACATTAATCAGCCCTGAGCTCAGTTTGTTGCTCAAACAATGTTTCCTCTGACAGTATAATTGCTTTATTTTTACTAGTCTAACTGAAGATGAGCGCTATAATTAAAGAGCAGCGTCACTGCAGAGCCGTGCATCGATCATCGTCTTACTGTACTTGTTGACAGACCTTTAAGAAGTGGAGCGCTCCTTCATGTTTGCTGATGCTTTTTTCGACTTCAGCCACATGACAAGAAGCCAGAGAAACATGTGAAACAGAAACCAGAGGGTGGAGGCCGACTGATAGCCAGACATAAAGCGCTGGCTATCCATCTGAACAATACGTTATTGTGTCCTTGGTGGGATTATTTGCAGCACAAAGAAAAACAAACTTTCCTGCAAGTTAAAGAAGCGTTTGACATGACCATTATTTCTGCAGAGTAAAACAACCACGGGAAAATCTTTCTTCTATCATCTCACTATATCTACATGTTTCACCGTCACTGCAGGTTAAAGTGAACCAAGTGAAACTCTCCATCTTCTCAGGTTAACTTTGACGTACCTGCAGCTTTTTGGAAAGCGGAGATGGCCTCCTCCAAGCCCGCTGCTTTCTGCCGGTTACTGCGCGTCCCGATCTGGGAGTACAGCGCTGCAATGTTGAAGACCACGCTGGCTTTCTCTAAAGACAGGTTCTGTTGGCATACGGGAACGCCTGTGAAGGAGTCGTACCTGCAGGAAAGAAGCCAGATCCCGTTACCGTTTACTGTTCAATTCAACCCTCATAGTGGTTCAAATACAAACCAGTAACCACTGGAAAAAACATCTAGAAATACGTAAACATTTCCTAAATTAAGTGTATTTACCCTTAATTTACATAGGTAAATCAGATAGTTTGCCAATGGAATGAGTATTTTTACTCTTAAAATAAGATAATTAGATAATAAATGTTTATCTTGTTAAGTGTAAATTATCTTGTTCCATTGGCTGTTAGGTTTATTCTTTATACAGCATGTGCATTGTGCAAGAATAAACCTAACATTGCAAATGTGTCTTTTACCTCATCAATCCAAGAATTACTTATCTGGATTTCGATTTTTTTCCAGTATAATGGGCCTAAAATATTTCATATTGGCTATTTTTTTCCCTACAGTAGATCTTTTATGCAGTTTGTTTCTTTTGTTTCAACTCCCTGAACTAGAACGTCTTATTGCAGGGGGAAAAAGAAGCTGTAGGGAGACAAACAGCTGGCACCAGCCTAAATCTTTCTCCTCTAATTCTCCAATGAGTAGCGAGGCATTATGTAGGGATATACTTCCTGATCCACAGACTTAAGGAGGTGTCAGAATACTTGAAGACTGAAAACCCCCCAACAAAGGAGCTCAAAGCAGCCGATTTAAGAGAGGATTGCACGATGTCTCTTGGCCTTCAATTTCTTTGCACATTGCTTTTATATATTTGATATAGAAAATCACATGAAATGCAATAGTTTTTCCAAAAATATAGTTCCTCTAAAACGTTTAATCTTTTAGGAAGTAAAATTTAATGGATACCTTTCTGGTGTCATGTTTATTCAACACCCTCCCTTCTATCTGCAGAAAAGCCTCCCTAAAGCCTGATATTCCCACCGCCATGATTCACTTTGAGTTGAAGGGTACTACATATTTCCCACTTGGATAAAAAAAAAAAAAAAAAAAAGCTGCACCATCCTCAAAATTCACCGTAAGACAAACATCAAACGGGACGTTTTATGACCTCTCAACAGCTACAGTAATTACTTCCTTGTACTCTTCTATACAAGAATGTCTTAAAATTTCTCATTTTTTAATAAGGAAATTACATTCTATGAAGCTGTTGCTGTTAACCCTTTATAGGGCACTCGCTGAAATCCTTTGAAAATTAAAATTTCAACATTGCAAAAACACAAATCTCAATAAGTCATTTTCTCTTAAAATAAGTGCATTTTTTCTTGAATTGAGGAGGTAAGTGAGACACTTTGCCAATGGAACAAGATAAGTTACTTTTAGAATAAGAAAAAAACAATGTTATTGTCTTATTTCAGTGCATATTATCTAATTATCTTATTTTAAGAGTAAAAATACCCATTCCATTGGCAGATCATCTTATTTATCTGCTCAAATTAAGGGTAAATACACTTGATTTAAGAATTTTTCTACTTATATTCAGGTAGTTTTTGCAGTGAAGCCAGTGCACTGGAAAAAATCAAAACCTAGATAAGTCATTTTTTCTTAAAATAAGTGCATTTGTTCTTGAATTGAGAAGGTAAAAGAGACATTTTGCCAATGGGACAATCCAATTTACATTAAAAAATAAGAAAACGCAATTGCAACATCTTATTTGAAGTGCATTTTATCTAATTATCTTGTTTTAAGAGTAAAAATACTCATTCCATTGGAAAGCCATCTCATTTACCTACTTAAATTAAGGGTAAATACATTTAATTTGAGAAATTTTTACTTATTTCTAGATCATTTTTCCAGTGTGGTGTCATTGGAATCCAGGAAAAGACCTTATTACCTTTGTAACATTCAAAAAATATGGATGGCAAAAATGAATGTCAATGTAATAAGAAACACCAACTTGCCCGAAATAAAAAAAAAAACAAAACATAAAAATAACAAAAGTGCTTGGAGAAGAAATCCATGAAAAACACTCCACAAAGTGAAGGAAACACTTTTTTTTTTTTTTACCTTAGCGGCATTAGTGCTAAAACTGGTACTTAAATTTTTTTGTTTTTAAAACCTAAATATAATTGTTAACTAGGATTATTAACTTTTTAACTTTTCAATCAGCTTTTTACCTTTTTTCTTGACTTTTTAACTTTTTTTTTTCCAACTTAATTTCCAGTAGGTAATATATCATTCAAGGGCTCATCTAATTGGCCAAATGCCAAAATAAGAAGTACAGCCATGTAGCAGCATCTTTGCTGAATGGCTGGATATAGATCTTGTGCTTCTAGACCTCACTGAGGGACGGAGGGGACTCCATTTGTAAGGGATATGCAAGTGATCAAAAACAGTAACTTGCCCTATAAAGGGTTAAGTAGGAAACTTCTGAATAGAATTGGTTGCACCGACTTTTATTTAGAGGTACGAAATGTAACAGCTCAAAAGATCAAATATTTATTAGCTAAAAGAAAGAAGGACATTTTGAAAACATGTCAAATTTATAGACTTCATGAAGTTCTTTTCATCAGAAAAAATGCAAGCCAACATGAAATGGCTGAAAGGATGTGCAAACTTGCGTAAATCAGATCATACCAGGTGAAGAAGATGCCGGTCTGGCGGGTCGG
The DNA here is from genome assembly GCA_030533445.1 of Cyprinodon diabolis. NCBI lineage: Eukaryota > Metazoa > Chordata > Actinopteri > Cyprinodontiformes > Cyprinodontidae > Cyprinodon > Cyprinodon diabolis. The sequence continues at coordinate 49,255,031 of CM060065.1, forward strand.
GGAGAAGAATCTGTTCTCTATTAGGGGAAGATGACCGTAGTATTTTGCGAGCAGCTCCACCCCAGCGTCATTCCTGCTTGGCGTTCTGCAGGCCTGAAAAAAACGACAGAAACGACGTTTGGTAACATGCAGTTCTAACAAACTTTAGCTGTGATGATGCAGTGTTCTCACTCAAACTCCTTTCAGGCATTAGGAGCCTAGTGTTTGAAACTATAGCAACACAACCAGTCATTTCCAAACCCAGGGGCGAGGAACTGATGATGGGTTTTTAAGGCAGAGAATAACAGGGTGGGAAGCTGCTGTTAAAGCATTTAAACACCTCACCTGCCGCAGGTCCATCAGATCTGCAATCTCCTCCTCGAAACTTCGTCCGTCTTCATTGTAGTGCTCCAGGATGTAGTCCTGTCAAACACATGTGGAGTTCAGATGATGCTTGCATACAATTCAGACAGCTTTGGGGCTTTTGTGTTCTGTAGCACAAATGACCTGAATCTAAAAATGAAGAGAATGCTTTTGAAACGCCTCACTCTTCTAGAAAGAGGCTGCCACAGCAGCTCATTAAGACAGCGATCAGTTACTGACACGAAGAGACGCACAATAAACGTGCCATCACGACATTTACGAGACGGTTTCCTCTCAGCTCGGTGACGACTGGAGCAGCCGTTACAACTACTGACCTCATTTGGAGTGACTGTGCTGACAAACAGCCCTGGAAAACGTGCCGAGCATTAAAGTTTTTGGCAGGTAGGGCGACGATAAGCGACGACAGGAACGTGCTTTGGAAAGCTTACGCACCAGCTTGTTGTCAGGGTGAAAACAATGCCGGCTCGGTGACTGCTGCTGCTAATAATGCAGCGCAGACAAATGACCCAAATCCCCAATGAAAGGAGTCTCCTTTTAAATCCAAACTGTAAACAGCGATGTGGGTCACGTTTAGAGAATGGAAATCTGCTTTCATCCTGATCCTTTTAGGATGGGGTGGCGCTTTTTCTTTTTTTTATTTACATTTACCTTTAAATCTATCCAGAAGTTCTTATAAGGGACTTTAAGGGACTTTATAGGCAGTGAGGATGCTCAATTCCCTCCCTGCCCTGCCCCCCTTCGCCCTCCCCCCAATACCCCCGTCCCCCAATACTTCCCCCACGTCAGGACTGCTACTCTATGCACTATTTGCACCATTCGCACTACTGTTTGCATATTTTAATATTTATTTTTATATCTTAGGTTTTTATTTCTATTTTATGCTATGGTTCATTAACTTTTATATTTTATTATGCACCGTGGGGTTGAGAGGACTGAAATTTCATCTGTGCTGTATGTTTACCATGTAGCACATTTGACAATAAAGTTGAGTTGAGTTTATTTTGATGTTGTTTATTCAACGCCCCTTTTCTATCTGCTTCTTTCTGCTTAGAATGTGTTGTTTAAAGCTACTTACATGGATGGCTGTAATGAAAGACGCCATGTTACATGAAGGCGTTTGAAACACCTCGAATTGACCGCAGATCGCAGTTCTACTTGGTGCCTTCTGCTGAAATGCAGAAACATCAGTCTTCTATACAGCGGAATGGAAGAGACCGTTCATCAGAAAAGGGGGACTGATGGCGTCGTGATTGGAGCATAGAACTTGGAATCCTAAGGTTGTGAGTTCGAAACCCACTCCCACAGACAGCCCTACCCACTCTGGGTCCCTGAGCAAGATCCTTAACCCCACACTGCTCCCTAGACAACACACAGTGGCAGAGAGTGGATTTTGTTGCGCTGTACTCATAGCCTCGTGAGACCATCCTGATCTCGCGAGCTTTCAAGGTTTCACTCGCAAATCAGTCTCGCTACTCTCTGTTGAAAAAAATTTGGAGCCGTTCACCAAACGAACGTCCAATCAGCGTTGGCTTTGAGGCGGGTTGAGGTGTGACGCAACGAGAAGCGCGACAGTTCAGTCTAAAGAACATGGCGGCTTCAGCCGATGAAACTAGCGTTAGCGTGGCTATCGAGCAAGTTTTATCGGAATTACAGAGTATTTCTTCACTGAAAGAAGAGCAAAACACTGCTCTGGAGGCTTTTCTCAGAGGAAAAGATGTTTTTGCTCTTCTCCCGACTGGTTTCGGCAAGAGTAGCCTGGCTTGTGGTTGTGTTTTCGTCGTCGCTCTGTTAGTACGTCATATGCTTCGTAGATCTGATTGGTTTATTTGGCCCGTCTATCACCAACATAGGCCAATCAGCTAACCAGTATTTTCACCCCTTCCCAAAATTACTTCAACGGAAGGTTTCCAGATGGATATGCGGAGCAAATCCATCTGGCGGAGTCAGGTTAGTGTACTAGTGGCAGTTAATGACAATAAACGCTCTCCAAAATGTATTCTCTTCGTTGCCTTCAGGGCGCCGCTTTGTAATTCCTAACTTTAAAACAAACCGCTATGCAAATTCTTTTATACCACCAGCCATTCTGCTTTTAAATTCTATGTAGGGTGGCTGGTGTGTTTTTAAAAAAGAAAGATAACTGTTATCTTTTTACCATCCTTCTGTGTTTCTATTATTATTGATTTTGGTCTTCGAGCTCCCCGTCACATTTTTCCTTTTAATCATCTTATTTTTTATGTTATTATATGTTAATTTTATTTATTTATGTATTTTTTGTTTGTCTTCTGTAAGTGGTTTAATAAAGTGGTCTAAATCTAAGTGACAGAAAGGAAAAATAAGTAAAAACCAGGAGCAAATGAGGCTATGTGACTGAGCTGTTGCCAGTTCCAGGCCTTCTGCTGGACTGGTGAGTTAATTTAATAAAACAGTGAAGTTTATTTTGGTGTTACGTTAGAAACAGGCAGAGATACTTTGCCTACTTAGTTCTTTAAACTGGAGAAGCTTGGTTACAACAGTTAATCTTAACAGATGACATCCCAGCAGGCGAAGGTATGCTTCTTTTAGCTGCATTTTCAAACAGATGTTCAACAAGTTTCCTCCTTTTTTTAGCTGATTTGTTACGAGAGATAGTAGTGATGAAAAGTAGACCAGGATGTTGACACTTTTATGACACTCTGCAGCTTCCGTAGTAGCTAATTAATTTACATGGAAAAAATCAAAATCTGGATAAGTAATTTTTTTCTTAAAATAAGTGCATTTGTTCTTGAATTGAGGTAAAAGAGACATTTTGCCAATGGAACAAGACAATTTACATTTAAAATAAGAAAAACATAACTGCATTGTCTTATTTCAAGTGCATATTATGTAATCATCTTCTTTTAAGAGTAAAAATACTCATTCCATTGGCAAACTATCTCATTTACCTACATAAAATAAGAATAAATACACTTAATTTAAGAAATTTTTACTTATTTCTTGATCGTTTTTGCAGTGTAGTGCACCATTACAAAAGTAAAGACAAATATTTGAGTGTTTAAGACTAAAGTCGTGTTTTTTTTTACCTTGAATGGAGCAGAGAAGTCGACTTCTTTAGTCTCCTTCAGACCCAAAGCGATGAGGGGAATGTGAGCAGTTTCTCTGTAAAGCAAAACAGAAAGAAGCCTCTTTACCATCAACGATATACAGCTTAGACATCATGTGAATGCGTCTGATAAACACGTGCGTAAAGAGATTGCAGCAAAACGATAACAGAAACCGATGTGTTGGCAGCAGCGTGAGGGATCAAAGAAACACAAACCAATCCTGCCTTCAGGTTAACAAGTCAACGCTGAACAATTAATTATGTCCTGAATGCACGGCACCAGCTGATCCAACCAGCTCAAACTGCACTGAGAAAGTTCATGTTTTGTGAAATCTTTACAGAAAGAAAAAAGAATCATTTTAAGGGAGTCAGGATTTGGCAGATGGTGCAGGGAACACACTGCAGGAGTTAGGATTTAAAGGTGAAGGAGGGCCTCACGCTGCACCCACTCTCCATCAATTAATCATTCCCAAGCTGCTGCTTTGCTGCAGCCCAAACTCCTTTAATTGCGCTGCCTTTGAAATTTCCTGTGGTTATTAAAACCAGCTTCTACAGGAGGGAGACTACCAGGACCTAAACTTTATGCTCCATGTCAGTCGGCACCGGAACGTTTAGGAATGCCGGGCGGGAGGGACAGATGGAGAGCAGGTTCAGCTTGTTATCAGGACTGAAGAAACAGACTGTGACAAGTACCTGTTGCTGTTTAGAGACGCTGCAATAAGCTGAAACCCTCCCCTGCTTCAAAGAAGCCTGGGAAACGCTTCACTAATGAGGACGCAATGTCGTTTTTGTAGTTAATATTTTCCCCATGTTCCAGAAACAAATAAATGCATTGGATTCCATGTTTCACAAGGTTTAATTTAAGGGTGTTTGGGTGAAAGGGGCTAATTATAATGCAAGCCACTATTTTTAGGTTTTTTATTTATGAAAAAAATGTGAAACCATCCTGAATATCCAGTAGAATAGGGCAGAAAGACTACAGGAACAAGCACAAGGTGTACAGACTACAGAATCCAGCACAAAAACACCCCGTTCTCATTCATCGCTTTAAGATAAGCCTGCATTCCTCTGCCATGCTGGCTCGGTGAATCACTGTAGCGGAGATAGGGGCAGCAGAGCACTGTGATGCATCAGCACTTGTAGATGAGATCATTCCGGTGTTGGCAGGAGCCAGCCTAAACGGGGGGGTCATCTGTAATGCTAGGATCCTAAGAGGGTAAAAGCCTCTGAGAAAATTCCCTCCTCATCCCTGCATTCCCACCCACTGATCATTTAAAGGGAGATGGAAAAAGCTTTGGGGTTAAAACCTGTTTAAACTCTCAATCTTGGAAATTTAAATGCAATAAAACTTGACCGCGCTTTGCGGCTCTGGAAATCTAGAAATCTGGATTTTGCAACAGGTTGAAGCACAGAGGACCAATCTCCCATCAGATATCACTCGGGGAAAAACAAAAAATCAACCATTTGACGTGATTTAAAGATGATTTTCTTTAGACGTTTCATATTACAGGGAACAGATTAGCATATTCCAGCTAACACATGAGATTTGCATTACATTTCACTGCCTCCGAGGCCTTTATCACGGCAATAAAATTATTTTCTTCCCTCTCTCTCATATGCAACAAGGTTGAGGAAGCAGCCTGCAGATATGGTGCCATTATCTTTCTGTTGCTATGATTTTAGCCACGCTGGTGAGTTCTGGAAACCTTTAGGAGGGGTTTTCTCTCTACAGACGTATAAAATATGGGCCAAGATTACATGGAAGTAAACAGACTGTTTCTGCAGATAACAGCAGAACAATGTTACACTAGATATAGGCTATAGGTCCTCCACAGAGATCAACAGATTAAGGTTTGCTGCCCCCAATATTTATTTCTGGGTTAATCTGTCTAACTTAGCATGAAAAAAAAACACAAACCAGAATTACAGCTTATAAATGGAGGCTTAATATAGTTTTCTTTTCTCATCTGATCTTTATAAAAGTTAAAACAGATTGTTTATTTTTATATTAACTGTTAATTAATCTATCCTAATAAAATATATTTTAAAAGAAACCACGTTAAAGCAAATCCTTCTTTCTGTTATGCAACAAATTGTGTTGGAAAAACCAGCTGAACCTGGTTAGAGAGGAAATGGGAGCGGAACCCGGGGAGCTCATGGGAAAAGCCGAGAAAGGTTACGGGAATTGTTTGTTTGTGTTTTTACCACTGAGGTAACGTTTCAGGCTTAAATAAGCCACCAACATCTTCATTGAGGCGATTTGCAGGATCACCCAAATGCATCCAAAGCTGCTCAGAAATAATGAATAGAACACATCCAAGAGCTTTGTGGGATAATAAGTACATGAGGTTTTTTATGCAAGGCTTGTTTTGTGTTTCAGGCGGTGGGAAACACAGGTGGACAGATAATGCTGGGTTCAGAGTCACAGTATTGTCAGGCAGAGCTGGGAGCTGGTGCTTCTTTAAGAACCTGGCAGAGACTGACAACAGACTGTTTGTCCCGACCCTGCTCTCCCTCCCTAATCCTAACACTGAGGGTTTGACAGAAGACACTGGGGAATAACAGTTTTATGCAGAAGCAGCAGCTGAACCCTATTAGCATCGGTAATCCTGAAACCCAATGGAAAACTATGTTACCATTAACTCTGGTTTTGATGAAACTACTGGAGCTCAACATCAGATGCCAATAAGGAAAGTTGCTAATCTTCCACAGAGTCCTGAGTATCTCTGCAGAGTGACTCCATCAATCTAGGTTAAAACCTCCTGAGTGTTGCGAGACAAACACAATAATCTGGGATTATTGTAGAGCCAACATCAGTGTGCATTTTGGCTTTGTGAGGTCATTTACAAGAAGACCTGTCTAGCTCTACAACTAATTCAAAGAAGGAAAACGTGGTCTGATCATATAAGCCTGGCGGCATATGAGCTCTGTAATGTTTTACACCAACATTCAACATGAGCCAAGATTATGAGCAGCACAAACGTTCTGAAGAATCGAACATTTAAAGCTACAGTTTTACTTCATGAATTCAAACAAACAGATTATTTTATCAACAAAGAAGAGAAACTTGAACTAATGGAACAAACTGGGCCTTTTCTGAAGCAACAAGAAGTTTCCAGGAAGCCTTTCAGACTCCGTCGCCTTCCATGATCATACAACTTAAAACCTCATCCGCGTTCTAATTTTGTTCAATAAAATCTATCTACCTGAGTTTTGGGCATATAAGATCATGGAAAGCAGAGATTTGATCCAATGTACTTAAATCTGTCCTTTCTAATCTGGTTTTAGACAAACTGATCCTGCAAAGATGATTTCAGATCAACATATAGATCATTGTGTCCCTCTACAGTCGCTTCATTTCTAATTCGACACCGATATTACACCATCGACTGATACACATGAACCAATAGGATATCAGCACAAATTATAAATACTTTAATGAATTATTATGTAGAGTATGATGTTGAAAAATATCTTGATCAAGTGACATTAATACAACAACAGACAAATCTGTTATTAACCAATAAGTTAAATCAATGTTAAACAGAACCAGAATGTTTATTTTAGCTTAATAATAAGAGATTTTAAATGCAAACCAATTCGTTTTCTGGCGATTTCCAAGATCAATATTGGATCCAGACATTCCAAGAAAAAAAAAAAACTATAAAAGAGCCAAAATTCATCTATTTCAACTTTACCCATAACTAACCTACACTGGATCGATTTTTTTTAATATAGTGCATTAAAAAAATCGAAATATAACCAAGAGTAAATCAGCATTTAAAGTACAAAAAAATACAATAAATCATAACCACAAAGTTATAAAGAAATGTGACAAGGTCTGCTCAAGTGGGAATTAAAGATTGACTAAAAAGGCAAGAAAAGGCTAAAAATAAAAAACCTAAGACTTTTTTTTAGCCTTTTCTAAAATGAAGGCATGTAAAAGGCTTTTATAGGAGCTTTAAACTGATTATAGAGTTTCATCAATTTCTCTTTACTTGAGAATGGACTGAGGAACATTTGATTTTCTGTTCCCAAACAGCTGAAACTACGGTGGCCCTGAAGTGCAAACTGCCATTACAAATCTAAAAGCGCAACTACATTAAGAAAAACAAAACTACATAAAGCAAAGCGCAACTACATTAAGGAAAACACAATTACATTAACCTACCGGAAAAAGGTAGGTACCAGTGGGAAACATGACAACGGCGCCGTTTGACCCTTGAACCGGAAGTCATTCTGCCTGCTGTGGCTTTTGAAAACATGGATATTGTCGGCGCCCCAAACATAGCTGCCGTTATCCAGGAATATTTTGAATCAGGACATACGTACGAGGTGATACTGGATATGCTCAAGACTAATCACGAAATTTCTGTTAGTTTGCGAACACTGAAGACACACTTAAAAGAAGCTGGACTGTTCAGACGACGCAACTTCCGGTTCAAGGGTCAAACGGCGCCGTCGTCCAATCAGCGATGCCTCATGTTTCCCACTGGTACCTACCTTTTCCGGTAAGTTAATGTAATTGTGTTTTCCTTAATGTAGTTGCGCTTTGCTTTATGTAGCTGCGATTTCCTTAATGTAGTTGCGCTTTTAGATTTGTAGTTGCAGTTTGCACTTCAGGGCCACCGTATGAAACCCTAAAAATCAAGTTTAATGTTTAATGATAACCATCTAAAGCAATGACAGGATCCAAAAAGCAGCAGATCAGAAGAATTTTAGCTGCTTATGAACATTAAATATACAAACAAATAAGCAGGGAAGCAACATTAGAGCTATGAGGACATTTTTAGACAATTTACAGACCAGAAGGATCATAACAGACCAATATAAATCAGTCTCTGAGAGTAAAGGGCACAGGATGGAAATTAGCCTCTCCCTCAGGAGTCCATAATTACATCCCAGCTATTGCCAAATTGTTCTCCATTGTTTGCTAAACGGGAGGTGAGAACCTTCCAGGTGACCAAGCGGGTCAACATGTTGTTAGAACTGTGGCAACCTGTCAAACGTGTCCGTTTTGGTAACCTTGATCGGGGGATTTTCATACAACGAGGAAATAATTTAAATCTCCTTACTTCTCTAAAAACACCTTTAAGCAATTTTAACAGTCTTTTCATTTCCTCGTCTCTGCAGCTCTAAAAAGCTCGAGGTGATGAAGGATCCTCCGGACGTTCGGGCTTTGATTTTCTTCCACACCACAGAAAGTTGTAAATGAACCACAACATTTCACTAACACCCACACCCAGGCAGAACACACCCAACAGGGCAACTTGCAGAGAATACCTGAAGCTTCCATTTGCTTTGCATAAAGGTTCAGGCTCACAGCTTCCTTGTTGCTTTTTATACCATGAAACAGAAACCTGTTAGTGTAGTTTGACATTCAAATGATCCGCCTGTCTTCAGGGCTTCTCCTGTCTGTTGGACGGCCTTATTTCAGCTCCTTAGTCATCAGGACACTTTTTTTTTTTTAAAACATCTACATAATTAAACACGACACATCCAAATAAAAGGTTTCCTTCCTTCAACCTCTGCTTTGCAGTTAATTTAAACAAAAGAAATCCACTAAGAAGATAAAAAAAAACATGTAAAAGATGTAGAGATATTATAATGGATGAAACCATGGTCTTCATATAAGAACCAATAAATAGGATGTGATGCTGTCGCTGTCTGTACAACAGGCGTGCACACCCTGCTGCAGCGAAGGCTTGATATTTCTTTAATTGTGATTAATTCCAGATCTGGGTTCAGCTGTAAAATAAAATAAACCGCTTACTGGGAGCTCTGGTAGACATCCACTGAGCTGTTGAGTCCTTCCAGTTGGCCCATCAGTAGCTGCAGGTTGGAGTTAACGTAGCTCAGCTCCAGAAGAACCATCTCCTTAACCTTGTTGTTGTTTGTGGCCCTGTAGAGAGAAATAAAGGTGGAAACGGACAAAAGGATTAAATGCAGGCAAATAAAAATCTCTTTAAAATAGGTCTGGTGTAAAAAGGAAATTTGTCTTTGTCTCCCTCTACTATCCACTTAGTGGGGCAGAATGTTTCTGCAGCTGAATGTTGAATTAAATGTCTCTCTTCCAGTAATCTGGACCACAGACCGGAGTCACTGTGGTTCTGCTGCGCTCCACACACACACACACACACACACACACACACACACACACACACACACACACACACACACACACACAGTTGAATGAAGATGGAGGTCCGAACGATTAAACTATTCATCAACCGCAGCAGTGCAAAATACAGGTTTCCCTGAATCTACGAAGGTTAAATAAAGTAGAAAGGTGAGTAATAACACAGATCAGACTCTGTTGTTAAATCCAGGATTCGATGGTTGGTAAATTTTCCATCTCAACCAAGTTTACGAGGTGACCTCTGACCTGAACTGACCTGAGAACAGGCTGGGTTCAGATCATAAAACAGGCCCGGGCAGGACGGCCCTGCGAAGGGGAACCTGAGAAACTCTCTGGAGCCAAAACACTTTCTCCAGAATCTAACATTACCTGGAGATCGAGTACAAAATCACACACAAATCCATCTGATACGGCTTCAATTTTTTACTAAAACAGGTTGCCCAATCAAGCTGCAGCGTTATGGTTAAAGGCGGGACATAAAGCTGAGAAGAAGCAGTCAGCTACGTACGCGCAGCTGCTGCTGCTTATTTTTTTTTACTATTTTTAAAAAGTAAATAAAAAAAAGAATAAAGAATCCATGATTTTATTTTTTTTACTATTTTTAAAAAGTAAATTAAAAAAAAGAAAAAAGAATCCATGATTTTATTTTTTTTTACTATTTTTAAAAAGTAAATAAAAAAGAAAAAAAAAGAATCGATGATTTTACTTTTTTTTATTATTTTTAAAAAGTAAATAAAAAGAATCCATGATTTTATTTTTTTTATTATTTTTAAAAAGTAAAAAAAAAAAAAAGAAAAAAGAATCTGTGATTTTATTTTTTTTACTATTTTTAAAAAGTAAATAAAAAGAATCCATGATTTTATTTATTTTTTTATTATTTTTAAAAAGTAAAAAAAAAGAATCCATGATTTTATTTTTTTTTATTGTTTTTAAAAAGTAAATAAAAAAGAAAAAAAAAAAGAATCCATGATTTTATTTTTTTATTATTTTAAAAAAATAAAAAAAAGAATCCATGATTTTATTTTTTTTATTATTTTTAAAAAGTAAATAAAAAGAATCCATGATTTTATTTTTTTTATTATTTTTAAAAAGTAAAAAAAAAAAAAAAGAATCCATGATTTTATTTTTTTTATTGTTTTTAAAAAGTAAATAAAAAAGAAAAAAAAAAGAATCCATGGTTTTATTTTTTTATTATTTTTAAAAATTAAATTAAAAAAAGAAAAAAGAATCCGTGATTTTATTTTTTTTTACTATTTTTAAAAAGTAAATAAAAAGAATCCATGATTTTATTTATTTTTTTATTATTTTTAAAAAGTAACAAAAAGAATCCATGATTTTATTTTTTTTATTATTTTTAAAAAGTAAAAAAAAAAAAAAAAAAAAAAGAATCCATGATTTTTGTTTTTTTAATTATTTTTAAAAAGTAAAAAAAAGAATCCATGATTTTATTTTTTTATTGTTTTTAAAAAGTAAATAAAAAAGAAAAAAAAGAATCCATGATTTTATTTTTTTTAATTATTTTTAAAAAGTAAAAAAAAAAGAATCCATGATTTTATTTTTTTTATTATTTTTAAAAAGTAAAAAAAAAAAGAATCCATGATTTTATTTTTTTTATTATTTTTAAAAAGTAAAAAAAAAGAATCCATGATTTTATTTTTTTTTATTGTTTTTAAAAAGTAAATAAAAAAGAAAAAAAAAAGAATCCATGATTTTATTTTTTATTATTATTTTTAAAAAGTAAAAAAAAAAGAATCCATGATTTTATTTTTTTTATTATTTTTAAAAAGTAAAAAAAAAAAGAATCCATGATTTTATTTTTTTTATTATTTTTAAAAAGTAAAAAAAAAAAGAATCCATGATTTTATTTTTTTTATTATTTTTAAAAAGTAAAAAAAAAGAATCCATGATTTTATTTTTTTTTATTGTTTTTAAAAAGTAAATAAAAAAGAAAAAAAAAAGAATCCATGATTTTATTTTTTTATTATTTTAAAAAAATAAAAAAAAGAATCCATGATTTTATTTTTTTTATTATTTTTAAAAAGTAAATAAAAAGAATCCATGATTTTATTTTTTTTATTATTTTTAAAAAGTAAAAAAAAAAAAAAAGAATCCATGATTTTATTTTTTTTATTGTTTTTAAAAAGTAAATAAAAAAGAAAAAAAAAAGAATCCATGGTTTTATTTTTTTTATTATTTTTAAAAATTAAATTAAAAAAAGAAAAAAGAATCCGTGATTTTATTTTTTTTTACTATTTTTAAAAAGTAAATAAAAAGAATCCATGATTTTATTTATTTTTTTATTATTTTTAAAAAGTAACAAAAAGAATCCATGATTTTATTTTTTTTATTATTTTTAAAAAGTAAAAAAAAAAAAAAAAAAAAAAGAATCCATTTTTGTTTTTTTAATTATTTTTAAAAAGTAAAAAAAAGAATCCATGATTTTATTTTTTTATTGTTTTTAAAAAGTAAATAAAAAAGAAAAAAAAAGAATCCATGATTTTATTTTTTTTTATTATTTTTAAAAAGTAAAAAAAAAAGAATCCATGATTTTATTTTTTTTATTATTTTTAAAAAGTAAAAAAAAAAAGAATCCATGATTTTATTTTTTTTATTATTTTTAAAAAGTAAAAAAAAAAAATAATAATCCATGATTTTATTTTTTTTATTGTTTTTAAAAATTAAATAAAAAGAATCCATGATTTTATTTTTTTTTTATTTTTAAAAAGTAAAAACAAAAGAATCCATGATTTTATTTTGGGAAAAGAGGAAGAGCTGCTTAAAACTCATTCATTTATTACAGTGATTGGTTAACACCAATGAGGACTCTCAGGACCCTCTGCCTGAAACGGTACCAGAACATTAGAACTTGACCCAACACTGCTTCAGAGCTTTATGGCTAAAGTTACTAAAACTATTAACTGATGTTTAATTTGCAGTTTCTAATATTCTTACGGTGACCCGGGTATAAGCACCGCTGCTTTTGTAAGGTCAACTGGCCCGTTTATGTTGCCGTTGGGTCAGAGCGTCTGCACGCCGTTTGTCTCCGTTTCCTCGTGATGAAGCAGGTGACTCTCACCCATTGACCACAGGAGAAAAGGACAAGCTTCCCTACAACCTTCCAAAGGATCCGGCTGGGACGGAAAATTAATCAAAGTCTCAAATTTAGTGCTCATGGTGATAAGTTGTGCGTCTTTGTGAACATGCAGAGGGTCCCTGCATGGCAGAGATAAGGTCATCCTAACTGCTTACTGCTGTCTTTTTTTTCTCCACACTCAACCAGCACGCATCTCTATCCTCGGTCATAAAGAATGTGTGTTACACTGACAGTCTGTACAAACAAAACCAGTGTCTGTGGCAAACACGATAACAGAAACATCCCATCCATCCCTATCGTATTTATGACCGCAACAAAGAGCCTGTTTAAGATCACACCTAAGAACACACCTTAAACCTGCCCGTCCGCAGTCAGCCTCCTGACGCTGTCCCATCTGTAATCACAGCGCGTTCTTTTCAACACAAAAGGTGACGAGTGATACGTGGTAATGGAGAACTTTAACGGAAATTAAAACCCATCAACTTTTGCTCTAAAACCTGGAAAAATAAAGCAGATGCTGAACTATAATGAGCTACTAAGCCTTCAGTGTGGATTCTTTTAATGAGAGAAAAAGATGAGAGATTTAACCCTCTAAAGCCCGATCCAAGAATAAAACACAACAGAAAATTACTTTTTTTTAGTTTGAAGTCCTTATTTGGCCTTTTAACAAAATATGTAAAAAGAAAAAACAGAAATACATTTTTGATATTAATAATTTATTACTATGCGATAAGTCAAGATTATTTCTTGTGCAGTCTTCTGCCCTCTGTTATCAGGTATATCTGATTGTGTACAATAGGATTTTGAGCAAAGTTTTTACCATTAAATTATGCAAAAGGTGTCAGACGCAAAACATTTCAGAAACCGTATGTATCGAATATGTACGGAAGAGGATTAGGGCCACTGAAAAAAAAAAAAAAGTTAACTGATTTTTAAATTTTATTTCAGTTTACATGGGAAAAAAGTCAGAATTCTGAGAAAAAAGTCAGAATTCTGACTTTTTTCCCAGAATTCTGACTTTTTTTATTGTCAGAATTCAGTCAGAATTCTGAGATTAAAGTCAGAATTCTGACTTTTTTCCCAGAATTCTGACTTTTTTTATTGTCAGAATTCAGTCAGAATTCTGAGATTAAAGTCAGAATTCTGACTTTTTTCCCAGAATTCTGACTTTTTTTATTGTCAGAATTCAGTCAGAATTCTGAGATTAAAGTCAGAATTCTGACTTTCTTCTCAGAATTCTGACTTTTTTTATTGTCAGAATTCAGTCAGAATTCTGAGATTAAAGTCAGAATTCCGACTTTTTTCCCATGCTATACTGAAATAAAATGAAAAAAATCAGTTAACTTTTTTTTTTCAGTGGCCCTAATCCTCGTCCGTAAATATGATACATTTGGCATTACAGGGTTAAAAGTGAAGGCAGAGGAAGAACAGAGACTAAAGTCTGTGGCTCATTTAGACCAGTGAATATCAGCTATACTATAGTTTGGCCTTTTTAAAATATAATTGAAGCTTTTTAATGACTATTCTTTCCCTTCTGCTGTTCTAATCATTTGACCAGCAGAGAACTACCGGACAAGTAGGAAGACTCTTTTTAATAAGATTTAAAAAAGGCAAAAGGCAAAAGCTTTAAAAGAAAAAGGAGGCTGGAAACTGATCCTAACAATCTAATTAATGATTAGTTTACTCCCTGTATTGAAAAAGGGTCATACTTTAACTTTAATATATTTTTAGACAGAGCAAAACCTTTACAGAAATGCCCTTCATTTTCAGCTTTTTTTAAAAGGTCTTGGTACCTGGATCTGAGCTGGAGAGGATATGCTGTGGTCTGGAAACATGTGACGCAAACTCCACCATAAGCTGTTAATAAATCCAGTTTCCATATCCAGTATCAGACTGTAAAGCATGGGAACCAGACAGGAAGCCAGCTAGTGTGGCTTTCCAGAAGATTTTCCCATCCCCTTCTGTGGAAAAGCTGTTTCATGCTTTTGGCACCTTGACATTATTGTTGCTGGAGAAAGATGCCAAGTAGCGACACAGGAGAAAACCCCTTTACTCTTTTCCTGTATGCCATCCTAAAAGGTCGAGCTGTTGTTTATACAAGTAAAGAAGAGAAGAGAAGAGAAGAGAAACTGGTCTGACCAGATAGACTTCACCTGTTGCTGATAGCGAGAGGAATGCAGAACAATAGAGAATGGAAAAAAGAAGAAGGTGTAAGGCTTGATATAAGCCAATGGCAAACTTAAAGACACAGTCACCTGTTCAGGCATTTAAAGTATCTTGCTATGGTTACTAAAGAGAAAATAACAAGCTAGATTCACGATCTAGAAATAAGTAAACATTTCCTAAATCTAGTGTATTTACCCTTAATTTAAGTAGGTAAATGAGGTAGTTTGCCAATGGAATGAGTATTTTTATTCTTAAAATAAGAAAATTAGATAAAAAGCACCTGAAATAAGACAATGCAATTGTGTATTCCTATTTCAATTGTAAATTGTCTTGTTCTATTGGCAAAATGTCTCTTTTACCTCCTCAATACAAGAACAAATGCACTTATTTTAAGAAAATTTACTAATCTAGATTTCGATTTTTCTAGTGTTTATATCACTGCTTTCATAAAAATAAAAAAATAAAAATAAAAAACATTAGAGTAACAAGTCCAAGCTAAGAGTCCTTCATGCAGAAGAGGTCACACTGCAATCAAAATATATGGTTTAAAGCCACAGGAACCCTGCTATTGGGTTCAGGTGTGTTTGTAGATGGACAGGCACTCCGGCCATGTGCCTCCGGACTTTAGAAGTTATGTGAAGTACCAGAGGAATGCAGAGGCCTGTGTGCAGGGCCCACACAGGTAAAGACAGACCTTAGAAACACTGATTATTGCACCTTATAGCGACAGTAACATCTGGTTCTACATCAGCCTCACCTCTCACTGAATTAGGACCGTTTTTATTTACCTGGTTAAGATTTGAGTAAGAGATGCAATGAGATTCCAGCTGCTGAAGAGAAAATAACCATTTTGTTTTCTTAACTTTAACCAGAGACGATTAAACCAGAATCGATGTGATGTTTAGCAGCAAAGTCAGAGAAGCTCAAAAAAATAAAAGCACTTTTAAAGGAAACTACTTTTAACAAAGGCACATAAGCCGTTCGTTCAGGCTGTTTTAACGGAGCTTAAATCTGGCTCTCCTTACCTTCCAGATTTCATAGTTTTGCAATGTTAGTCCATTGCTAACTGCACTGCTTATGCAACAGAAGATGTAAAACGTTTCCTATAATTGCATCTTTTTGCAAACCTTTAAAACTGTTTTATAGTGAGAGAGGTCCTTATATATACCAACCATCAGTAACCGCTCAGGACAGAAAGGTTAAAAAGAAGCATTCTAAATAGAAATTCAGATTCAATGTATTGGCAGAAATCTTATTGAAGACAACAAGAATGGCAGTGGTGCGGGAGCGGGAGTCATTCTGAATGGGAGCAGGATGGGAGTGGGAGTAATTTCACCAGGAGTGGGACGGGACAGGATTTAGATTTCTACTCTGGCCCGGGATCGGGACGGGACACCATTTTTCACTCCTGGGACAGGAGTGAAAATCCACTCCCGTGTCAGTCTCTAGTTTATTTGTATATATCTTTTGAACAATAATTATGGAAAAAAAGAAATAAAACGTCACTTTAGAGCAGGGTTTTACCTTTAAAGATGCTTGGTTCTGATTGGCTCATTTAAAAATGTTTGTGCAGGGTTTTCCCATCTTAACTTGGAAGATGAGATGAGAATGAATCACTTGCAAAGAGCCTTTTATTATTTATATCATCATATCAAGGAAAATATATCTAGGGCTGAAACAATTAAATCAGATTTATCCATTATTGAAATAATTGTCAGCTAATTTAGTAATCGATTAATCGTTAACTGCACTCTAGAGACTCTAAAACATAATTTTAGCTGACAGCGCGAACTCCTTAGAGCAGTAATTATGCCAAAATTGTAAAAAAAAAAAAAACAATATGCAAACATTTTGCATTTAAGAAAAAAAACTTTTTCATCTTTTTAATAAAAAGTCTTCTTTAAGGAACCTTTGATTTTTCCAATTATTAATCGATTCATCAAAAAAATTGCAAAATAATCGTTAGTTGCAGCCCTTATTATATAAAAAATGATGTTTCTGTGAGTTTCTTCTGTTTCAGTTAATAAATAGACCTTAATTATCATCTCTGAGTAAAAATTTGCATTTGTTTTTTAAATAAAGCTATATTATTCCATCTGAATACCAACACTTTTGTTTGTCTTGCTATAAATAATTTAACTTACTTTGCCTTAGGGTTTTTAGGGAAGAGGATTAGGACCACTAAAAAAAAGTTAACTGATTTTTAAATTTTATTTCAGTTTAACATGGGAAAAAAGTAAGAATTCTGACTTTAATCTCAGAATTCTGACTTTTTTCTCTGAATTCTGACAATAAAAAAAGTCAGAATTCTGAGAAAAAAGTCAGAATTCTGAGATTAAAGTTAACTTTTTTTTTTTTTTCCTCTGGCCCTAATCCTCTTCCGTAGGTTTTAGATGATAAATCTCCAAAAAAGATAGCTCATATGTTTGTATTGTTTGAGGATGGTGTTAAAAAGATTATCAAATGAAGGTTAAACAAAAAAATTAAAGGTTAAATTTAAAAAAGTTAAGTTTAATCTTCTGATAAAGACAAAATAAATCTCATGTTCAAAATTAAACAGTGTCTTTAAGATCACTATTTAATTAAACTAACTGGAATTATTCCCTTAGTTTTAGCAAAGGAAATCTGCATCTATAATAAAGGAAAACTTCAGTAATGTTAAATTTAAAGAAAGAGACCCTCCAATCTAAATCCATGCAGCCACACAGCAGAGACGCAGGTCTCAGCAGCAGGTCGGGCAGATAAAGGACAACGCAGGTGAAATTTAAAGAGAGTAAACTAAACCAGAGCTGATGTGTGAAGGACTGTGATCAGAGGGACAGGTTCTGGAGCAAAAATGTTCTTTTTTTTCTCATCACAGTGCGTCTTTGTTTCCAGGCAAACTGGAATGCTCCTGTTAGAGAGCTTTATCATCAAATCCCTGCGACCACAGAGTGGATGAGGTGCAGCCTGGCCAGTCAAACGGAAAACTAGTTAGAGTTTACTTCAGTTCACTTATGCCAAAGTGATATAATCATTTTCAGTTTTTCGTTGTGCAACACATGCAAACAAATGTTTTGCATGTGCTAAACTCATGATATTGGACTATTTTTGTCCCAACTTAAAAGCATTATAGCGTTATCCTCGCTGTAGGAGGAACCAACAAATCAAATAAGGTCATAAATCTTTTTCATGAAGCTATTGTGCGAGTCTGAGTTGGACGTACTTCAGCAGATTCTCAGCTCCGGCCCTCATCCTCATCTGTTTGATGATCTGCTGGTTCAGACCAGCTCGCGTGTTCTGCAGTTTGCTGCGTCCGGTCTGTGCAAGGGGGTTGCAGCCCTGCAGAAAAAGATCAAAGAAAAAAAAGGATGTCAGCAGAATATTGGCAAGTGGAAAGTCTGTAGAGAGGCCAAGAAACAATCACAATTTACTTCCCTATAGTTGTTCTTATCTACTTGGCTACATCAGCTTAAAGCACCTGTTTCCTTGTAACATTATGTGTCATTTAGGGGGAACATGGAGACAGACCAGTTGATCTAATGGGCTGAAAACATATTTTATATCACCTCAGATTACAGCCAAATCAAATACTGCATGCAAACAAATCTTAAATGTCTGAATTGCGATATTTGCAGCTTAGTTGTGCATCAGTGTGCAGGTTCTCTGTAGTGCATCAGTGCTTTTCTGTATTGAAAGTTTTATGATTTCATTTCTTCAACAGGATTTGCAGAAATGTGACTATTTTCCTATTTGGTCGGTGGACTAAAATACAGGCAGAAAAAATGAAGGACATGGTTTGCTTCCATTTAAATAAGACTTTCTCTTTATTAACAGCTACGATGGGAAAAATAAATGGACGTTTTTAGTGCGTAGATCAGTAGCATCTCCCTGTATTCCACTAAAACACACGTTTTCAATTTTCCAAACTCTCACTGATGATATAGACAATCAGAAAAAATGAAAAAAGGAGCTGTTTTAGTTCTGCATAAGACATGGGCTCGTTACCAGTATGAAATTACGTTCAGTCTTAGAAGGTTACTGGTTTAAACCCATTACATTTTCTATTGGTTTAAAGCCCTTTAAATGAGAGACTTCTCAGGCTTTATGGAGCTGATGGTAATAAATTCCTGCCCCTTTCTCTGCAGTGTTGGTCAGTTGGCTGAAAGCTGTGATTTTTTCCCCCTCTATTTGCAGAAAATACAAAAATCAGCTGATTGACAAACAACACTAATTCAGGGGGATAAAAAGTCCACAAAGATGAAATGAAGGAAAGGGATAGTTCCCTCACTGCTACTCAGAACAGTGTAGGGTTTTTCCAAAGTATCGATACTCAAAAAAGTTTATTGTATTTATTTATTTATTTTATTTTAATTATTAATCAAAATATTTCTGTTGAAATTTGGAGTCTTTCCTTGTGGTATCGAAAATGGTATCGAGTATCGAATATTTTCTTTAGTATCGGTATCGAGTTGAAAAGTTTAGTATCGTGACAACCCTAGAACAGTGATGGAATCATTACATAATTTATCACCAGGGCTAAAATTAATGATTATTTTGTAAATAGTAGAATTATTTTTTCAATTAATAATCTGATAGACATATAATCTGATAATAAGGCTCCTTAAAGAAGAATTTTCATGAAATTTAACCAGGTAAAACTAAACTGTTTCCAACTGAGAAGTTCTCGATAGCGAATATTGACGGACGAAAACATTTATTTTTATCTTAAATGCAAAATGTTTATATATTTTTTTAACAATTTTGATATATTGTTCCTTTAAGTGGGTTGACAATTATTTCAATAATAATTTTATTTCTTAAGCCCTAGTTATTAGTTCTGCATGTAAGATTTTTGGCCTAAGTCAGCATATAATAAATGTTAATGAATGTTAACGATATATCGATGAGCAGTAGGTTTAATGGTTGCTTTTTTATTTGAAGTAAACAATTAGATCATAAACATTTCTATTAATAATCTTTTTTATGAAGATCATAAATATTGGGAAACAGTGATTATCCAATGTTATGTCATGATAACATTGTGGTGCAACTTTAAAAAACTTTAAAAAAGCCAGTCTTCATAAGTTGAAGGTGGCTTATAATGATGCACTAAGACTTTTGTTAAATAAGCCCAGATGGACCAGTGCCAGTGAATTGTTTGTATCTGTTAGTGTCAGGACTTTTATGGCTGTTTTGAGAAAGCTTATGTATAAATGTATTTGTCGTCTAAATGAGTCTGATAATAGAATTATTTTACTGATGACCAATTTTAAATATAGTGCAGTTAAATATTCATCTGTTCTTTGGAGACATTGGTATAATTGCCTCCTGAAGGGGTAGGCACCTTTCTTTGTTGTACTTTTATTCTTTTTTTATTCTTAGTGTATCTGTTTCTTTTAATGTATATTGGACCTTGAGTCTGTAATAAAATCAATCTATCAGGAAAACTGGCATATCTGGGTTCAGTACATGACACAGGTATCGCTCCATTATGATTTGCATAATTAAAAAGAAAAAGGCCTTGGAGAGAAACCAGTCAAACCAGTTATAAGAGCAGCCTTTAAGATTGTAAATTGGTTCATTCATGAAGTAGATCAGGGTTCAAATAAAATAAAAAATAACACGTAAGGAAGCCGAAACCAGATAAATCCTCCATATTTGATTTTAAAGGTTTGTTTATTGGTTTTCAGTCAAGCTCTACAGCAGATAAGGTTTCCTGACCGCCCCCAAAAACATCCCATCATACCGATAGGTACAGTTTCGTTTTGATTAGCCTTTAAACAATCAGCTGCCGTGTTTGACTAACAGCAGGATATGATGTCACCCTACTGCCAACGATACTCCTTTCATTGCTCGTGTATTTCTGGATGACAGTTTTGCTTCTGGCTGTCCTGTCAAAACTTTTACATTCACATCTGAGTCATGTTACACTGACAGGGCCGGTTTGAGGCTTTCCTATAGAGTGACTGAGCAGAAAAGCGCGGAGGACGATGAACATTCGAACGCTTCCTCCCAAAGTCATGTTTAACTAAACACTACAGCTGGAGCGTACTGTGGCTATTGAGGTCAGTGGATTGGGCCTGAGTAAACACTGCAGTGACCTGAAGGTTTAATGAGTAACCATCATGCAAATATGCAGCCTGTTTATCACACAACAGAGGCGTACCAAGGATGTCAGGTGCCGAGCTATTCTGGGAACAACAGGATGAAGACGACTTGCCGGGGTGTGGTCTGTTCGTCACACATTGTCCTTCAGTCGCTGTAATTTAGGCGGGACGCATCATAGAACGGGGAGTGGGGACTGGGCGAGTTGTTGCATGACAGTTTCTATCTTTTATACATTAAACTAAACATTTGTCAGATCTCAAGCTGCATGATAACCAGACCATTAGACATTAGAGTCTCAGAGTTCGATAACCTTGATTGAAAGTAGCAATAAAGTGCAAGCGCTGTAAAAACATTCAGTTTTATAACATTGTTTGATTCTGTTGCATTAAATATTAACTGGAAAATAAAACACTTTAGTTTCTATTGCTTGTTTCTTAATTTTTATAGGTTACTGATCTTAGCTGGTCAGTTGTTTGGGTATGTGTACAGGTAGCCTGCATACAGCTAGACTTTTAAGGGTTGTTTTCAGTATTTGCAGTTTTTCAGATATAAATACTCATCCTGCTCTCTTGGCTATAGCGGCATCTTTCATGTGATCACCTCATTTGATGAAATTTAACAGGATTTTTAAACTCTAGCTCTTGTGACGCTTGTAATTACAGCCTGTAGTTTGGCCAAAAAGTGCAGATTCAGCCTTCAGAGCAACAGCAATGAGAAGTTGCCTGTCTGAGGCAAAAAGGTGGAAACCTTGTGATGATAGCCTCTGCAGGAATCCATCACGAGACGTTTAATTATAAACAAGCAGGTGCAAAATCTAGATCTTTGCAGAGCAGGAGGACGAAAATGTGTGAGGAAGCTACAGCAGGAAATAAGAATTTTTTGTTGTTGTTGTTTTTTTTTAGTGTGATCGCTTAATTTCAATATGGTTTCTGGGATGAGAGTTTTCTGACTCTGACAGATATCCATATTCATCTAGTCGATGTGGGTTTTCTCTTCCGCTTACTTATCAAAACTAATGAAAATAGCTTATGACTGATTTTTTTTAACCTTTTCAGTCCAGATAAAGAAAATTCTCTGCTCCTAACAGACGAGGTAACAACATTTAGTTAAGCGCGAGGAATGGTACGTCTTTTGCTTAAACACCATGACTGTTTGCATTTGACCAGTGCAGCCCCTCTACCTCTGTGTTAAATGCTTAATTAGAGTGAGAACACAAAGGCCGTCCAGTCCAGCATCACTTTCATAGCAGAAAATTCACTTGCTGCTCATAAAGAGTGCATGAAGCGATGTAGGGAGAGATGGCTGTTTTGCACCAAGAGTGATTAACAGAGGCAATCAGCAGGAGGGGGCTTGGGGTATGACCCAGTCTGGAGCTAGAACAATCTGTGTTTTCTGCCTTACGGATTAAGTGTGCTCAGTATTTCTACTCTATTAGTTTAAAGCAGATGACAGCAGCACGTTTGAATTGGAAATTAAAAAGTACATCTCTTAATTTATAGTGAATACAAGTTTATATTTACAGTAATTAGACTTGGAGGGAGTCGATGTTTGGAGGGGGAGTTTTCTAAGTTGGAGAAGCATTGCACATGTTGTCAATTTATGTCTGTGGTCTGGCTGTAGGAAAGCCCCCGGCCAGATGCTACGTCAACGCTCTCCCTGGCCAAGGAGGACGAGATGAGGAGCAGAAACATGCCGACTCAGGGGTTTGGTGCTGCCATCTTTCCATCCTGCACACATCCAGCTGGAAACCCAGCTAAGGAGGACACCCCCACCAAACCACCACAGTTCCCTGGAGCGTCTGTCAGACCTGAGGAAGTCTTGTTAATCATTCATCTTATTAACATCGTGTGGAAAAAGGACAAGAGAAGAAAAACTTGAGAGAGATTTCTTAACAGCAAATCTCTCTAACTAGGAAAATATGTAAATGTAGTTGCGGTTTACATGGAAGTACCCGCTCCTTACTCCTCAGAAGGGCCATAAAAAGTAACATTTAAAGCCCAGAAGGAGGAAGGAAAAGTGAAGTTAAGTGAGAATCATGATGGCAGCAGGGTTTAAGCTCCACATTTCTAATGTTCAGTCATGTACTGTGGCTGTACCAGCCCCCGACTCCCACTGACCTTTTAATAGACACAGGAAGTCTCAAACCAGACAGCGTTCAGAGGGGGATTTAACACACAAAGGCTGGGTTCAGATGCTCATCTAAACACGCTTGCCCTATAAAAACACTCCAAAACGTGCAGAGCAATGGAGCTGGCTAAACTCTGTAATAACCCAGCCTGTCAAACTGTCCCTCCTGTAACCACAGACTACACACAAAGCCAGAATGCTACTGTAGCCGCTACTACAGCTGGACCATTTAACAGCATCACCTTCAGGCGCCGGAGGATCAAACCGTCATCTTCTGTTATAGCTCCAGTAAGCCTGGTAAATAATGCCATTAAGCAGAGCATCTTCAGTCAAACGTAACAGAAGGTAATTCTTCAATCCCAAACAGAAATTGTGGTAAAATGAAAGAAAAGGAATTGATTATACTGTAATGATGTGGAAAGGTGTTTAAAAGGGATGCTGGAAAAAGTCCCACTGGACAGAAAACAGGCAGCTGATAATGACTGGCCATCCAGTTCCCCTAGATAAAGCTTTTCCTAGAAAAGCACCCACCCACCTGAAGCTGACAGCTCTCTGCTTTATCCTGCTGTTGGTGACGTCTCAGCAGCTGAAAAGACTAGAACCAGTAGTTCCCAGTTCACATTCCCCTCTTTCATTATCATTATCTCAGCCAGAACACAGTTCACACTGCTGGAGTATCTAAATACCACATCCAGTTGAATATATCAATATATACTAGTCGATAACCAGCTGGTTAAATAAGTAAAGGTTCGAGTTGAAACATATTTTCATATAAATGCTTGTGATTTATATCAGGTTCACGTTTGACCAGTTTGAGTTGAAGTGCGACTCCCAACAACTGAGGCTCTGCCACGGAAAGCAAGGCAGCAGGGTAACAATAACAACGCCCTGTTTAGGACATTTCACAGGAAAAACATCTGTTTTATGTCCTTCTTTAGAAATTTTTCTATTTAATGCTTTCTGTTCGCATTTTCTCCTTTTCTAAAGACACTTTAGAAACTGACATCTGTCCCGATCATCTTCACAAACCTCTTCCACGTGTTTTACCTCCACAAAGTTAGAGCTCTCTGAGGGAAAGTTTACAAAATATAAAGAACAATTATTTAAATAGGAGATTAAATAAATAAATACAATAACTGGGGGGGAAATGATCAGAAAACCAGGAGAATCATTGGGTTAAACGTCTGATGTGACGTCAGCAGACTCTTATTTTTAAGTCATGGATTTTTATTTTTTTTATTGAATTTACAGCTATCTAAATAAAAAAAAATAAATAAAAAAATGATTAAGGTGTGCGATTCACAGATTGGGCTAAATGGTGACTTTAAATCCTATAAAGACAGTTTAATTTTGAAGCCTAATATTCCTAATATACTGGAAAACACCTAATTTAGCAACCTGTATAGATGCGTTAATGAGGTTAAACTCCAGCTACCGTAAATCCACTAATAAAGAAAGAAAGAGGAGAAACTAAACTCACCCTTTTGAAATATTTCGCATCCCCTCCGCTGTCTTCAATGCCGTTCGGTAAAAGTGTGTCCGTCATTCTAAAGGCGAAGTGTAAAAATTAAACCACTAAAAAAGGAAAAAACTAAAATAAACTGGGAATAAAAGTGAGGCGAAGAGGAAAGCTGTAGAACAGGTGATCTCCTAGCTGCTCCTGCGGTGCTCCTGTTGCTCTGTCCTCCTCTCCTCCCAGCAACGCAGTTTTCCAGAAGGAGCAGCAGGCTCCGCCCACAGCCGCGCAGTGGAGGACAGTCACCGGAAGTTACCTGCTCCCCTCAGGTGAGGATCGCACGCGACATGACGGTGAACCCTTCAGGTTGACTTTACACCCGGCGCTTTTTGTGAAACATTTAGATGATTTTTCGCTATAGTACACAAATTATAATAAAATAAGTAAATAAAATAATGGTATAGATTAATTTATCAAACCTCAATTACACCAAAATAATAGCTAATAATAGCAATAGCTGTATATGTATGTATATATATTTATATAAATACCCATCTTTATAAATACCCATGTTAATACACTTTGCAAAAAAATAAATGAATAAATATTCCTAAAAAAGTCTTCAGCTGTCACATATATTATAGATATATATATATATATATATATATAGAGAGAGAGAGAGATATCTATATATATATATAGGCATTAAAGTCATGTATTAAATCATCAAGAGAATGCCAAGCGTGTGCGAAGCTCACACTTTTTATGAAGTATATAATTCCACATGTGTTAATTCATAGTCTTGATGCCTTCAGTGTGAATCTACAATTTTCATAGTTATTAAAAAAAAGAAAACTCTTTGAATGAGAAGGTGTGTCCAAACTTTTGGTCTGTACTGTATATATATATATATGTATATATATATATATATATATATATACAGTATATACATTGTGGACGCTCTGTATATAATGTATATATCCCATGCACCTTTTCTTTCTTTGGCGCCTTTTCTTTTTGTCTATTTGAGCTGATGGCTAACTGATGGTAACAATTACATGTATCCACTGTGAGATCAATAAAAGCCAATCAATCAGTTAATCAATCAATCAATCAAAAACGTACCCTTCTCTGAGGTAATGCTAATTTCATTTTTTCCCCAAGACATATGTTTTTTTGTTTTGTTTTTTTGTTTTCCTCTGCCTCAAATGTAAATGTGACGGTTTCAGTGTACAAACTTTAGAAAATTAAGAATTGTCAGAGCATTGGCGTGCACAGACTTTTTGAAGGGCAGGGGCACAAAGAAGTAAAAGAGCAGACATAGTGCATCCTCACTGCTGTGGAGGGAATTTTAGCAGATGTTTTAGCTTCCCACCGGGCACTTTAACACACATTTTTTTCTCCAAGGAGAAACTTTAGCATGCTTTATTTGCTCCTGAGACGGTATTTTAGATCATGCTTTTTCTTCCAAGAAGGCACTTTAGCATGCGACCGCCACCCCTGCATGCAACTGATGCTGTGATGAGTAAAGGGCTCATTATGCTAGATGGATGCACAATCCATGAGGAAACTGAGCCACTGATCATGTCTGCAGTATTTATATACTGTGCAGCTTTTCCACCATTCTAGCTGCCATTTTCAGCAAAAACAGCAATCTGACAAGCTACACAAGGAAGTAGAAAACAGCAGTTTGTCCAAAATCTATGGGCTAAATCACTGGATCTCTACATGTTTACATTTGTGAACAATTACTGGTGGGAGCTGCTGCTCGCTTGTCATGTTTTCTGTCTGCGTTGTTACTAATTTTCATAGGTGTGTGGTTCGGAAAGTCTGTCCAAACAGATGCCACGCAGAGTGGCATCCAAAAATTATGAAGTTTCACCACGCCGGCCACATGGACGCGTCAAGCATAAACCAGGCTTAAAGCATTTTGTTTACAGTTTGAAACATTAATCTGTGTGGAAACACAAATGTCAGTTGCAGTGTAGATTGATATGTTTTTAGACATTGTATTGTGTACTATGGTTTGTCTCTATGCTAAACCTAATCTAAGTCCCAGAAGTCTATTAATGTCTATTAATGTTTTTTTTAATTATTATTATTAAAAAACCTAAAAAAACAGAAGCTGTTTTTGAAAGAATTACTGGTTTTATGTACATTTTCTTAGACTTTCCAACTCTGTGAAAATGATTTAAGGGATACTTCTTGGCCAAGCATTATCTTTTACCCTACTTTATGAAATTATTTTTGCATGTTCTTGTTTAAATAGATTTTTAAACATTTAAACTGTATTGTAATAAAATTAGACATGCAATTTTTTCCTTTTTTAAGGGACAGCCAATGAAAAATAACTCAGTGTGGCCTAATGATTGACATGATATGAAAATATGAGCAAATATTATTATTGCATTTGTGGCTGATAACTGATATTTACCGCTATCCTATATCATGTATTTCTTGACCCTTATGACACCATGAAAGACTAAAAACAGCTGAAATTGCTTCTTACTACAGTTGAACAGGGACAATCCTGAGCTGCATTTTCATCAGGGACACATTGCTCAACAAATACCAAATGGCCAATCTCCTCCCCTCCCCATTCTTAAGATAAATCAGCGACTACATGGAAATAAATATCGGTTTTAATAAACTATCCCACTTTAACTTATCGCACTGATACAGAGATGCTTATAATGACCAACATTGGTAGATTTGAATGCGAATATTTGGTGCATCCTTATGGAAAATGAAAAAATAGATAAATCTGTCCAGGTTTGACCATTCTTTAAGGGCTTTACATTTGTTCTGATCTAAAGATGACGTTTAAAGATGACTGTTTGGGTGTTTTTCACAGTAGGATTTTACAAAATCTTCTACAGTTTTCATAAGAATTTCTGTTCAGTGCAGAAAAACATGTATGTTTAACCATTAGTCAGTCATTTTAGATGATTAAAAGCGGATTAATGGCCTTCCAGAATGCTTTTAAAGTACCTCATTAGATCCCAACGTCAACTGCTCTGAAATGCTTTGCCCTTGCGTCTGATTTATTTTATTTCCTTTAAACAATTAATTTGATCTGGAAGTGGAAACCTGTAACCATGATCTAACCATGACTGTCCCTGTTTAAAGACGTCTCAGTTCTGATGAGGTGGCAGAAACAGAAATAGCCTTGTGTCTTTTGTTTTTCTGGTTTTATCAGGTTAAAGGCATGCTGCTGTTCTACTTGTTTGGGAGGTAGCTATTTATGTCACGGGAGGATTATTGGCAACAACAGAGTTGAAGTTAGGGCAACAGGGTGTTGCCGGGGCTGTAAAGTAGGGCAACAAAGGCCTCTGTTTAAGTAGTTTGCCATGTGGAAAAATGCTCCTTTTGAGGCCTTTAACGTTTTGAATTGAATACTTATAACATACGAAGTGAAAAAATGTTTTAAAATAAAACATGTTAGTCCCTGAGCAGGACATTTTTTTAATTATTAATTAACCTGAAGGATGGTACTCCAGATTTTCTTTTCCTAATTGTAGTTTTGATGTTAGAAGTGAAGATGTGGCCACTTGATGACTTCAAAAGTAATAATAAGAGATTTATTTCATCTTTATATTAAAAAAAACAATCAAAGAGGTAACAAATTATATTTGTGCAACATATCTATTTCATCTAGATCTGATATTTTGAAATAGCTTTGTTTTTGTCTTTTGTACCGCTCAGGTTTAGCCTCTAGATGGCGGTAGATCTCTAGGTTTCATATTATTTGAATCACTGTTTCTCAACCTGTTTATATTATTCCACTGAACCATTGTCACTAAATGTTATACTGATTTGATAAGCACACTTTCTTAAAGTAGCTTTTAAGCTAATTAAACTCCCTATCTCTAAGTAAACTGACCCAGCTTTATAACACTCCATGATTCAGAAGGCTTGATGTTTTTTAAAATGTGACTAGAAGTTTATATATTTCTGTTTTTAATGAAAAACCAAGAGAAAAAAACTTTAAAACTTTAGATGTATGTTTTTTTCCACCTTTAAGAACCATAAGAGGTTAATTTCCCAAAAAGTTCTACTGGAGATAAATAGACTTTTGGAAATTAAAAATGATCACAACTTAATTGGGGAACTTAAAAAATAACAAATAATTAAATAGTTGAAGTTCTTACATGAAATGTGAAATTTGTATGATGAATGTTTTTGCACATATGTGAAATATTTTCCAGTTGTTTTTAACCTGACATTTCTCCAAGCAGAAATGCTGTATGAATTGGGAGTCGCATATATTTCCAAGTGCACCTTGCATCTTAGTTGCTAAAGCAATGCAGCCATATTTGTTGCACGGTAAATTGTACAACCAAAGCCAAAATGAAACAAAAGAACCCCCAAACTCCTTGACTCTCAGTACCTTAATTTGAAAAACGTCTGTTTAAAACACACATTTGTTACCCCATGTGGAGGTGCAGTGAACTGGAGTGGCTTGGCGTTCACACTCGTTTCCTTTCTCCTCACAACGGAGCACAAAGCTGATTGTAAGTGAACTGCTTCCCGTCTGTTTATGTAAAGGCAGAGGGGGCACAGCCACGAACAACGGCCCCTGACGTTCAACCCCTGGTCCAGCAGGAAGTGCTGTGGGGTTGCTATGCAGCTCTGCTCCAGATCCACAAGAACTCTGGGTTGCCTGTTAACAAACGACGTGTGATGTGGGTAGTATGGCAGACTATTCCACTGGGCACTCCAGAAGCTCTAGAGTAAGAATAGATCAAGGGTGGGATGAACGCGAGATTGAGACAGAGTGATAGTTTGTTCCTGGCAGCAAAGTGTTGTCAGGTTCACGGCCTTTTCGTTTCTCTCTTGTTCCCGTTTTCCTTGTCCTTCCTTTCTGTTATTCTTCACAACTCCTTTCCTCCTGCCCATCTCTCTCCTTTTCTCTATCAGACTCTCGTTGGTGTTTTGAGTCTAATTAGGCAGAAGTAAGGGTTTATTTTGGAAAAAAAAACATTGTTAAAACATCATCATGGTATCTTCACATGTCCATTGGTTTACCAGCAGGTTTAGCTTTTTTAATTCATAATGCTAACTTCATCCATATAAGTTACTGGACAAATCGCTTGCCTCCGTTTTCCATTTTCCTCGTGTCCCTCCAATTCAATTCAATTCAGTTGATGAATGTATGACTCCAGACTCATACAGCCCTCTGTATAACCTTTAGTTCATCCATGGATTCTCATCATTGAACCCTTAGTTCATCCATGGATTCTCATCATTGAACCCTTAGTTCATCCATGGATTCTCATCATTGAACCCTTAGGTCATTCATGGATTCTCGTTATTGGACCTTTTGTTCATCCCTGGATTCTCATCCATGAACCCGTAGCACATGGATAGTTCTCTTGGGTCTTCTTGTGTGCTCACTGGCTGCTCCATATGTTTCTACACCTCACCTCTATCCGTCTTCGGCACCTTTTCAAACCATTGCATCCATGTTTTTTCCACCTCTATCCTCAATCCCCTCAGCTTGAGTTGTCATTTCTCATATATTCTCATACCTTCATTGAACAATGTCGTTCTTCCACCACCAGTGCTATGCTGTAAGTCTTTTGTCTACCTCTTGTAGCCATTTTCCTTCCTCACAAACTTCTCCTTCCACTCTGTCCTATCCATAACTCTCTTCTTCATCTGACTTTGTACATCTCAATGCTTTGTACTGCCATAATCAGTTCATCTTTGTCTATCATCATGTCTATGACTCAACAAAGGAAAGCTATTAGCTAGGGCTGAAACCATTAATCCGATTAATTGATTATTGAAATACTAATTTAGTAATCAATTAATTATTTACTGGAGTATAGAGACTGTAAAACATGCCTTTAGCTGAGAGAGCGACCCACTTAGAGCAGTAATTAAAACCAAAATTGTAAAAAAAAAAAAAAAAAATATATATATATATATATATATATATATATATATATATATATATATATATATATATATATATATATATATATATAAACATTTTGCATTTAAAATTTAAAAAAAAGTTTTCGTCTGTCAACATGCTCTATCCAGAACTCCTCAACTGTAAAAGTTTTACTTGCACCTGGTTTAATTCTGCAGAAATTCTTCTTTAAGGAACCTTTGGATATCCGATTATTAATCAATTAATCAAAAAAATAATTGACAGATTCATCAATTTGCAAAATAATCGTTAGTTGCAGTCCTACTATTAGCTGAACAGCTTGATGCTATCATCTAATGTTTTACTTCATCAGTCTCCTATAGCTTCATGGACTTTTTTTTGTCTTTGCTGATTTGAGTAGATATTCGTTTCTGCAAAGCTGAAATACGATCCTGCCACATTATTTCAGTGTGAAAGATGTCACGGTCTCAACAGGGTGCTGAAGACTAAAGCTATAACTATCGATTCAACAAATGACAAAGTTTCTTCTTCAGATCCTTCCAGTTTTCCTCCCCACTATTCCCTCTTCTTGCCCATTTTTTCCCTCTGTTTCTCCAGTGATGCTGTCATATATACACAATATCTCAATTCCTAGAGTCAACACAGTATTTCGGCTGCTTTCTTGCTTCATCTCCTCTCCTACGTTCTCTCCTGCAATCACACTACAGTCAGTGTTTCAGCTGGCCTTCCTGCTGCCAGTAAAGCATCTCCTCTCTTTGTCTGGGCCTCATGTTGGAGAGGGAGGCTGGCCTCCAAGTTAATTGTGCATTCGTTAGCGTTTGCCTGCCACAACTTAACGACTCAACTCCCTCAAATGTAGATGAACTGCTGTGTGTGTGTTTGTGTATACGTGTGAGAGACAAAAAGAAGTAAAAAATACAAAAGAGACATTTGTTATTTAAGGATCGCTTTTGCACAAAATATGTCCACAAAGTCTAATTTAATTGTTAAGATTGTATTAAAATCACAAACTGGGGGGAAAAAGAAACCCATGAAATCAGAAGGCTGTGAATTATTCAGACTGTGTCTGTATTCAGATCATCTAAAATCAGATGCATTGGTTTGAAATTGATGGGTTGAAACCAGTTTTTATTTTATTTCATTCCAAAAACAGGGGGGTTTTTTTGTGCAAAACATGCTGGTACTTCAGCAGCAGATAATCAAACACAGATTCATCATTTAACATTTTAAATCAGGTTCGTATTTTTACAGATTTTGAGCTGAAGCAGTGGTGCCTTTGTGAGTTTGGTAGATGTCTTTAACAGCATTATTCACAATGTCAGACATATTACACTATTACCATCATGGGAGAAGAAAGACGTGATGGAGGGACTATAAATAGACGAGTGTTCACCTGAACAACAGGTTGGACTATAAAGGAACAGAGCGGACTGTACTTCCTAAAGATGCTTATGTTTGTGCAGTAAGATGCTCCATATCTGCTGTCAGTCGGTTGTGGACAGTGTGATCTCTTCTGCTATCAATTAGTAGGGTATCAGCATCAGAGCAGATGACTTAAAGAAGCTTAACAAGCTGATGAAGAAGGTCGGCTCTGTTGGAGGAACTCCTCTGGAACCTCTGGAGATTCATTTACAAAGAAGAATATTCTTCCCGAAATAAAAAACATTATGAACAACCACGGGTGTCCTTTTCATGAAACTGTCAAACAAGAACAGAGCATCTGAGCATAGATACAGAACAAAGACAAGGTGCCTTAGACTGTAAGGAAGAGGATTAGGCCACTGAAAAAAAAATAAGTTAAATATTATGTTAGTTTAATATGTGAAAAAAGTCAGAATTCTGACTTTTTCTCAAAATTCTGAGATTTAAAAAGTCAGAATCCTGAGATTAAAGTCAAAATTCTGACTTTAATTTGAGAATTAAAGGCTTCACCAGACCGCAGCAGGAGATCCTTTTATAAGGCCCCCTTTATTTGAACTACAGCATTTAATTTTACCTTTTGGATAAAAGAACGGATTGAAATTTCGATAGAGAAATGCAGATCAACATTACCTCAGCAGCAAACGTTCTGATGTAAACTTTTATGCTAATAGCTACAGGTAGCATAAAGTCTAACAGTTAATGTATCTTTTTTTTATGATACTACACGTATATGCTCATTTGACATCGTTAAAGATGTCCTTCTGTAATCTCCACTCCTTCAGCTAAAAGACCATAAAATAAGTTGAACCTGATGTGAAATGTAACTTTGAGATTTGGTGGCTACACCAAAAACAGAATTTATGAACTTAAAATTCAGTCATAGAACTGAAAATGAATTTGGATAAATGCTGGTAATGGGTCGGGTCTTGGTTCTGAACTCTACTGGTGCGGGCGGATACGGTTCTGAAAAAGCAGAACCGAGCAAGACTCTGGTTGGAGGACGTGAAGAGAACCCATACATTCTCAGGGAGAACATGCAATGTTCTATCTATCGGCCCGGGATTGTACCCAGAACCTTCTTGCTGCAGATACTGCAACTAACTGCATCACCATGCAAACGTTATCTGGAAAAAAAAGAACAAAATAGTAAAAATCAGAAAAGTATGATCTGCATTCGTATTAAGATCCTCTGAGTCAATATTTTTTGTTGTAAAAACAGCTGCATCAGCACCTGCTTTACACATCTAAAGGCTTAACAACTCTTTATCTCAAACTAGCTGAAGCTCAATGAATTTACAACAGAGAAAAAAATGGTCACAGTTTGTCAATTAAGTCTGTATAATTAAGTCTGAACTTTGAATTGGTCATTCTAGTGATTAATAAACTGTAGAACTCAGTGCTTTTCCAAAGTGTGGGTTGCGCCCCCTGGAGGTGGCGTGTAATTGCATAGGGGTGCTGAAGAAAAAAGAATGTTGATAACCATGTTCAGTCCTGGAACATGGTCAAATCAACAGTTAAACTCAAAACTGTTACACTTTAAAAGTGCTAGTTTTGTGACTTAAAGTCTACTGCAGTTTGCTTGTTGCAGTATATGATTTAATGCAGCTGACTTTTACTGTATTCAACTGTTAAAAATCATTTTTGATGATTGGGGAAATGGGGGGTGGGCAGAGAGAACAGTTTGGGAACCACTGGCTTAAACTATAACCTGTCATCTTAGAAAGTGAACTTACTAACTCACAATAAAAATCTCTCACAGCTCTAAGAATTTATCTCGATCCATCTCCCCATCAGCTCTGAAAATCCCCTTTTATTTCTGATTAACCCTATTCCCCACCGCATGACGCTGCTGAACACCTCCGCTTTGATGTGCAGCAGTTTTCTTCCACAAAGGTTAAGAAATAATAATCATTTTTTGTCCCTTCTGACCGAATCACCTTCTTTCCTTAATTTTCTGCATCTTCTACGTTTCTTTAAGCACATGGCTAGTGGGACTTCTCTCTTTCTTCCACCCATTGGTTTCTATTGACCATTTTATAAAGACCATTTCTGTTACCTACTCTGCTATTGTTACAACTTTCCCTTCCCAGACTGTTACTCTAGGCAGATACTTTAAGGTTGGCTTGTTTTGTACTTTAATTCGACCATTTTTGGATCGTCTCACTGGAACGTTTGCAGCAATTGATATATTTTGTAGTCCAATCATATTAGCGAAATAATGATAATTGGTTTAAAAAAGAGCATACATACATGAAGTGATGAGTGCTCAGAATAAAATGGAATAATCAGCTGCTGAGTTGAATGGGTTACAGAATGCAATTTGACAAATAATATTTGTTTACAGTTTAGTTTTAGAAATATAATGCATACTATAGCAGCTTGGGGATTTGTTAAGAGAGATACCTTGGATCAGAATGGCAGATAAATATTATTTTTATAGCCGGATTCTTCCCTTTTTACCTTAATCTGTTAAGCAAATTGCCAACAGTATTTTTCACTTCATTAGGGTATGTAATGACATGACATATGGGGTATTTACTGCGGTAACCATGTATAAAGACACAGTAGAGAATTACTTGACAGAGGGAGGCTCCCACTCTGACTTCTCCTAGAGTTTCTCTCTTGTTCTCTAATTTAAGATGCTTTTAATCTGTCACTTCACTGGCTTCTGGTCAAGAGAGGCTTTTCTTTAAGAATAGGCCGTATTTAACATTGGACATCTGATTTATAACTTTGTTTAGGTTTTGAACACAATACTTTAAAGAAAATAGTTGTTACTCTGTTTACTAGAAGAGTAAAAACACCTCCAAGGACTTTTATTTAAGGTAAGTCAAACAGGGCATGGGTAAATAGATACTAGACCTGTATCAGGAGGATTTTAGAAGCTCTACTGAAATTACTTTTTTGGAAAATTTTACTGGCAAGATAAGAAATTGCATATCTTAAACATGTTTTGACTGATTTGCAGTATTTTGCTTATTTCAGTTTTGGTTCCCAGCTTTAATTTCTCATCTTTTTTTCCTGGTGTCTCTTCAGATAATCTGGAATACATGTATTTTAAGATATCAATGTAAGTTATTTCATTTTATTGGAAATAATTTAATACAAAAGTGACACTGCAATGTAAAAGTAGCAATAAAATCTATATACACTCTTTTTAGATAACTGTACGGCTGTGATTACATGTCACAGCAGCACAAACACATGGTTTCTATACAGTTAAGGGTCTTTAATACATTACTTTAAGCTTCATATGTCACGCTGAGAATCTTGGTTGAAATTTGGTGCCGTAGTTGCTGTAGGTTTAAATGTGCTGCTGTAGTCAGGGGGGGAATTACCATAGCAATACTAGGCAGTTGCCTAGGGTCCCAAGTTCCTGGTGACCCCATACAACGCTGTTTACAAGAATGCTTAATACAAGTATTCCTTATTTGTGTACATTAAGTTTTTGATAAAAATCCTTTTGCTAAAATGACATCAGAAAGCTTAGAAAATTAAGTGTTTCTCTGGCCCCCCTTCAGTGTCCACCATATTGGATCAGTCCATTTGAGCACATGTTCAGAAAGGTCCAAACAGACAGCAGCAAACCATTTGAAAACAGACGGTGTGAAGAGCAATGTCGCCAACTTGGCGCTTTAGTTCCTAAATATAGCGACTTTTCAGACCCCTCTAGCACTTTGATTTCAAAAAAGCACCTAGTGCCAAAGCTAGCAACTTTTTTCTGCTACTGCAGACTTTGGAGACAACATCTAAAAGCAGCAAACTCTGCTCTCCAGAGCAAGTAGATTGGTAACCCCGCCTCCTGCTCTCCTCTATTTTGTCTGATGTCATGATTCATGCAGCTATTATTTCCTCCAAATGAAAAATGGAGAACAGATAAGCAGATCATGGCTTGTCTACAGTGAAAAGAAGGACTGGGTTATTTACTTTTGCCGTCGCCTTTTTGGAAACACAGGAAGGAGCAATCAGCTAAGTGAGCTTAGTGCTTGGAAAAAAAATCTGTCATTCCTTTAGAGACAGCATGAAAAGTCAGCTGAGTACAAAACATAGAGAGGAAAACAAGAAGAAAAGGGACAAGAAGAGAGGGACAAAACCTAGAACAAATAATGGATGTCTATTCTACAAAAATTTCTGTATCTGTATAATGGGTCTGTTTTATGTGTTGTCTTTCCCTAGGGCCCCAAATTTCCTAAATCCACCCCTGGCCGTAGTTGCTGTGGGTTTAAATGTGCTGCCGTAGTTGCTTGCACAGGATTAGTGCTCCACATGCTTGACCTGCTTTCCTGGCCAGTGATTACACCATTGACCTTCAAAGGATACAAAGCGCTATCAAAATTATATTAGCTTTCTAAAAAATATCGTTTCTGTTGCTTTTTTTAACAACTTAATGTCTTAGGACATCAAACATGTTGCGCAAAGATAACTAGAAAAAATAGAAAAGGCTGTCATTTATTTATTTATGTCAGAAAAAACTTTCCAAACCATTCTGCTACTGCATGAAAACCTAAATGCCCCCTAGCAGCAAATATTGTTGTTTAGTATTTGATAACTGGCAGTGAATCTTAAACATTACTGTTAAAATTATATTGTACTTTTTTTACAGAATCGTTTTACATCAACTAAACACAAGGTTTTCACGTCAATGCCTGGCTGCTGAAGTGTCTTCTAAGTCATCACAATTAGATTTAAGGGTGGAAATCGATTAAGCCACTTAGTAGTTCATGAAAACTTGCTATGGGGCCTTATCGTTTTTGCTAGCTGTTATTAATTGAATAAACCATTTCTTTGTTTATTTCATCTGTGCTCTCCTGGTTACTCAAAGTGCACAAAAAGCAAATGTTTGCAAAAGTTCTAACTAATATTGCAGACGTAACTGTTACTCCGAGATGCTCGGATCAAACTAACTGTGCTCCCACAGTACTGAACTTGTTGAAACATTTTTAGTTGTCGAATAAAAAAAAAAATAAAAAAAGGTTATGTTAAGAACTTAAGAAGCTAAATTAAAATGTTATTTTAAACGCAAAAAGGCTAATAAAAATGTTAATAAGCTAAGTATTCATCTAAAATTTAAGTCCCTGTATCAGCATTAAGGTTCTGAGGTCTTGTGTTTTTCAGGAATTTCTTTCAGAGCTACTCTTTGGATTTTTATCATGTTAGGGCAAGTGACTTTTTTGGGGGGATGGGTTAAAACCAACTATATTTTAAAAGAGAATATTAACCTGTCAATCGTACAGAGGAGGATTAGGGACACTGGAAAAATTAAAAAAGTTAACTAATTTTTAAATATCATTCCAGTTTAATATTTGGAAAAAGTCAGAATTCTGACTTTAATCTGAGAATTTTGATTTTTTTTTTTTTTTTTACAGAATTCTGACTTTAATCTGAGAATTGTGACTTTTTTCCCCCACAGTTTTGACTTTAATCTGAGAATTCTGACTTTTTTCCCCCACAGTTTTGACTTTAATCTGAGAATTCTGACTTTTTTCTCAGAATTCTAGCTTTTTTCTCAGAATTTTGACTTTAATCTAAGAATTCTGACTTTCTTCTCATAATTGTGACTTTGATCTCAAAATTCTGACTTTAATCTCAGGATTCTGACTTTTTAAATCTCAGAATTTTGAGAATAAAGTCAGAGTTCTGAGATTCTCACTTGTTTCGCATATTAAACTAACATAATATTTCACTTTTTTTCTATGCTCAGACGCTCTGACACCTCTCTACATCAACGCCTACCTGAAACAAAGTTGGAGGTTGTAACGCATGCGCACCCCCCGCCCGCCCCTCATCTGCTCAATATAATAAGCGCATCCGGGCGGCCGCGTGCAGCGTGGTTCAGTCTACAGTAACTGAACCGGACTGAGGGGAAGAGGAAGCGGACCGAAGAGACAGAGGGAGAGATGGGTGACAATGAGAAGAGAAGGAAGGATGAAAGCGCCAACAACGATGACAAAGTTACCCTGAAAAAGGAAATCGGACTCCTGAGCGCGTGCGCTATCATCATCGGTGAGTGCGCGGCTCTTTGAAGTTGAGCTGACAGGTTGAGGTGGGGGGCGGGGGGGGCTGCTGTGGCCTGTTAGAGTCAGCTGTCAGAGTGATGGACACCTTTGGCGCGCGTGCGTCTCTTTCACACCAACCGTTAAACAGTTGGAGTGAAAAAAGCCGCTTTAGACGCTGAGGAGGAGGAAACCTCTGATGACAGCAGCTTTTTCTTTCTGTAAGCTTAGAAAGTGTTGCATCAGGCGGCTGAATGTTGGGATGCTTACGTGGCTGGATGGAGGTTCGGTTCTGAGTCCAAACGAACCGCCCACAATGAAAACCATCCCACCGCAAAGACAACACAAAGGCTTTTAACGAACACGGAAAACATTCCTCTGTTGGAAAGCATCAAAGCTTTAACTTTAATAAATTCCTAGAAAACAGGGAGTGGTTACCAGTTTGTCCCCATATTAAAGCACCAAAGAGGAAACCTGCCTTAAATAAAATAAAAAACATAACCAGATAAACCAGCGGATTACTTACATTTCCTCTTGATTCCAAAGTATCACCTCTTTCAAAGTACACACATGGTTTTTCCCTTCTCTCTTCTTGTCCTTATGTTGTATTAGAACAAAAGAAGTTGGATCTGGTAGGATAAACCATCTATTCCCTAAGGTCAGGGTCGTGACCCCAGGGGCATAGCCAGAAATTTTTTATAAGGGTGGCCAGGCAATAACCAATGTACAATGAGGGGTGGCCGAAAGCGGATAGGCACCAGAACCTCAGCGTCAATCTACACTCTTCCAACTAGAAAATAAAGAAGAAAAACATCCATATTTTGGAAATAAAGACAAGTATACTTTCCTACAGCGTTTGCTAACAAATAGACGCATATATTTAAACATCTGTTATTTCTAGATAGAAGGCAGTTTTGAGTTCTGGGGCGTAAATCTTTTCCATTGTCATTATTTACCTACTTTTATCATAAATATTCTGTGTAAAATTGATATTTACAAGCACTAATATATACATAAATTGATTATTTGTTAGTTTTTATTAAAATTGTTATTTTATCTTTGATTTTACTGAAGACTCTTAGATGGCTTGCAGGGACACAATTTTCTCTTTACCCCATATAACACAGAATCTAGTTCTGAAAAGAGCATGAATTCTGTAGCCTCGTGAGACCATCCTGATCTCGCGAGCTTTCAAGGTTTCACTCGCTAATCAGTCTGGAGACTCTCCGTTAAAGAAAATTTGGAGAAGTTAACCAAACGAACGTCCAATCAGCGTTGGCTTTGAGGCGGGTTGAGGTGTGACGCAACGAGAAGCGCGACAGTTCAGTCTAAAGAACATGGCGGCTTCAGCCGATGAAACTAGCGTTAGCGTGGCTATCGAGCAAGTTTTATCGGAATTACAGAGTATTTCTTCACTGAAAGAAGAGCAAAACACTGCTCTGGAGGCTTTTCTCAGAGGAAAAGATGTTTTTGCTCTTCTCCCGACTGGTTTCGGCAAGAGTTTGATCTATCAATTGGCTCCTCTTCGTCGTCGCTCTGTTAGTATGTCATATGCTTCGTTGATCTGATTGGTTTATTTGGCCCGTCTATCACCAACATAGGCCAATCAGCTAACCAGTATTTTCGCCCCTTCCCAAAATTACTTCAACTGAAGGTTTCCAGATGGATATGCGGAGCAAATCCATCTGGCGGAGTCAGGTTAGGAATTCTGTACTTATCATCTTTAATGTTAGTATATTTAAGTGTATAATTAACCAGCAAAAAAAAAAAATATTATTTTATTTTTATTTTTTTGAGTATTCCACTTGAGAATATTACTGCTGCCACCATCTGTATTAGAGGGGGAAAAAATGGTAGGGGCCACAGAAACATACTAGATGGGGGGCCAGGGGTGTCATCTAGCTCCACCCCTGCGTGACCCCTGTTGGGTTCAGGGGTCAACAAGCATGGGGTCCTGAGATCCAATATAGAAATTAAACTAAATCATGTTTTAGTGAGTGATGAAGAATATTTATATCACATAACCAAATCCATTGGTTGCTGGTTTTTAATCTTTGTCCCCATCAATTATATATGTTTTAAATTATTTTGTGTAGCTTATTCCAACCAATAGTTTAAGTAACGCAACCCTTCTGGTATTGTTTTCTGTTTCAGACACTTAAGACATTGTGAACCAGTGGTTCTTGGATGTTTTACTATAAAACTAATTCTAAATCTAAGGGATATTTTTAGGTTTTGTTGCATTAGAGCTATGATGATCATGAGGTTTTAACTGCTAAAGGTGTATCAGTCTGGCATAAAATTTAATTTGACATATAAAACTAAAGTTTATTGGATTAAACATGTCTTCATAACAATGATTGATAGTTAATTATTTTAAGGCAGCAGGTAAAAGTTTTGTTGCCATAGTTACATTTGCAGAAGCAAGAGTCCTAGTATGCACCCATTAGCAGTTATCAGTCCCATTGAATGGCTTTAGATTGTACCAGTAGGCTGTTATCGAGTGAATCCTAACCCTAAAGTCTTTCATTTTCCACTACAGAATTAATCTGTTTACGTGTAATCTTAAAATAATTTCAGTAGTACTATAAATATGAAAAACAAATAAAAATAAAATGATCCGCATGTCGCTTATATTAAACAAACTAAAAACAAAGAAATTGCATATTTTGTCAACTGAGTTGTAGAATCCTCCCGCTATAAATATTTATTTCTCTGTGAAAAAGAGCAGATCATTCTTTAATAAGATCCTCGTCAAACGGACATGCAATGTTTATTTTTAAAAGATAATTATGTGGTGGATCTAGTAAGAGTTTGTTTATGTTTTATGCACAAAAATACGACAAAAACCCGACTAAATCAGGAAATAAAACGGCGTGATTGGCTGTTAGGAGAGCGGAGACATGGACTCTCTATGTAATGAGTATTACTAAGGGTATGCTGGCCTTGCTGGCCTGACAGAACACCGGCAACAGTTTAATGACTGGGTTAAAGGGTGGCCCACATGGTACAGTCACAACGAAGAACTACTGTACTTCTAATTTTGGAAGAAGTTGATATCAGTGACGTAATGCATGTGTCAGAATGCAAAATAGCAGCACAACTACAGACTAGTCTGGGTGCCAATATTGGTCTCAATTGGGGCTGAAGAACTTAAAAAGACCTACATTAAAGTTGCGATTTTTATAAAAATTTTCCTTTGCACCGACCACAGGCATGTAGATGTTTTCGCTCCACTTTCATTTTTTTTTTTTCGTTACCTTAAAAGCTGCATGTTTCACTTCCCCTCTGCAAGGTGGCAAAACCACTTTCAAAGTATCAGCGCCACCTAAATATGGAGGACCAGCTCTACCATATTTAAAAATACAGAAATAAAAAAATGCTCAATAACTAAATAAGCATACAATTGATTGCCAAAAATACAATAAATAAACAAATAAATGTAGGTAGAAATTAAATCATACAGTGAGACTTAATGTATATATCTCTTTTAATTAGCTTCTTTATTTATTCATTTTTGTAATAATTACCTTATTTATTTATTGTTCGTTATAATCAACTTTATTTATTAATTACTTGTCTGTTTTATTCTTCCTTTGTATATTTTTACCCTATTTATTTCTGCCTGTTTTTTACATTTCTGTATGCATTATTGGCAATTAATTGTATGCTTATTTATTGAGCATTTCTTTATTTATGTATTCATTTTAAAATATGGTAGAGCTGGTCCTCCATACCTTAAGTGCTGGAGCGAAAAAGTTGGTGTCTGGTTTAATGAAATGTAACCAAATTTAGTGTTGCTGCAATTTGAAAATTGTGTTGTTTTATTGATTGCAATTGTATCGTCGCAAATGTAATTAATTGCTCAGCTTTTAGTCATAATGTTGTTAATAATTATCAGTTTAATCGTTGCCACTCCTTGAATATGTTGCGTTTTATTGAATGTTCTAAATAATTAACAGTTTGGGTTGTAATTAGAGATTCTCCTGTTTCTTTTTATGAGGCGGAAAAAGTGAACATCACACAGCAAAGTCCATCTAGGACATTTTTAACCCTGGTCCTCAAGGCACACTGCCCTGCATGTGATTGATTTTCCCCAGGTTGTAACATACCTGGCATCAATTGATGGCAGATTAACGGGCTTATATCTAAAATATCTAAAACAAGCAGGGCGGTGTGCCTTGAGGATTAGGATCGAGAAGCGCTGATCTAGGAACTCCTCCCACCACACTGACCCATGCACCGCATCACCAGTTTACTGCCATTATCTGCCCTGGAATCGCCTTAACTGTAGAACGGTTGGTAGGCCTGCTTTTTATGGTTCATTTTGGGCATGAAATTGTGTTTGAAAAGAAGCTGAAGTTTTAGTCTTTTTTTGGTTTATTTTGTCTCTTCCTCTCTGCCAAAATGTCAGATTTTGCAATATAAGCCAAAGATGGGCATAAAAAATAATAGAGAAAAATAAAAACTGTGTA
Source organism: Cyprinodon diabolis (assembly GCA_030533445.1). NCBI lineage: Eukaryota > Metazoa > Chordata > Actinopteri > Cyprinodontiformes > Cyprinodontidae > Cyprinodon > Cyprinodon diabolis. The sequence continues at coordinate 49,297,337 of CM060065.1, forward strand.
ATCTCTTTATTGTTAAACTATTAATACCTCAGAGGTATGGATACTTGTGAACAAAAAGAAGGATATCAACTATCATATCAACTTATTTGGTGGTAATGCAGAACTTTAAACTAATCAGGCCCAGTATTCTCAAGGAATCCGAAGCCTAAAGATATTAGTGAGGAGGACTCTGGTAGAGAGCCATATGGGTGATCAACATCTAAAGAGAGGAGTAAATGAGCACATGGATTTCTTTTAACAATCTCCCAATCAAAATTAATTCAACTGTATTCTGGTTTTAGTAGCTGGATGGGTTGATGGTACGAAATATCAGAGAGGAAGAGGCTTTGATCTGAGCCACTTGAACTGACTCGTCTTGATATGGAGAAGAAGCCGCTCTACTCCCAGCCTTTCCTGACTCACTGAGCTCCGCACCCTATCTCTAAGAAAGTCCCGCCTACGCAGGGTAGAAAGCTAATTACAGGTGCTTGTAACTGGGATCTTGTTCTTTTGGTTATAATCCAGATTTCATTACAATAGTTGAAAGTAAGAATAAAGACGGACAGTAAATCAAAGAGCTTTGCCTTCTCGCTCAGCTCTCTCTTCACCACAGCAGATCAGTGCAGAGCATTGCAACAGCAGCTACACAGTTTTATCTCCTCACTGGTAAACGGGAATCCAAAGTCTTGAACTTCTACTTGAGGCAGGAAAAATGGCCTCGGCTAGCTAATACCGCTCTTCAGTTGCCATTGTCCTGCATCCTTGCATGCTGCTCCAACACACCTAAAACAAAAGGCCAAATTACCTTCCTGGCATGTTGGTAAGCTTAGCAGAGGCCTGGTCATTAACAATTCATTAGAAGGGATGCATGCAAAAGCTGCAGGACGGTAGCAGTCAAGGACTGATATTTCCTACTCCAGGTGTAGGTCTTGCCAGGATGGAGCCGGTAGAATCACATCATCTGCAAAAAGCTGGGACAAAATCTACAGGTCCCCAGGTCCAGACTAGGGCTGGGCGATAATTCGATAACGATATATATCGATCGATAGACGTGTGGCGCAATAGAAAAAAATAGGCTCGATAAAAGTTCGATAAGAAACGCAGTTTTCCTTCCTTCTCATTGTAGCCTAGCATGTAGGTTTATGCTAGTCACTACATCCTCCCAACCAATCACAATCGCGGACCCAGGCATGGCGTCACCAAGCGCCGCCCTCTCAAACCACAACACAGAGCACATGCAGATGTCGCAGCAGGAGAGGCAGAGGAAATTGTTCCAAAGAAGGGTTTTTGTAGTTCGGCAGTTTGGCAGTATTTCGGTCGTGGCAAGTCGGACAAAAAACAAACCACAGTCATCTGTGAAATGTGTCGGGAACCAGTGAAAACCAAGTCTGATAACAAAACCAACTTTTTTTTTTTTTTTTTATCATCTCAGCCGCACACACCCGCTGGAGTACGAGCTGTGTAGGCCCCGGCGCGGCTCTCCTCCGAGGAATCTTCGGGAATTTCTGGAAAATACAGGTGCTGGTCATAAAATTAGAATATCATGAAAAAGTAGATTGATTTCAGTAATTCCATTTAAAAAGTGAAACTTGTATATTATATTCATACATTACATACAAACTCATATATTTCAGATGTTTATTTTGTTTAATTTTGATGATTACAAATGACAACAAATGAAAATCTCAAATTCATCATATCAGAAAATTAGAATATTACTGAAGACCAATAAAAACAAAGGATTTATAGAAATGTTGGCCAACTGAAAAGTATGAACATGAAAAGTATGAGCATGTACAGCACTCAGTATTTAGTTGGGCCTCCTTTGGCCTGTATTACTGCAGCAATGCGGCGTGGCATGGAGTCGATCAGTCTGTGGCACTGCTCAGGTGTTATGATAGCCCAGGTTGCTCTAATAGTGGCTTTTAGCTCTTCTGAATTGTTGGGTCTGGTGTATTGCATCTTCTTCTTCACAATACCCCATAGATTTTCTATGGGGTTAAGGTCAGGAGAGTTTGCTGGCCAATTAAGAACAGGGATACCATGGTCCTTCAACCAGGTACTGGTAGCTTTGGCACTGTGTGCAGGTGCCAAGTCCTGTTGGAAAATGAAATCTGCATCTCCAAAAAGTTGGTCAGCTGCAGGAAGCATGAAGTGCTCTAAAACTTCCTGGTATGTGGCTGCGTTGACCCTGGACCTCAGAAAACACAATGGACCAACACCAGCAGATGACATGGCACCCCAAACCATCACTGACTGTGGAAACTTTACACTGGACTTCAAGCAACGTGGATGAAGTGCCTCTCTTCTTTTCCTCCAGACTCTGGGACCTTGATTTCCAAAGGAAATGCAAAATTTACTTTCATCAGAGAACATGACTTTGGACCACTCACCAGCAGTCCAGTCCTGTTTCTCTTTAGCCCAGGCAAGACGCTTCTGACGCTGTCTGTGGTTCAAGAGTGGCTTGACACAAGGAATGCGACAGCAGAAACCCATGTCTTTCATACGTCTGTGTGTGGTGGTTCTTGAAGCACTCACTCCAGCTGCAGTCCACTCTTTGTGAATCTCCCCCACATTTTTGAATGGGTTTTGTTTCACAATCCTCTCCAGGGTGCGGTTATCTCTCTTGCTTGTACACTTTTTTCGACCACATCTTTTCCTTCCCTTCGCCTCTCTATTAATGTGCTTGGACACTGAGCTCTGTGAACAGCCAGCCTCTTTAGCGATGACCTTTTGTGTCTTGCCCTCCTTGTGCAAGGTGTCGATGGTCTTCTTTTGGACAACTGTCAAGTCAGCAGTCTTCCCCATGATTGTGTAGCCTATAGAACTAGACTGAAAGACCATTTAAAGGCTTTTGCAGGTGGTTTGAGTTAATTAGCTGATTAGAGTGTGGCACCAGGGGCCATCAATTTTGAACCTTTTCAGAATATTCTAATTTTCTGATATGATGAATTTGAGATTTTCATTTGTTGTCATTTGTAATCATCAAAATTAAACAAAATAAACATCTGAAATATATGAGTTTGTATGTAATGTATGAATATAATATACAAGTTTCACTTTTTAAATGGAATTACTGAAATCAATCTACTTTTTCATGATATTCTAATTTTATGACCAGCACCTGTATATATATAAAGTTCTGGGCAGTTTCCCACGTAGTTCTAACAGTTGAGAGAAACATGCTGAGGGGCCAGAAACTTCAAAGTAATAACTCAGGTTAAAGCAGGAAACTAAGCTGAACCAGGTTTATTTGTTATATTTATTTTGGTCACTTTAGTTTATTCTTTGTCAGTATTTAATAACATAACCCAGGTCTTTTAAGTTATTTTTCTTTAAAACAATTCTGTTATGGTTAAAAAAGTTGGTTAAATAAATATTTAATTGGAAGTCTGTGTTTGTGTTCTTTATTAAAATTAAATCATTTAGCAATATCATAAAAAGTCCAGGCAGAGCTGCACATAAAATATGGTTTCAAATCTTTTCAATAATTATCGATATCGATCAATATGCATTTTTTTTATCGATAAGCTTTTTTTCTATATCGCCCAGCCCTAGTCCAGACCCCCTGTGGCCCTTGGCTGCTCCTAGAAATCCTGCCCATAAAGGTTATGAACAGGACTGCTGACAGAGGGCAACCCTGCTTTGGTTCCATAGGTCAATTAAATTTAGCCAAGTTTTGTTATGATGACATATTTTATACGGATTAGCACTTTAAATGTTTCTTTTTTTTTTCTTTTTTTTTGGAGGGACCAATCACAGCTCTTAGACAGCTTTACCCTTATTTAGAGGTCAGCCACACATTCTCGCTCTTAGCAAAACAAAGTAAACTTACTACTATTTCTTCTGGAGGGAGGAGATCCAGATTTGAACAGCAACATTTAAAAAAAGGTCAGACAAGTTAAATAGGGTGGATTTTGCAGCAGAATTCTGGAACAGAGGAAACAAGATGCTTTTAAATTAAAGTTTGAGGAGCATCTTTGAAATGCCCCCAAGCCACTTTAAAGCAGCCTTTCCGGGTTTATTACAAAATCATTTAGAAATGTATCCAAATGTATGACATATTTCAAAGAAAAATGTCAAAATTCTTAAGAAAAACATGTTTTATTAAACTGAAAGTCCACTGCTATGATACCAATGAGGAAAAGATGAAAGAAAAAAAATCTTTTAGCAAATTAGGTTTAAGAAATTAAGAGCAACAAAAAAAAAGAAAACAAGAGGTACCTACTAAACTTACTTCTAAATTAAAACTCATAGAAAGGACTTAAGGCCAAGCTGGAGCTCCTAGATGGCTCAGATCTTTTTCTGAAAATCTTCTTGGCTGATTGATTCCTACTTTACTACCACAGTCCCCAGATATCTAAAAAGTAAATGTAGAACAATATGGATGCTTATGAGGGACATTATGGCTTTTTCAGCTTTCCTTGTATGACTTACCTTCACAGTGTTGCTCTACATCAGGTTCCCCCCTGTGTAAAATAAAAATGAACTGGCAGACATGACAAATGGCTCTTAAAGAACCCCCTGTCACAGGCCCGTCTGTTATGAATCTTTCCACAGACTTTTGCTGCATTTCTTTTCAGATTTGTATTAAACATTCACATTCTTTACCCTTTCTTTTTGCTTTAAGAGCATCATGTGCTGGTTTTACTTTTCAAAACTTCACCCAGTCAAATGCGGGTCATTGTTTCAATTTGGAGGATGATGGGACTGCAGTAAAAGATTTTAGTCCTGCACAAATCTGAAGATGTGGTGATCCTAATCACCACTTTGAATCTTTCCTCCATAGCCCAGGCCATGTCAGAAACCCATCCTTCTGATGGATACACTCTAGGCATGTTTAAGTGGACAAGAAAGTCCCAGTTTCTTCATTAAAGTATATTTTAAGATCTAGTATACTATAACAAATATGCAAGCCTCATGCTTGGTCTTGATTGTAATGTTCCCTTAAAAAAAGCGTGGCTTTGTGGGTGCACATGTGCTGCATGAGTCATGGTTCCACCCACCATAAGCAGCCTACTCATAAACTGCCTTGTTCTTTCATCGATTGCACCGTCTGCTGCTTCACTGCCTGTAGTGACTAGTAGTACCACCGCTTACACACATGACTTAGCAAAAGCATTAAAAGGCATTTTAAAGGTGATTGGTTTTGGACTCTCACTTGTTTGAACTTGTTCTTGTAGTGGGAAGTAGCAGAAACCTACTTATCAGTTTCACTTTCTGACACATGCAGCTTCCTTGTCATCCCAGTCCACCTGTGGACTGCCAGGTGACAAACATGTCTCTCACCATGTAACATGCAGAATCTATTTCTCTTTAAAAATGAAATGTTAATTATTCCAAGTCCCCCTCTTCATGCTTTCAACAGTCTTGTTTTTTTTAAGCTTAAGATCTATAAATTAAATCTTCTGTCCACCTCAGTTGCCACTAGAGTTACTAATATGCATCGCTTAAGTATCCAAAACTTTTATTTTTTGTTGGGTTTTCAAAATTATAAATGACTTAAGCTAAATATATAAGATGTCCCTTGAGCAGGATTGGGAATAAGATTTTCACGATTCAATCCCTTATCGATTCTCTTATTGATTCTGTGAAACGATGAACTTGGTGAGCGCACGGTGACATTCGTCTACCGTCTCCTAGGACATTCTATTTCTGCCTTCCTCGGCGAAAACGGAAGGCGGCGAACGGGACCTGCCAGCCTCTGAGCCAGCCAGGCTACCCGTCTCCTCACAGTCATCTAAATCTAATGGAGAAGGCATCCGTTTAATGGAAAAGCATTACTGTACAATTTCGGGAATTCAACTCATCTCCCCCTGATTTAAATAAACGAGCGTCGCCTTTCTCTCGCTCCCTGAACTGCGGAGTAACTTCGTAGCATGTCTAATAACCCCAAAGAGAGGTAGGGAATTGGTTAAATTCCAGAAATGGCATCTGATTTACTAGGAACCACATTGAGCACAGCCAGTGATATAAAACTAACTACTTACCATCAGAGATGTCTTCCATGCATGCCTTCGAACATCAAAAACACGGCATATCTTAAAATCTATGCCATGTTGTGTGCGCAGGTGTTTCTGCATGTTTGTATATTTCCTCCAGCGGATATTAGTGCCACTTTGCAACGATTTCTAAGCACCTTGTTGCCATCTTTCTCTTCCTTAAAATTAAGCCAAACTTTCGATCGCTTTGACCGCTTTTGTTTTGCTTTTCTAGATTTGCGTCTGGTCACGTCGTACTTGCTTACTGAATGCCGTGTGCGTAACTGGCGTAAAAAAAGTGACACAAGTCGTGCTGCCCAGTGCTAGGCTCTAGAATCATTAAGAGAATCGTTAAGCGAGCTGCCAAACGGTGCCATGAAATTGGAAAACACAGAACCGGTTCTGAACAGGAACCAGTTTTCGATTCTCATCCCTACCCTTGAGAAAACTAATCCTGCTTGGCTGGGTGTCTGAGTATGCGGGACGTCTAATTTAATGCCCCACCCCTGTCCTAGGCCTTGTTATTTAGGAAAAGATGTCATTGGAGGCAGTCAGGCGCCATTAGATGTTCAGAACAATTCCTATTCGGAGGTTCCACTGATTGATATGAAGATTTTATGTGATAGAAGGCACCATGTGTCACTTCAGGGGGATGTTTAGTGCATCCTTCCCCACATTAGATTTGACATGTGCATCACAAATTGTTGAAGGGTTATCGGAATAAATGGGGCTGAATAGAAAATCCAATCATCATACCTCTGACAGGGATCCAGAGCAAAGCGATTATCGTTTGTCTCTCCGAGGAAACTTTGAAAATTATTTGACAAAGTACAGAAACCTAAAGCTTCCATGGTGCAAGCAGTGGTTTATAGGAAATGTTTTTGGTTTAAAGACTGTTGCAGGTAGGCTTAAGGGTCTGATTCTAGGCCCCTAACTCATACATTCAGCTGCAGTCCTGAACTTCATGACATAACAAACACAACAAAGGCTTTATGTAACAGCTCTTCATCTCAACAATGTCCTCCATCAAGTGAGACAATGACAAATGCACATCCTGGTCCTCCTCTCTTGTTCTGCTTCATTAGGGAGCATTCAGAGCAAAAGCACGCCTCACTTGGTTCTAACAGCCAGAATGTTTACCCTCAGAGAAGGAGTTTTTGCACATAACCCTTCTACCCTAAACTTACCCCTAGGAAGGGGAACCATGGAGGTCGGTGTATAAACACCATTTGTTTTGACAGCTGTTGGTTGGTTACGTTCTTGCATGCGGTCGTTTTTATTTTGTGTTTTTTCTTTTGGCGAGGGTGATGTCATACATGCCAATGCTAAAGTGGAACTCATAACATTGGGTGGCCTTTTAGATGTAGGTTAAAAGCTGCAAAGTGAGCCTTGGACCCTTTTAGAGTTCAGCTGCGCCTAAAGAGGCTGAGCAGAGGAGACGTTTGGTGAACACAGCTTGCAGTTGACCTGCAGCAAACACTCCTGTTTTCTTCTAGTGCTTGTTGGTCCCATGGATAACAACATGGATTATTTACCCACTCATGTACACAATCAAATAAGAGACTGCTGTGTTTTTGATTAATCAACATCTCTAGATCAGCAGATTTGAATCCAGCTTGACTCTACTAGCAGATTTTCAACTTATGTCCTTCAGTCTTGATTTATCTTCTGCTCCCTATTGGCTAGTACAGCACAGGACAGAGGATGGACATTATTACTAAAGAGTCTGCTTGACTTAAAGGTAGTGTTGCTCCGATACCGATAGCAGTATCAGGCGGGGCCCCGATCCAGCACTAAAATGGTGGTATTGGTATCTGCGAGTACCAACAAATAGGGCACCGATACCATTTTGAGAGCCAAAAGTTTATTCAACTATTGTCACATCCAAGTCGTATTTTAAATTACCTTAATTGGACCATTAAATTTACAGGTACTAGGGCACTGCGCAAGATGATGCATGTGACGTAATCCCTGAGCTGCGTCAGTGCGGGCAGCCCTGTTCTTAATCAGAATATAGATAGCGTGGCTGTCAGTACGCCAACAACATGCAAAAGTGTAAATGTATGTTTACTGACCATTTACAAACCGCTCCAAGGTGTCCTGGTTCTCCCAAATGAAAAAATGCCCTATATATACACACATACACATCGATTTCAAACAGATTCTATTGGTATGGTATCGGTCCGTACTGCACAGCCAGGTATCGGGTATCGGCATCGGGGCCAAAAAAATGGCATCTCCGCAACACTAGTTAAAGGCTACACACATGGATGTGTTTGGAACATTAAAGCACTTCCAAATAACTTTTTTTAGTTTTAATCAATATTTTTATTTATTTTTGGCTCCGCCCTGTACCCATACGTAAAAATTCAAAAAAATATCCACTGGACTTGGTTTCCAAGATTTGAAGGCGTTTCGCCACCTCTCCAGGAAGCTTTCTCAATTCAAATGTCTGGATCCGCAGTGAGTTTGAGTCTTATATAGACAAAGCCTTGTTTCGCTTGCAAACATGCAAATGGTAACCGATGAATGGGTCGTTTGGTTCCATCGTTAGCCTGTAATATCTGAACCCTCGATAAAAGCTGTATTTCCTGGAGGAGAACCTGCAGTTGCTTCCACTTGCAGTTGGATTGAAGAACATATCAGTGGCTGTTTGAAAGATGGTGACAGCAATGTGTCGTGAGGGGGAAAAAAAGTAGTCAACTATTCATCCTAGTTAAATAAACGGAGATCGATGGATTTCACTCAGTCGGCACTTTTACTAATATCTTTGCAAAGAGAGAACAGTCATCATGAAGCCCTAATGGCCCAGCATTCTGCCCTGTTCTGATCTGGGAAGCGTTCGTCCCCCCCTACTTAGAACACTGCAAAAGTAGTCAAAGTCAAAACAAATTACAGACACTTTGGTTAAACAGTAATATGTTATGAATAAACCTTGAAAAGAATCTGGTTTGTTATGGGAAGAAGCTATGACTGGTCTACAAACACCATCCTGCAGAGAATGGTGTGGCCTTGAGAGAGAAACAGACTGAGTGAAAAGTTTTATAGTGAGTAAATAGGATAAATTAATATATAATAGAAGAGAGATAAAAATTTTCCGACAACAAATGTCATATGACAATGATGGAAATAAGAAAAATTTTGGTTTTGTACCGTATTCCAGCACCGCTGTCGCAGGAATACGGTACAGTGACTGATGTGCGGATAAGTTTAGAGCCTTGAAAGGACTAAATATGTAATGTTTGATAATTTCACAGTAAACTCAGCTGTCGATTCCAGCAGAAACGAGCCGCATTGCCTGAATATCAACCCTGCTCAATTTGCACTAATTACAGTCGCTCTGGGAAATGTAGTCGCGTCGACTACCGAAGTGACGTATGCTGTAAAGCAGTCTGCACATTTTTAGCTGCTTAGTGTGGGTGAAAGCGATACAGACCCCTCGGGCCATGATAGAGGTTTCATTTAAACAGATGTATGTCGATGTATATATTCAAAAAAGTTCAGAAAATATTTTATGGAAATGGAAAATTTACTTGGTGTGATGGCTTAAAGATATTTTGGGGGGAAGCAGGAAAAAAAAGGCAGATTAATGTTAAGATTTTTTTTTTTTTATGTGTATAACAAAATAATTTGATCCTGTCGAGGCTTAAAATAGAATCTTATTCTCTTTATATTTTTTGTATTTAGCAGAATCCAGTAAATGTCTCTCAGTATGATGATGTTTGAAGAATATTTTTAACAAGTATAACTGTTTCAAAGTGTCTTAGAAAGCACAATGAACTCTGAATTTGTTCATTGTTTGAACTTCCTTCTGGTAAAGGCGACTAATAAATGAAACTTTATCTCTGTAGGGAACATCATCGGCTCAGGGATCTTCATCTCGCCTAAAGGAGTGCTGGAGCATGCAGGCTCTGTGGGACTGTCGCTCATCGTCTGGGTTTGTGGAGGAGGGATCTGTGCTCTCGGCTCATTGTGTTACGCTGAACTGGGCGTCACAATCCCAAAATCTGGAGGAGACTATTCTTATGTGACGGAGATCTTTGGAGGGCTTGTAGGGTAAGTAAAAGGAGCTGATCAGGGTGGCCATCGTTTGAATTTGAACGATTCCGAAAGGCCTGAAACAATTAATTGGATTAATTGATTATTTAGTAATGTCAACTAATTTAGAAATCAGTTAATTGGTAACTGGAGTATAGACACTCTAAAACATGCCTTTAGCTGACAGACTAAACCACTTAGAGCATTAACTATACCAAAATAATAAAAAAAATAATATAACATTTTGAATTTAAGATTTTAAAAAAAATACCTTTTTCGTCTGTCAGTATGCTCTATTCAGAACTACTCAAGTGGAAAAGTTTTAGTTCCACCCGATTTAATTCTGTAAAAAATTTTAAAGGAATCTTTTGCTATCCGATTAATTGAAAAAATACATTTTAATTGAAAATAGCAAAATATAGTTGCCACCTTAGATTCTGGCTCCTTGTTTTGATTTATACAATTTTCAGTTGCATTTCTTTTTAGAGAAATAGTCATAAAAGTTAACATATTTTAACTGAGATAGATGAACTTCTTGATTAATTCTAATTTTATCATTTAACTTTCTATAAACTTACTATGAATTATCAATGTTATTTTTATAGAATTTATAGATATTCCCTACAATATATACCCTTTAAACTTTTTAAACTTCTGAATTGTCTTTTCACAGCGTTTCGCTTCATGGACTTTTACTTTCAAAAGCCTCAAACATTTATACATATCAAGTATCTGAAACACGTATTTAATAAATTTACTGTCCTGATTTTTTAGAGGCAGAGTGTTGTTGTTGGAAAAAGCAGCACAAAGGTGTTTGCTAAGGAAGGTTTCACTAAAGAATTGATTTTGTGTTGCTCAGTGCCTCAACTATGTGTGATTTACTTTTTTTGACAAAGGGATAAACGGGATTTGGTACGAAGTTCAGTTAGTGAGTCTCAGAAACAGATCCTAAGTGGAAATAAACAATGAATAAAGTTTCTCCTAAAATTATTCAGACGTCTGGTAGCTGTAGATTAAAGAGTTATTTTATTCTATCAGAACCTCAAAAGAAACCAGACGGCATCTGTTAAAGTCAAATGATGCAAAAGCGGTTATGCATCCAAATGCAGGGGGAGCCTAACTTGGGGAAACACCAGTGAACACTTCAAAGATTGGGCTCTCATCCTAAATTCAGAGGTATTTAATTATGAAACCCCATCCTTAAAATGATATAATCCATTTGCAAGTGCTGGTAGAAAACTGACCATGTCTTTAATTACTCATGGGCCACACTTACAAATTCAAAAGGTTACCAAGCATTAAAACTAGGCATAAAAAATAATTTAAAGTTGAACGATTCTGGCAGGATTAAAAAGTTAGAACCGGTTTCTATTGATCCTTTGTTCCCAACCCTGGTTTTCATTCTAAATTATATGAGTTTATCAAAGTTTGTAAATCGACTCAAAGGCCAATAGAACACTAGCCTGACGTAGTCCGACTCAAGTCTAGTCAGAATATGAGTCTGATACTGCTCTATAGAGCTGTAATTATGGGGCGTGTTTCGAACGAACCAGGAAAAAAAATGCCTCTTCACTCAATTGGATAGACCTACAACCAATAAGAGCAACGGAGTGCGTGACGTATGTTAAGCGACCAAGGGAGCCAGCTGATGAATTAAACTTTTGCCGAATCCCGTAGGAAGGACGCCAAAAACATCTTTCTTTTCAACAAATGCCTTGATCGCGTTTCTCTGTTCCTCTTTTAAAATGAATTTGCTGTCGATATCTTCTAGATCAGACCTAATAGCAGAATCTACACACCTCAACTCTCCAGCGGCAGCCATTGTTGTTGTCACCCAAGCGCGCTTTGGTGACGTGGTTGATTACGTTACTGTTGATCATCTGTCCATCATCGTTTAAAGCCTGCCCTGACAATTTCATTGGCCCGACCAGATATTGGGCGAGCATACTCGCGCTACTATTGAGCAATGCCAGACTGAAGTTCGTAATAGCACCCAGGCCAATAGAACACCATGTTAACTTAATGTCTCATTAGCATAATGCTTTACACTTTTAATGTAAAAAGTGAGAATAGCAAAGTAGAGAACATGACCTTGGTGGATGGAGTACTCAACAGTAGTAGTTGAGTAAAAGTATTGATACTCATAGTCAAATCTTACTTAACTACAAGTAAAAGTTAAACAGTCAAAATTCTAATGTAAAAAATGTGAATTATAAACAACATGTTGGAGGCTGATACTGGGGGACCTTGGTATGATCCTAAGTTTTGTAGAGCTGTACTTGGCCTTTATTCTAATGGCTGACTGGTTAGGCCCTAATGTACGGAAGAGGATTAGGGCCACTGGAAAAAAAAAAAAATTAGTTAAAAAAAAAAAAGTTAACTGATTTTTTTTTTTCAATTTTATTTCAGTTTAACATGTGAAAAAAAGTCAGAATTCTGACTTTATTCTCAGAATTCTGACTCTAATCTTAGAATTCTGATTTTAATCTCAGAATTCTGACTTTTTTCTCAGAATTCTGATTTTAATCTTAGAATTCTGATTTTTAATCTCAGAATTCTGACTTTTTTCTCAGAATTTTGGATCTTAATGTAGATGGGCACCATGAAGGAAAAGATGTGGAGCACTCAGCTTCACTGACAAAGATGTGAGTTATTTGAGGTGGCCAATGACACATTGGTGGGAAAATGACGGAATTAGGCAACTTTTTACTTGCCCGAGGGGTCCCCTCATTAATGGAGGAGCAGAAGGTCATTAAAACAAGAGAGCTAGTCTCTAAAACAGACATGGCTATGGCTTGATGCTAACATGTTTGTTAGCTGTCAGAATTCTGAGAAAAAAGTCAGAATTCTGAGATTAAAATCAGAATTCTGACTTTTTTCCCATATTAAACTGAAATTAAATTTAAAAATCGGTTAACTTTTTTTTTTTTTTTTTTTCCAGTGGCCCTAATCCTCTTCCGTACTAATGAATGCGTGTGTGTGAACTGTTTTTGTTTCAAGAGTCGTTAGTTATTCATGCTTCATGTTCCCTGCCCTACTAACAAAACTGGTTGTTAGATTTTAAGCAATATAGAAAAAGTATCCCTTTGTAAAGTTAGTTGAAGAAATCCCACTTTTTCAACAGAAAGAACTGTGTAATAATTTTTTGTGTTCTGGGTAGTGATGGGCATCTTTTGACAGTTTATCTTGTTTATGAGGAAAAGCCTAAGATATGGTTGTAAATTGAGTGATATAAAAATATTAAGTTAAAACAAACATATTATTAACTCAGACAAATCCTGACAACTCACGCACGAAGATGTCTGCACATTCTAGAAGGGCAAAGTAAGTGATGGGTTCTAGATTAATCAGTAATTAATCCATTAAAGATCTATAAAGCCCATTTTATGTTTTATTTTAATCTCATTCACTGCTCCTGTTTGGAACATTTTAAACAATCTCTACATTGAAAAATGCACTTATGGTGACATAAAATGCTACAGTTTGAGTCTGCTTACTAGATGGTGAAATGTAATATCCAGAAAATGCTACATGGAACAAAAGCCACGGTTTTCAACAGCTGTCAGTTGAAAATCCTTCCTCGTAATAAACTTTTCAGATCTGTCTGTTCAGAGTTAGGGGGGAGCTTGAAAACATCTTGCTTGATGGTTTGTCGTTGTGCTACAGTAGAACCGTTTTTATTTGCATTTTAAAGTATTGCTTTTGAAGAGCTTGACGGAAACTGCAAAACTTGAATCAACTTGTTAGATTTCACAAGAAAGGTTTTATGCTCACTTAAGATGGTTTTTGACTTTTATAAAAGAAAAATGCCCTAAAGAGGAGATGGAACCACATTGGTTGAATGAGTTCTAATGTAGCAACTTTCCAGTTGCAACACTGTAGTCCATTACTGACAGCTTACTGCTTCTACTTCCTGTTTTTTTTTTTTTTTTTTTTTTTTACAGCCAATTGCAACCTTAACATATGATAAGCGATAATTGGCGTATTTGTCTAAAGGGAAGGGCTTGCCCACAGTGTGTGCCAGCGACTTTTTAAAGCGTTTACAATAATAACTCAGAATGCATGGAAATTACACTGGTAAATTGTTTACCAGTATAGAAATTTTAGACATCGTTGGAAAGCTTAGATTCTCCACAATTCAACCATCAAGTTTATTTTATGGACACAGCGAGCATGAAAGCACAATAAACACAGATATAGCAGCATGTCAAAATGTAAACATGACAAAGCGGCCGCAAAAAGCAAGCATGTCTTTATAACTGCTGTTCAAAAGAGACCTATTATTTTCAGGAATAACAAAACCAACTTTGAGTCTTGTTTGAACTGATGCAGCTTGGGTGTTTTACTCACCCGATTGTCATGTATATATTCAGAAACAACAAGAGGTTAGCTTTCAAATAATGTATCACACATGTAATTTGGGCTTAAAGTAATTTGCTTTTCCATTGGGGAATGCAAAATAGAAGAGAATTTCCCAAAATGAGGTGGATGATAAGAGGTTAGATAAAATTATTAGGATGATGATGATGATAGTAATAATATATTTTATTTAAAGTGCCTAGTTGGTGCTAGTAGAAGGACCCTTTAAGACTTAGACTTAGAGACTTAGACTTAGACGGAACTTTATTGATTCCTTGAGGAAATTAAGGTTACCAGCAGCTTACAGGGCAAAAAATCAAGTTAAGTTAAAATTAAGCAACAAAAAACTATTAAGTTAAATAAAAAAGTTAAAATTAAGCAAAATCTAAAAAATTTTAAATTTTAATTTTATATTCTAAACATTTTTTACTAGTGTCAACTCAGAGCTGTTGATAAAATCCCTTTTTCAATGTTTCTGTTAATAACCGTTGCATGGATCTGAAACATCTGGACTGTCTATCACAAATTTTTTAGGAGGCGGTGTCAAAGCTCATTTTATGATCTGTAAGTGTTTAATATTTTAACTGTGTGTATATAAGCACTATTATAGGATGTTTTGAAACTATGTTTCGTCATTCTTGTCTGTATTTTTCAGCTTCCTGTTGTTATGGAGCGCTGTTCTCATCATGTATCCAACTACGCTGGCTGTCATTGCCCTCACCTTCTCCAACTACGTCTTGCAGCCAGCCTTCCAGAACTGCTTGCCTCCATTCATCGCCACCAGGCTGCTCGCCACCATCTGCGTCTGTGAGTCTAAAGCCCTCTGGGATATCTGTCTCTTCTATACTTATTTTGGTTTCCAGGCATAACTCTGTCTGCCACGTGGATTCTAACTCGCACATTATGAAGCCAGTGTTTATAAGCTATGTATGCTTCATCCCTTCAAATGTTTTTTTTTAACCAACCAAGAAAATTTAAAATAAGATCCATCTTGCCAGAACTGCAAATGGCAACCTCCAGAGGGTTCCTTCAGTTTCTGTATTTTTTATTTTTTTATCAGAAGGAAAAGATCTACTTTCAGCCATAGTTTTAAAAAGTGGACTTTTCCAAACAGAAAATCTTAGTCCTGTTTCCCAGTGCATAAATCATCTGTTTTTAAACATGTACACAAAAAGAGTTGTTTTTTTTTTTTTTTAAGCAGAATATGGTTAAAGAAAGGATTAAAGACGTGTAGCAAAGTTCCAATAACCTGACTCCGCCAGATGGATTTGCTCCGCATATCCATCTGGAAACCTTCCGTTGAAGTAATTTTGGGAAGGGGCGAAAATACTGGTTAGCTGATTGGCCTATGTTGGTGATAGACGGGCCAAATAAACCAATCAGATCAACGAAGCATATGACGTACTAACAGAGCGACGACGAAGAGGAGCCAATTGATAGATCAAACTCTTGCCGAAACCAGTCGGGAGAAGAGCAAAAACATCTGTTCCTCTGAGAAAAGCCTCCAGAGCAGTGTTTTGCTCTTCTTTCAGTGAAGAAATACTCTGTAATTCCGATAAAACTTGCTCGATAGCCACGCTAACGCTAGTTTCATCGGCTGAAGCCACCATGTTCTTTAGACTGAACTGTCGCGCTTCTCGTTGCGTCACACCTCAACCCGCCTCAAAGCCAACGCTGATTGGACGTTCGTTTGGCTCCAAATTTTCTTTAACGGAGAGTCTCCAGACTGATCTGAGAGTGAAACCTTGAAAGCTCGCGATATCAGGATGGTCTCACGAGGCTAAAGGTCCAAGGGTTGGGAGTAAAATCAAGCCCCTCAGATGATCACTGGCCTTTTGTTGCTGGTGTTACCCCTATGCCATATTCTGCTCCGGTATAAGATCATCTTTTTAAGTGTAAATCTAAAAAAAAAAGCACTTTTAAGGCTTAATCATAGTAAGCCTTTCTGAAATCAAACATAGAAGCAGTGAGCTGACTCACTGAAAAGAGCTCTAATCTGTCATAAAGATGACCATAATAATACTTATTTTATAAACCTTACATAAAGCTGTTTGCTGTAATACCCGTTCATGATAGAAGTTGCCCACTGGGTGTTGGGGCCAACAGGGCGCTGATGCATGACGTCACGAAGCCGCTTAGAAACCTGTGTGCCTTAGGGCGTGTTATCTGAAAAAGTTGTCGTCATGCAGTTTCTAAAGTCTGGGCCTCGGTTCCAGCTTCCTTCCCTAAAACATGTGCATTGTCACCTAGCGACTAATGTATCGCTGTATGACTGTAGATTTTTGAGTTTAGTTGGATAAATGTGTTTTGAATTGATCGGCATTACAGGAAAAGTAGAATACATGCAGCCATGTCTGATATCTTCTTCTTCTTTCTTTCTTTTTTTTTTGTTTTTTTTAACTTTGGGGGGGAATTTTGACATAATTTTCTTAGGATCCAAATTGACCATCTGTGTTCCAGTATTTCTGTTTAGATTGACATCTGATTGCAGGTCAGTAGAGCTTGATTAACCAAGCAAAGCATTTGTATTTCATAGACAACTTGGACAGTGTCGACTTAAAGGGTCTTGCATTAAATTTCCCTGAATAATGTAAGAGTTTTGCTCTCTAAGACCCATGTAGTGGCTCATACCCTTATTTCATTGTGTCATTTTACTTAAAGTATCAGACTACAGACTCAAGTTCAGGTCAGGTGACTTTGTGAACCAGAGTAACTCCTACTGATGTCATCAGCAGCACAAGCAGTCTTTCAGATAAACATCATGCATATCCAACTCTTCTGATTAGGGCCAGAAATTCGATTTGATTTTAAATGATATCATGCAAAACTTATTGACATGGTATTCGAACGAAACAAAAATGTAAATGTCTCTTTTTCTTTTCTATTTTTTTGGACCAAGCCAATGTTGCCCCGTTGTGTCCAGTTATATTTGTTTTATGGCATTGGGATTCCATGGTGGTTGTTAATGACTGTCATTTGGAAATCCCATCCAAATGTTCGGCTCTGGCCTCCAGCTTGATCAAAGCCTTTCCTTGAAATGCAAGACTAGAAATAGCTCGTGGCAAAGACGTACTGTGAGTATATCAGCCTGTTCGCTCTTGTCTGATCCGGACGGAGTAAAGGAGACTGGGCTGGGTAGATGATAGTGGGACGGGTATCTGCACGAGGGTGTGCACATGTCAGGCTGAGCTTGGCATTTTCACCGCTCTGATAGACAGCTGCTATTTTAGGTAACAGTGTGTTACAACAGCTTCCCACTTAGACCAGGTGTAATGTGGAGAGCACCTCTTTGTTGAGCTCTTTTAGGACTGAGTGGTTTGTGCTGCGTCTGTTTGCCAGTAGCAGTGTCAGCATACATAATGATACCAGGCTTTGTGGACCCAGCTAATGAGCGGTTATGTCCTCTATTGTGTATTGTTTGATGTTCCTATGGCTGAGTGATATGCAAAAAGGAAATGGGCTGGTTACATTGCTCATTCATGTTGTGAAATGCTATTGGCAGGCTGTGTGTCTAGGAGGGTGTCCGGGCTTCCTATTGGCTGGCTGCTTCTATCCACATCCTCCTCTGGGGCAAAGCGTTGCTTGTCACTCCCAAAGACTATTGTTCTGTGATCAGCCTCACATCAAGTGGTTAGAATTTGATTAATATATGGTGATATACTTGCCCTTAAAGACCTGGTTAAATATCTTTTATATTATTATTATTAACTGTAAAGCAGAGTGTGAGAGAGACTGAGGTCAGCTTAACTCTTAATGAACTTAAGTCAGACCCACAAATGAATGTTCCCCCTCCTCTATCCCCAGCAGAGCAAGCTGCAAGGGAGCCACAAGTCACCCTGTGGTGCGGGTAAAAAACAGACCGGTCCAGTTTGGGCTAGCTGTGTTCTTCCAAGAATAGACACTCTGAGTTGCATCATCTGAGCACTGTACACTGATGGGGTCTGCATTAAACTTGCTCTAAGAAAGGGGAGAAAAATGGTGGCCTCTCTAGGATTCCTGATGTACATGTGGAAAAAATGCCAGACTTTGTTGCCTGGTCAACCTGACAGGTTACTGTGGTTCCATATGCTGAAAAAGTTAATTCTTTTTTGTGAATTAAATGTCCAAATTAGACTATAATAAAAACCTTAGTCCATAACTCATAGCTTACTGCTTCTACTTCCTGTTTTCTTTTTTTTACAGCCATGTGCAACCTAAACATACGACAACATTCATTGCCTGGTTAATTTATGTTTCCTAGAAACTGGTCTAACTCATATTTTCTTTTTGCAACATTTGAAAAGTTCACCTAAAATCCACTTAAATTAATTTGAATGGATACACCGCTAATCTGCTGGTTAAGCTCTACCTCGGCTGCAACTGTGTAGTGTTTTTGTCATATTTTTGTTTCAAAATACTTAACTCTAGTTTTAAAAAGCCCAGAGGGTGCTGAGCAGATTAGGAGTGACTTTATTTGTTTACCACAGATTGTCAGGGTGTTCCACTTAGATGCCTTCCAGTTCCACCCTCTGTGTTCTTCAAATTCAGTGATGGATAAACATTCAGATAATTCAGTTTGGATGTTTGCTAACTGATTCAAAATAAACTTAGATTAGATCACAAATAGATCTGAACCAATTTGGCAAAAGTATTCTTTCTTCCAGTCAAGCATTTAGATGCTTCACTGTTTTCATTGCCTTGAATGCTCTCTTGTTCAGAGTCTATTATTGTGGCTTTTGTCCTTTTGCATGTTAAAGTGCTTCTTCTTTGTGTCATCTAAGCAACTCTCACTCCCCCTCTGCATGGTATATTACTGACTCCTAAAGGCCTGGAGTGAGAAACTCTGTCTCAGCTTTTGAAATCATATTTTGTAAATTGCGCATTAATTAAGGCTGCTCAGTGGCGCAGCACTGCTGCCTTGCAGCAAGAAGGTTCTGGGTTCGATACCCGGCCCAGGGTCTATCTGCATGGAGTTAGCATGTTCTCCCTGAGCATGCATGGGTACTCCGGCTTCCTCCCACAGTCCAAAAACATGACTGTTAGGTTAATTGACTTGTCTAAATTCTCCTTAGGTGTGAGTGTGTGCGTGAATAGTTGTTTGTAGAACAAATGCCAGACTTTGTGACCTGGTCAACCTGACAGGTTACTGTGGTTCCATATGCTGAAATAGTTAATTCTTTTGGTGAATTAAATGTTAGAAAAGAGCATTGTTTATTTTGCTGAGGTGGCTGATCAGCAACAGACTGCATTACTACCAAAATAATTTAATCTATGGAGTTAGTGGCCTGGTTTGATATAGTTTATTTTTGCATCACCTGGATGACTTTAGGCTTGTACATCACTCACCAGAGGAGGATATGACTCTAGGATTCACTATGGAATGATGGGAAGGTTGCAGCACCAGTGTGATACTTCACTTTGAGGGTGGTAACCACTTGAAAAAGTAAGCTAATTTGGCTAATTTGCAGGTAATCCCGCCTCATGAGACGATACCGTTTTCTTACTGGTCGTGGCTCCTAACGTTAGCAAAGCAACTTTAGGCCAATATGTTTTCTTCAATTCGTTTTAAAGCACTCAACAGATCCAATTCAATCAGATCATACAGACATATTGGTTCAGTTTTCTATCTGAGGAAAAGCAGTTTCTTCTCTTAAAGAGTTAGACATTGGTTGTGAAATCATCAATAAATAATTCAGTTTAACACGGTCATGAATGTGATCTAAGGGTAGTAGCCATATGGTAAATGGCCTTTACTTGTATAGAGCTTTTTTTTTTTGTCAGGGTCTTCCAAGCCCTTTGCATTCAGTCATTCACCCATTCACACACTGATGGGTATAATATGGGATAATTGGACTGCTCCTACTGCTAATCATTTGTCTTTTTGTTCAGTATTGTTTATAAAACTTTCATTTGACAGAAATGTACGGAGCCCCCTAGGGGACATGGGAATTTTTTTTTTCTTTTGCGTTCCCTCGCAAAGGTATTGCGTTACCTCGCAAAATGTTGCGTTACCTCGCAAAACCTTTTGCGTGAGAACGCAAAACCTTACTTCGGTAAAGTTGGAAAGATATTCACAGATTCGGACTTCCGGGATCAATAACTCTCGTTGTTGAAACACAAATGGCGCCTCTTTCATGTCCTGATAGCGCAGACTACGTATTACAAGAATCAAAAAGCGTTATTTTCGAGAAAAACGAGCCGTTCTCCGAGCTGGATGCATTACATTGATCTCTATGCACAGGCAGCGGCCAGGCGAGTGGTTAGGGACCATCTGCAAATGGTAAAACAACAGCAAAACGTTGCAAATAAAAATCAATACCTCCACTGCCATAAAGTGCAGAGACTCCAAAATCACCACACACACCAAGGGGTGCTTGGTGATCGCACTACAACAGCTGGTTTGAAAAAATACACCTTTACTTTTTTTTTTTTTTTTGAATTTTTTTGTTATTATTAAGCATTAATAATGTAGAAATGGCTGTTTAATATGAAGCCAGAATTCAACTCTTGGAGAAAACGGTGATTAGCGTGAAGATTCCTCAGTTATTACTAGTGTTGCACCGATACCGATACCAGTATCGGACGGGGCCCCAATACTGCCCTAAATTGGTGGTATCGGTATCGGCGAGTACCAACAAATAGGGCACAGATACCATTTTGAGAGCCATAAGTTTATTCAACTATTGTCACCCATTCCATGTGGGCAATAAAAACTTTTTATTTTTTAATAAAAAGTTCTACTGGATTCACTTTGTATTAGATTTTTTCCTGCTTCACAAAGGTAGGCAGCAGCTCGATAAAAGCCATGATGGCAATTATTTTACATTATTATGGTATCTGTATCGGCCGATACTGCACAGCCAGGTATCGGGTATCGGTATCGGGGCCGAAAAATGGCATCGGCGCAACACTAGTTATTACCCACAACCAGGAAGAACATGTTACCATGTTAAGAAGCTGGATTTCCTTAAAAGTGGCCAATCATGAATGGTTGACTTATTCCAGTGGTTACAACCCTTAAAGTGCCAAAGATGACTCGAGCAGAAATGCATTCACAGTAGGAGTGTATGGAGGATAAAAAGTGCCAAAATTAAATAAATAAATAAATACAGCATTAAATAAATAATTAAATGTGACAATAATTAATTAAATGTGGAATTAAATAAATAAATGTGTCATTCATTAATTAAAACAATGTCACTAATATAAAGTGCCACAATTAAATAAATAAATACAGCGATAAACAATTAATTAAATTTTTAATTCATTAAATAAATAAGGAATTAAATATATAAATGTGTCATTAATTTAATAAAATACGTCTTCATTTTATAAAAAAAAAATATATATATATAATTATTTCAGTGTGCATTTAATTATTTCATGGTCCTGTGTCGCAGTGCATCGAAACCATTAAAAGAATCTGTCAAACTCACCCATCAAAGTTAATGGGCGGTTATCTAACACCTGATTGGTCACCCTGCACATTAAGGCGAAGCAAATCGATTACAGAGACTGTGATCCACAGGTTGTAAACATACTCTGATACAGTAGGTGGCGACTCGATTCGCGTTAACCCCGCCCCCTAACTTTGATGGGTGAGTTTGACAGATTCTTTTAATGGTTTTGATGCACTGCGACACAGGACCATGAAATAATTAAATGCACACTGAAATAATTATATATATTTTTTAATAAAATGAAGACGTATTTTATTAAATTAATGACACATTTATATATTCCTTATTTATTTATTGAATTACACATTTAATTAATTGTTTATCGCTGTATTTATTTATTTAATTGTGGCACTTTATATTAGTGACGTGGTTTTAATTAATGAATGACACATTTATTTATTTATTTAATTCCACATTTAATTAATTGACACATTTAATTATTTATTTAATGCTGTATTTATTTATTTAATTTTGGCACTTTTTATCCTCCAAAGGAGCGAGGCTATTGACATGTGGAAAGCAAGCCATGAGCGCAGAGAGATCATGCACCATATGTTTGGGACTAATCTGGGTCTGGCGGTCCTAAATATAGATGTGTAAATGGTTCAAAATGGGAAATGGTTTATGTGCTGGTTTGTTTTTGGCAGGATTCTGACCTGATAACACAATACCCTACTTTCATGAGGGAATGCAAATTCCACAGCACATCTTCAGGGCTTTGATGTAGCTTTAAAAGGTCTAAGCTGTTTAGGCCACAAATGAGGTGCTGGCCCTGCTGTTAAACAGGTGGTACTTGCAGCTGTAAATAATACATCCTGTTATCATGAGGCTGAACATCAGCAGGAAATGTCTAAGTAGTCATTCCCTGAAGGTAAGCTCTATTAAAAAAAACAAAAAAACAACAACAACAAAAAACAACAATTTTTCATATATTACTGAAGCTTTTCTAATGCTCCATTGAAAACAAGAGAGAGAAAAAGTTGCAGGTCCTAACTTTAATATTTCTATTAGTGGGCACGTGATGGGTGCCGACTCCTGGATTGAACTTTCACCAAGAGATGCTTCTAGTCTGGAGTTGCACTCTGGTGCACTCTGTTTTACCCATTTACATGAACAGCTGGACAATGAACCTGTGTTCTAACTTGACTGTACATTTTGTTCTTGGGATTATGCCTACCAGATATCGGAGGCTTTTCTTCACCTTGTTTCTCTGTTTTCAAAAGGATCAGTGTTCTATAAAACTAGTATTGTAACAATAGACAATGAGGTCATTGTGTAAAGTTTGTAATGTTGGAGGACAAAAAAAGACAAATAATGCACTCGTGTATTTTGAGTAGTAATATCAATTTAGTCTTGGCAAGCTTTCTAGAATTCCCTGAACTTTCTGGACACTGTATTAGACGCTGCACATAACTAATTTATGTTTTGACTGGGATCATTGTTGGTCGCTGGACTAAAGCAGTTTTTACATAAGCTCTGCAGTTCTAATATGTTCCATAGGGTTGTTTATTTGTAAGGGATTAAACTCTTTAACATCGGCTCAGAAAGTCTCTCAGGCAAATCCTACCTGCTAAAATGTCTGAAACGAGTCAATAACTGGGAAGGTAACATTTTAGCTAATTAATGGCGCAAAACAAAAATGTGACTGATCTGAGTTGTCTTTTTTTTACAATGATATGACAAAAAATCCATTGCCAGGACATTTATTTGAGACAAAGTTTATAATTCAGGATTCAAAAAGGTAAAACTAGAAGATTGGACTTGGCATTGAATATGGTTCGCTCCTTTGATCATTCCATATAGGAGTTTGTTGTTGTGTTTTTTGTTTGTTTTAAGGCCTGTGGAGGGTAGAGGGGTGTTTTTGACTCTTGACACAATCTTCAGCATTTCCATCATTGTAAGTAAGGCCCCGTCCACACGAAGACGAACCCTGGCCTAAACGCACAAATTTTTCACCAAACCAGCCTCTCATCCACACGAAGCCGGCGTTTCGGGGGTCTGTAAACGATCTTTTTTTTATTCAGCCTTCAGAGTGGGAAGATTTTGAAACGGCGTTTTCGCGTTTCCATCTTTACGCTCTAACCGCATTTTTTTTTTTACACGCATGCGTCATAGCGTCGCCTCTAAACACGCATGCGCGACACAGTATATCAAAACAATGGCGCCGTACTGTGTTGAATGGTTGCTGCTCGTGCTACTCACCCTGCTGTCGGGCTTACAACAGAATCTTCTTCTTCTGGAATATCTCCAGGAAGAACAGAGCAATATCGACGACATAGTTCAGCACCTGAATTTGACTGAACCACGAAAATGGACCCGCAGGGCAACCATGTATAAATATTAGTGCACATGCCCAACATTTCGTCGCCTATTTTTGCTTTGGCACCACAGCGCCACTTACAGGCCTGGCATACATTTTGCAGCGTTTTCATGCATTCGTGTGGACGATCACATTTATTTTACGTCTCCGTCTTTACGGCAAACGTTTTGGAAAATATCAGCGTTTCATGTTCGTTTTGACTTCGTGTGGACGGGGCCTAAGGAAGACGCACTCTGGCTAGATCAGAACCGAGCCGATTAGCATGCAAAAAGGGCTGTATGATGCCTCATCTCTCCTTGCAAAGATGAAATTAGATGCTGACTTAACGAAATCTATCAGTCTCCATTTATTTAACTGTGGTAAATACTTGAATACTTTTTCCCATGACTGGACAAAGCAGAGACAGATTATTTTGACATCAGTCTAACTGAGCGCCACCATGTTCTGCCATTATTGGCGGATTCTTGATGCCAATTTTCTTTTTTCTTCCACAGTTTACTTGATTATAAATGGTACAATGGTAACAGATGTTTTACAGGTAAAACGCAAAAAAAAAAAGAAAAAAAAAGAAAAAAGAAAAAACCTTAAAATAATATCAAATGAAGAGGGCATTCTCATCATGGGATCTCCTGACAGAAAATTGCAAATTTCTGCTAAAACTCTCAGCCAGCCAATGTATCTGTCTATTTGTAATCCCCTGTATATCAGAAATAACAGAATTTTAAGTTTTTGGAAGCTGGAATCTGAGTCCACCACCTCTGTTTAAAGTCAAACCACCTATTTTCTTTATCCAGAATGTGAACATTCTGGTCATAAAAACCGACATTCTTTTGAGAACGACCTGAATATTCACATTCTGGTCGTAAAAACAGACATTCTTTTGAGAATGAAAAAGAATGTCCGTTCTTTTGAGGACCAGAATGTTCGCATTCTGGGTAAAGAAAATAGGTGGTTTGAGAGGGGCGTGAAGGAAGCCATCTATGTTAAGAGAGAGAAACTAACTTTAAACAGAGGTGGTGGACTCCCCAACCCATTACAGAGGAACAAAGTACCTCCCCTCTTTAGCCGGTGAACAATACCTCCTTAATGACCGACCTTCATAATCATAGACAGGTTTTAGGTATTACAGGCTAACAATGGAACCAAACGACCCGCTCGTCGGTTTCCATTTGCATGTTTCCAAACGATACAAGGCCTTGTCTATATAAAGACTCAAACTCTCTGCAGATTCAGACATTTGAATTGAGAAAGCTTCCTGGAGGGGAAGCGCAACGTCTAAAAACCTTGGAAACCAAGTCCAGTGGATTGTGTTTTAAACTTTTACAGAATTCTGTATGATATTTCTGAAAAATATCTGCATGTGTGTACCAAAAAAAAAAGAGCCAGAGGAGAGCTGACATCTGCCTCTGATGTCCTTATATCTGAGGTATTACACCACATACGGACAAAGATCTAAAGCCCAGCTTTGACCCTGATGCCCAGTCAGACCACAACTTTCTTCAAGTGACTGAAACATCTGTATGTCCAACGGCACTGATGATTAACAACCTGATTGTCTGGGAAAGCCTAATCTCCAGGTGATTTCTGATGCTGCCTTTAATGAAGCTAATAAAGGTTCTTTCTTATTAGCTTTAACCTGAGGGAGCTCTTCTGACAGAACAAAACCTCTTCCATAACAGGATTTGACGTCAGGGTTTCCGCGGATCATTAAAAATCATTAAGTCATTAAATTATTGTTTATTAAATTAAGACCTTAATTGGCATTAAAATTCATTAAATGTGATTATCATGGCATTTAAATTGCTTTATAAAACCAATTTCGTCAGATATATCAGCTAGCTTTGCCTCGTCTGTTCCTGTTTGGCTGTGACGTCATCCAGGAAAGAAACATCAGCTGTGCTGCTTCCATCAACACCCTTGTTTGTAGATGTTGGAGATCGGCCTGTCTTCCAGTGTGGTCCTGTTTCTCTGGCCGTGGCTGGGTGGATGTGCTCTCTTCATCCTCTGGCATGGGAGCTGCCTTGGAGCTCGTCTGCCTGGCTGTGTGTTTCCTGGACGGGGCCGCCTTTTACAGCTGCTTTTTGTATCTCTGCTTCTGTCTCCTTGAACCCCAGTCGGCCTCGGCAGATGGCCTCTCACACTGAGCCTGGTTCTGCTGGAGGCTTCTTCCTGTTAAAAGGGAGTGTTTCCTCTCCACTGTCGCTACAAGCATGCTTAGTGTGAGGGATTGTATTTGAGTCAATGAGTCAATGCAATCAACTGGTTTTCCTTAGATAGAAAACTTTGTATCAATTTGACTGTATGATCTGGTTGAACTGTAAAGTGCCTTGAGATGACAAGTGTTGTGAATTTGGCGCTATATAAATAAACTGAATTGAAATTGAATTGTTCAAGCTGTATGCTTGAAGAAGAAGGCTGAGGCGTGGAAAAAGCTAGAAAATGGGGGGAAAATGCAGATTTCAACAAAAGTGGCTGGAAAACTAGGAGTTCCGGACATGGCTGCAGCCTGTAGACGGTAAAGATGACGAAGAATTTTGCCATGTTGTATACGAGTCATGAGTACCTGTTGATGGCATTAAAATGATTTCTAAGAGCATTAAACCTTGAACCCCAGTCGGCCTCAGCAGATGGCTGCTCACACTGGTTCTGCTGGAGGTTTCTTCCTGTTAAAAGGGAGTTTTTCCTCTCCACTGTCGTTACAAGCATGCTTAGTGTGAGGGATTGCTGAAGAGTCAATGAGTCGATGCAATCAACTGGTTTTCCTTAGATAGAAAAATCAATTTGACTGGATGGTCTGGTGAACTGTAAAGTGCCTTGAGATGACTTGTGTTGTGAATTGGCGCTATATAATTAAACTGAATTGAACTGAATTAAAAAACATTAAATCAGAGTTACTTGTTCCTGTATAAACCCTGGACGTCCTTTAGTTTTTCATTTTAAGCAGTCCAAAGATGCCTAAAATTGCAATGTCCCAAGTAAAAGAGAACTCCCCCCAGCATGCAGTCTATTATCATAACTAAAATGAGGTATGGAACTCATCCACAAAGATCGCTTCCCTGAAGTGTTTGTTCTTATACCAGTTTTAAGTTAATTTAATATTCCCTAAGCCACTGTGGTATTCTGGAAACGGGAGGACGAGTCTTGCCAGTATCAAATCACTGTGCGACTTGAGTGAACATCAGTTATGATTACTTAACCAGCAAAACCCAGTTTTATTGTAGATTGTTTCATTCAATATACATCCTTAAACTTATTAGTGAACATTAATGTATGTAGAAGATGTCTGCATCTTTAGGTTAGACTGGAAAAAAACATATTTTGAAACTCATGACCTTCCAATCAAAATGTGATATGCATGGCTGCCATTTTTCCAAAGAGGTCAGTGATGGTGTGTAATTACTGTGTAGTCTAATGCATTTTAAGGAATTCCTAAAAAGGCTTTAAACCAATTCCTTTTTTTAGTAAAAAAAAGGAATTGGTTTAAAGGGTTTACATTTTTTAATTTTAACCCTTGATTAGCTCAATTATTTTTCAGGTCCGTATATTCAGCATTTGGTGTATATTGATACTCCGTGCAGGCTGTCCTTAAAAATGTCTATGTAACTGGAGATTGTCAGTTTGTTTTAGATCTGCATTCATTATGGGAAGTATGTGTGCTTGACTAGAGTCGGAAATTTCATAAGGGAGACATGAGATAACTTTTATGTACAATATTATGTTTCATAGGTTAATTCAAACAAAGTGTAATGTTACATTCACATTGTGATTTGAGCATCAAAAAGCATCTGCTGCTTCATTTTTGTTGCTTGTACATAGAGGTGTAAATCACATCCATCATGGCGATTCGATTCAGTGTCAATTTCCTGACCCAACGATTCAGTTATTTTCGATACTCAAAAAAAACACCACGATTCGATTCAATGAATTGTTTTTTTGTTTTTTTTTTTACAACTTAAAGGCTAGACAATGTTTCAAATTTGAAATAAATCTATGAAAGCTGTAATATCGTTATGCATTTCTTTGAGAAACAACAGCAAATAACAGAAGTAGAAAAGTTGTACTCCACCTATTCCTATTAAAACCTAATTTACTGAAAAATAATAATAGCCCTGCGTTATAGATTCTGAAAGGCCTTGCATCAGAAAATACTGCACAAAATCAGTGCAATGAGTGCAATGCAATACCTCGGCTCCAGACGTCCCACCCCCTCCACAGACGCTCCGCTGCACCTCTCACAAATTGTAGCTGACCGCAGACAGTGCCGCAGACAGGAGGCCGGCTTGTTTTGTTTTTATGACCGAAATTATGGAAAAAAACTCGTGAAGTTTGACCCGCTAAAAGAGTGAGATGCGCGAGAACGCTGGGACCCTTTTTCCACCTGGATCTCCGCTCTTTTTGGCACTCATGTCCCTCCGTCGTCGGACTAAACTCGCCCCCACTTCCTCGCCGCCTCGGCCGTATCTAGACCCACAGTGTGTAGCACAGACCACGCTTCAATATTGAGCATAAATCAAAAATGTCTGCATCAAGCTCACTGCAACACACTGCTGTAAGAGTATAACCAGGAAGCGAGGTAGGAGGGCAAAATGGGTTTAGCGCCACCGCAGCACGGGAGGGAGAATTACGCCCAGGAGCAAATGGATAAAAATAGACCGGAGGAAAAAAAAAAACATGAATCGATTCTCTTGCGGACGTGTCGATGCATCGGATCGTCGGCTGTTGGATCGATGCATCGATACAAAACGATTATTATTTAAACCCCTACTTGTACACATTAAGGTCGGACACCTCAAGACCATCAAAGATACCCTTGATGGCTAAAAGTTTGTTTGTCTAAAGACTATTTTAAATAACTGTTGAAATTTTAAGATACCTAAATAGACAATATATATATATTACTGTTCAGCTTTAGAAGGCTTTTTTTTTTCTAATGAAAGCTTGATTATGAAGAGAGCAATAATTCCCACGGTTTAGTTTGCCAGAGCACAAAACCTGCATTGTGAACTGAAAGAGGTGATCAATAGAGAACACATAGAACAGTAGTACTGCCACCTGAAGATATGGAGTGAGAAATATGTCTTTACTCTTGTTTAAATGAGAAAGAAAATTGAGTGCATGGATTTTTATTTGTTTTTTGTTTTCACAAATACAGTGAACGTTTCAGTCCTTATCATTAATATTTAAGTTTTAACTGCCTATAACAGTATATGTTTTGAATTTTAAGCTAGAAATTCAGAATTTAAATGTCAATGTTCAATTAGACCAAAGCAAAGGAAGGATTTGAATTCCTAATCTATAGCAATGCAAACTAGTTGGCATGGATTGGCTGAGAAAATGTTTACCTTTCAATCTTTAGAGAATTAGGACTTGACTTAATTATCTCTGTTCTCAGCAACCCGTAATTCTGCCAGGAGTTAATGAAACAACAAAACAAATATTCATCTGAATTGGATGTACTCTTGTAGAAATAACTGATGATGGTGGGCTGCATAATGTCCTTTAATTTATGGAGCTACCTCTTGGAGGGTCTGAAGGCTTTCTGATGTTGCAGGTTCTTGGTGGTGGTTATTACCAATTCACTGACTCCAGTGACCACATTCTGAACCAGAAGCGGGTGTTCCTGAGGTTAAGACCCCCGATAAATCTGCACAGACTGTGGATCAGAATCCATTAAGGCTAAAAGCACTAATTAGTTTAGTATTCAAGTGTTGACGCAGCCTTAAATAGAAGCCCTGATGGCGGCACACATATTTACCTGGACTGTCACATTCAAAGCCACTGGCACCTCCTTCCTGTCAGGGTTAAAACAGAGGAAATCTGGGGGAGGCAGCGGAGGGCTTCACAGGAACACAAGAACGGAAATGAGTGTAACACCCAAAGAGTAACTGACTATAAAACTCAGAGTGGAGCAAAAAAAAAAAGAAAAACTGCTTGGTGCCGCCAAAACCTCCTGCCAACAATTCACGTGTGCGTGTGGGCGTGTGTGCACTGGCGCGCCGGCCTGTACCAACGGAAGAAGTTTTCTGTGGTGGGAGGGAAAAGCTTGTTCTAGTGATGGATGACCTGCCATGTGTATGTGCCGCTATACACTCTAATGCAGCAGAAGTCAGTGTCCCCAGTCTAAAGGTGAGTTGTATAGGTATATGCTAGTGTTAGGACGCAGATCACAACTGGGGAACTCTTAATAAAGTATTTACAGCCCATTTATGTTTTAACTTTTTGTCACATTGCACAAAACAAAAGAAATGTAGGTTTGGTCTGTTTTAGTAACGTAGCTTATTGGCATCAAATCTCACATCATTGGAAGGTCTGTTTATATTTCTGCAGGTTTTTGTAAGACAAATGGAGCTCCGTTGTGGGTGGCATTCAGGAAACACTTGCTAAATTTGCTTGGCAAACGTCTAACAGTTTTTGTTGAAAGCAGAGTGATATTCCTCCTAAGAACATCAACTTTAACTGGATTTTTAGATAGATTTTTTCAAGACCGATAGATTTTAGATTTTTAGAGAAATTAAGAAAAAATACTGAGAAGGGAATCTATTCTCCGACAAGTCAGTGTTCATAGCGGGAGTTACAGGATTTGGAATGAACTGCCTGTCCTCCGGACCTCAGCCCTGTTGAAGTGCATGGCGGGCGCTATTCATGTAGAGTGACTAATGAACCACATTGGCTCAGTTTAGACCAGCTGGCCTGTGAAAGAGCTGAGGTTGGGTAAAGTTTGCCCATACAGAAATGAGTCATTCATGTATTAAAAGTTGTAGTATTGCCAATATTTTGATTCTTCAATCATTCAAGCCAATAAAATAAACTAATCAATAGCAGAAGTAGCTGCTTGAACAAGATTGTCATGGTATAGGTAATCTAATGCAGCCTTTCTTAAGGCAGGCATACATTGTATGATATATTCCACCTTTGTACCCAGCTATAAACTGGTACAGTGTATGCCCACCTTTAGAAATGTCCTTTCATTTAGCACTGGCGCAGTAGTGGAAGGAAACCCCATGTTTTGATCCAAACCACTGGGTTATAGTTCTAGCTCAATGTTTTCCTTTTGGAGAATGAATTCCTGCTGGAATATTGTCCCTTCAAATGTTCCTCCCACAGCATGATGCAGCCCTCATCTCTGTTTACTCCAGGGATGTTCTTAAGGATGTTTACAGGTTTAATAGGTATTGGTAAGGGTAAGGTTAGGTTTAGGATTCATTCAGTGATAACAACCTACTGAGCCAGTTAATAGGTAGGAGGCACAATCTAAAGCTATTCTATGAGACTGATAACCGCTAATAATGGCATGATGGATGATAACATCCGAAGTGGCTGCAAACAGACAGTATATACAGTGTGATGTAAGATGGGATGAAAATGAGGAGGAACCCCATGAGATGATGTACAGGTCCTACTTGTTAGAATGTTTTTATAGTTCAGCATCCCTCGCTTGCTGGTGATTTCTGCTGTAGCACTGTTGCTCTGTCTTTTTAAACACGTCCCCCTCCCTTTTTTTTTCTTTTTTCATTTCTGCATTAGAATCTCTAGTCCCAGTAGTGTGAAATAGACACCTCCTGTTGCCTGTTTTCATGGTGACTCGTCGGATAGGAGCTCCTCTGATATTAGCCTTTCTTACTTTTTAGGCACGTGCTCAACTCTGAGGGAACCTACTCCGAGTTTATTAAAATAATTCACAACAGCTGTGGCAAAAACCGAAAACTCCGTTGCCAGCCTTAAACCAGATCAGTTTAGGTTTGAGGATTTGAGTCAGTTTGATAGACCTGCTTTGTGAAACCGGCCTACGGTACTAAATCAGTTGCAATTGTTTTTTTGTTTTTTTTCTCCAAATTTCGGAACTTGCTGAACCTAATGTAAACACACGGACTGCTAGAAATGCTGACAAACTGCCTTGGGGGGTGTTTCGCTGTGAAAAACCACCTCTCTAAGACTTTATGAGCAACATGTTGAGGCTGCTGGCTCCAATAATCCAAGCAGGATTTGTGAAAAGGCCCTCTCAGAACTGTTTGGGTATGTTTAGAGTGGGTAATTACAGAAGTAGCACAGTACTTTTATATAATGATGTGTTTGCATGAATTTCAAG
Organism: Cyprinodon diabolis; assembly: GCA_030533445.1. Taxonomy (NCBI): domain Eukaryota; kingdom Metazoa; phylum Chordata; class Actinopteri; order Cyprinodontiformes; family Cyprinodontidae; genus Cyprinodon; species Cyprinodon diabolis. Next base: position 49,329,539 of record CM060065.1, read on the forward strand.
TAACGGTTTAGCCCGACTCCAAGAACAATCTTTGAACTTTTTGTGGCATGAAGTATACAGCCTTATTTTAGTTAAAATGTCTTTACTGTCTGTCGGCTGTAAGGTTTCCCTTTCTGAACTAGAAACTTTGGTGTGGTTTTGGGAATTTTGATTTTAAGATATATCCGGATATAGCTTGACTCATTTCAAAACTTCCAATAATGCTCCAGCTTAATTAAATGAATTAATCCTTAAAATGTTTTCCATTTGTCATGGGTATGAATGTAGTGTGTGGAACTACTGGGCAGTGACCTGTGTAGGCTAAATGGGATTATTTTTTAGGAATTACTTTTTACTTTTTACTATGTTATGTCTGTGTGGTACAAATACTTTGTATTTAGTAACGGTATGTACAAAAGAAAAATGCATTTTCAATAAAAAGACAGTGATTTAAAAAAACGATATATCCGGTAGTACAAAATTAAGTTTTATTTAAAGATCAGACCTGCAAGTTTGCACTGTCAAGTTTCAAAAACTTTTCAGATCTCTGTAAAATGCCCCAGGTTCTTGCATCTACCATGGGGAAAGAGAAGTAACAGTTAAATTGGAAAATATGATGAATGGTTTTCTAGGTGGCTAAAATGCTAACAGTGAAATATTTTGATTATTTGGGTACAGGAGCTGGGTGATGTGGAGGATGGATGGGTATTTGGGGCGAATCTGGACTTCTGTGTGTTGAATGTAAGAAAAAACAACAAAAAACTTAACCATAGTGAAAACATGGAACTCAAGTTGTGTTTATTATTTCATGTAAAAGGTTGATTTCTTTATTTGAATATGGACCTGACAGGGGAGAGGGAATTTAGAGCGCCATATTTGTTTTACTGGAGTAATTCAGCTAAATCTGTCATTTAGACTGTGATGATCAGGTTCTGATTTCTACAGAGCATTTAACACAATTCAACCTGGTTTGCAGTAAGTTTAGAAGACTCAGATCGAAGTCCTTTACAATCACTTGGACCAAAGGCTACCTGACAATTGGACCACAGTTCTTGAGGCTGTGAGGAAGAGTTCATTCAGCAGCGTTCCTGTCGTCAGCAGAAATACTCGAATGAATCTGCATTTGTGGGCAGCATCAGAGATGAACAGTGAGCTGAGCACAGGGAGCTGGTGAAGCACTTTGTGGCATGGTGTGGAAACGATCATCTTTATCCTGAATGTGGACAAAACAAAGATGATTGTAGATCTTAGAAGAAACAGTAACTACATCATGGGCGGAGTTTTTGGGGGAGCAGGGGGGGCACTGCCCCCTCTGGTGGCCTTAAACATGTAATGACAAAGTCAAGGAAATGGCAAAATATATATGTTAAAAATATATACGTAATGATATTTGTAATGTTTTGATTAAAATACATGTAAGTATGAAATTAATATGAATCCTAGCACATTTTTGTTTATTTTTTAGCAATCATGTGACATAGTGACGTTGACTGTTTCCGTCCGCTACTTGGTGGTTTCCCTCTCATTATCAATCTCGCTAGCCTGTACGTAAACATTATAGCATACAGTTGCCTCTTGTAAGTGAGTGAAAACTGCAAATGGATATTCAATGTTTTTTAAAACATCCCATGACCTCTGCCAACACCCTGCAAGAATTCGAACCAGAGCCAGTATCTACAAAAGCTGATCTGGAAAGACCTGGGATCAGCTCTGCAAACCCAGCTAGCTCAACATCGGATCTTGCAAGGCTGTCGTCGGGGTCAGTTAGGTTGCCTAGCAGCTGTACTAAAGCACAGAAATTACCAAATGATCTTGGTGATAAGCACTGCTGTCCTAAGCAGCCTCCTCTTCAGGATTTTCCTTCAAGGTTGTTTGGAAAACCTAAACGAGCCTTTTCCACGTGCTACTACAAAAAGTACTGCTGGCTTGAATATTCGGTTTACTTACTTCTGCACTAGGTAAGACTTTCTTTAAAAGAATACTCCTAGCAACTACGTTGTACTGTATATAGTAATGTAACAACTTATGTTGGAAATTCTCTAATCACTTGTGCAATTATGTGTAATGAGCTTTATGTGTGTGTACGTGCGCACGTGCATCATAGTGAGAGCATGTTGGTGTGAAAACATTTTTTTTGCCCCCCCCCCTGATGCAAAAGTGAAACTCTGCCTATGAACTAGATTAATACCATTACCATCATGGGGGAACATGTTCAAGTGATGGAGGAATATAAATACCTTGGTTTTCTTCTGGACAACAGACTCTACTGGAGGTACAACCGTGAAGCCGTCTACAAGAATGAACAGAGCAGACTGGACTTCTGAAAGAAGCTTAAGTCCTTCAGTGTTTGAGGCAAGATGCTGCAGACCTTCTAAGTCTGTTCTACCATCATCTGTTGGTGAAAGGATCAGAGCAAATTACTTAAAGAAGCTTGCAAGCTTCTAAAGAAGGCCGTCTGTTTTAAAACCCCTTAAAGCTACAGTGTGTAATTTTCAGCGACATCTAACGTCCAGACTGCAGCAACATGAACATCTCCCCCCCACCGCTTCTCCCCCCCAACAGTGCGGCGAGCGTTACGGGACAAAATGTCTTCCACGACGTCCGCATCACCTACCTTCTCAAGTGATGAGGTTTGTTTACATAGATAATTTTACAGATAGTATTTCATTAGTCTGTGTAGGGTATAGATTTCATGTAGACTTAAGATAATAAATATACCCGTTATTTTTTCTACATCGTTTTGGTGAGCTGCTTTGCATGGTGATATAAACAGACGAAGTAATTGTAGTCATTAGTTTAACAGCGAGATTGTGTTCGCTGGAAGAATATATATTCCCCGTTTACAGAGTCCAAGTCTTGTTTGTGGCACGGGGGTTACAAGGCGAGAAAGAGGGCAGAGAGGCCGGGGTGGGTGTGCAGCCAGGGCCAGGCGAGGGAGAGGTGCCAGCGGGGTGACTAGAGCAGAGGAGGAAAGGCATGAAGATCTCCAAAGGAGCCGGAGAGAAGTAACCGAGGTATATATCCAGAAAATTATTTTACAGAAAATTACTGAATCATTACCTGTGAAACGTCAGGGACGTTGCTGAATAAGTATACTGGAGAGTAGCAGCATCATCACGCAGCATGTTATTGTTTTAGACAGGTCTGAGCATCCTGTACTCCAAAAACTGCAGTGATATTAGCATTTTAAAATATATTAAAACATCACATGTATTTGTCCTGTGTTTAATTTTCTCAGATACTTATTGGGGAGATGACCCTGGAGGAGCACAGGGAGCTCACCACCCAGCTCCTGCAGAGGCAGCCAGGACTACTTTTTGATGCCCTGATGATGCATCAGCTCAGGCATGGTGCCCCACCGTTTACTGGTGTACAGGGAGTACCATGGTGTACTTGTGGTAACTGCAGGGACATGCCTACGGACCGGGAGAGGATATGCTGTGGCCAGAATCCAGCTCACTGTGTAAGCCGGCTACCTCAGTTCTCCCAGTACTGCTTGGAAGAAGGTTTTTTACGTATTCATAGGCAGTACCTGGAAGAACTGACAGTATTTGGGCAAGTTAGGGGGCCTGGGGATGACAACCGGGAGTACCGTTATGCAGCATATAGGCATTTTATTTTCTGGCAACATGGCTCTTTAGGCCAGGGAAACCGTGTTGTCATCCCCAGCTGCTGTGTTTGGAGCATCAGGGAGAAGTTCCCTGACCCCACTGGACATTACACAGGCATCAGGCATCTGAGTATTCTCCCTGGCCCTCTGGCATGTCAATACAGGACCACAAGTGCTCACAAACCTGTGTGAACATCATCAGGGCATCAAAGCTATTTTTCCTTTTTTGTGGTTAGACTTTACTATTTTTTATTATCTTTCAAAGTATGTTCTATTTTTTTCACTGCAACTTTGTCCAGGAATTATTTTGTATTACATTATTTATTTGTAAAAGTTATTAGTTTTTGCAATTGTAAATAAAATATCAAAATTACATATACCTGTTGTATTTGTCAGTATATACATATAAGCATGGACCCATAGAAAAAGTACTTTCCTGTTATGTTTGTAAATGATAATTTCTAATTCAGGCTACACTAATGTACTTGTGTTATCACAGGGATCAGCTTTGTCCATGTAATTTTAACCCAAAGACGAATCTACAAAAATAACTTATGTTGACACAGTTTATAATCTAAATAGTTTCCAAGTTAAATATTTTGGCCATCTCTTCAAATCTTGACAATATAAATAGAAACATTGCACAATCATAAACCTGCAGTTTCTAGTGTATAAATAGTTGTCAACAGCTCATTTTGTCTTCACCAGAACTGTCTTTGACAAAGACAAAAAATAAAGTATAATTTCTTGTTTGAACTGAAAGCTAAACGCTCCCTATCATCCTGTAGTTCTGCCTTCAACTGAAATTTGAATAAAAAATACAATAGCTATAAGAAAAAAAGCGGATCACCAGCTATGCATAATTTATTTACCGCAGTGACATAGATATTTACACTTGTGCAAAAGGGGAATATATTTCCCAGTAATATCTGTACACATCTGAACTCGTTCATTACAACTTTTTTTCATGTTGTACAGTATGAAGCAGGATGTCGGAATCACATATCATCAGGTGGACTGAAGGCTGGTCCTGTTGGAGACAGTGTCATGATACAAGTAGTTAGTATAGTATTGCACTGATTTCTGTTTGTGGTCAACATCTTACTTAACTTGTCATGCAAGCTATACCCTAATATGCCACAATTGAGGCAAATAAATGTGTGTGACTTACCTAGACCTCTCCTGACTTGTGTTGGCACAAGTTCTGATGTGGCAGGTGCAGGTATGGGGGGCACCAAACCGAGCCTCCTGGGGTCATCTGGTCGAAGGCTCCGTCTTCGCGGCATCCCCACCTCAGTCACAAGTCTTCTTTTAAGAATTCGTTCCTGCAGCTTCGGGATATAGCTGTAGTTTTTTTCAGATTTCAGGGCATATTCACTGTATCTTCTGGCGTTTTTGTTGTACAGCCTTCTGAAACTAATTAGACAGATTACAACACTTCAGTCAGTTTTTTTTCCTCCACGAAAGAAAAAAATAAATAAGCTCTTTTACACAACACATAGATTAAGAGTGTCAGTATGTGCTGTAGTTACTGGGAGTATTTAGTTTTAAGTTTATTAGACTTACATCTCTTTTCCTTCGGCTGTTTTCATTGTTGGTCGGTTCCGATGGAAGTTGTAGTCAAGAGCAGCCATTAGAACTCTTGCCTCATAAACCGGGGGACTGAAAGCATGACGCTTGCTGGCATACATCAGAATATGGTTCTGGAATGCTTCTAGGTCAGCAGTTGATCTGATTGAACAGTCATTGTAAACTTCAGTCTTTGCAAAAACAACCACAGAATAGTATAATGTACACAATGTGATTTTGTGTGAAGCATTTAGATGCACTTTACCTGAAGCGTAGGTATTTATGAACATTCTTCTGCCAACGCTTATTGAGAATATTGTCTATTAAAGCTTTGTGGCATTTGGAGTCTCTCTGGATCCACTCCTTTCCATGCAGTTCTTCCAGATGTCCATGTTCGCATTTTCCTGTTTTCCATGTGTGAATGTTGCACACATGGTGGGTGATGCCAATCCATAGTGTCTGTGTAAAAAGTAGAAAAGCACTGTCTTTTTCATAGACAAACTGTATCCTGAAATACATTAAATATGTGTGCAAATTTTCATACACATACGCACTTACAAGAAACTGCTCAGTTGTGTCAGCCATCTTACAACACCACCAAAAATGGTTCACAATGTCTTTCAGCCAGACAAAGATGGTTGATTGTCCTTTGATTTTTGCTGCCTTTAGGAGAAAAAACATATATAAAAGGCAAATGACATAAGGTAGAAAAAGTAAAAGTAGTAAAAGTAGACTACACCTGATTGATTAGCTAACTTCAGTCATACTGTAGATGCCTATACAGTCATCACTTTATGATTAATGTAAATGATAAAATTTGAGCCATTTTTTAACTTACAGCTGCTATTTTTTTAGCCAGGTTTTTGGCACCATGCCACATGTCCTGACTGTGATGAATTCCAAGTGCCTTGTATTTGCCTTTATCTGGGTCTGCATAGTAGGGAAACATTCAATATCACTACAGTATTCTAGTAATGTTTCAAACAAAGGAATTCATACACTTTATCAGATAAAGCCTTACTCATAAGGGCCCCAATCTGGGCATGAGCATCAGTGCAGACCTCTACAAGCTTTATCTCTGATGTTAGCTTGTCCACAGTCTGGATAAAGCCCTCCCTCTCCATGACAACAGAGTTCCAGGATGTGTGCCGCTTGTTGATGGTGGCAACATGAATGATCTCTTTGGTGTCATTCTCCATGGTGGTGTAGCTGCAGTACTGTGCACAGTGCTCGGGAGTCATTTCTTCCAATCACACTGTCCTTGCCTAATGTCTTTATTACTTGTTGAGCTATGTACCTAGAACAACATCTTTCCCTTGAAGGGAACTGAGGGCCTCACTCCTCCTCTCTTCCCAGAAGTCTTTTATGGTGTCAACACAGTAACTGTCCTGAATGGAGAAGAAGGTGTTCTTGTTCACCATCCCCATGTTCATAAATTTGAAAAAAAGGGCAACCTTTGCATAGTTATTGCCAGACAGTAAAATGTTGGTGGACAAGAGAAAATCTCCTATTTGCATCCCAAACTTAATTTTTGCCTGGGAATTCCATCTCCACAAGCTGTGTCCTTTGGGACAGACCTAAAAGTCAGACATGCGAATAAATAAATAAAAAATACTGGCTTCCACCAGAAAATTGTCATAGCTAGACAACCATAATCTTACGATGTGCCACAAGGGTCAAGACTTACCAATTCCACACTTATTGCTCTCCCCTTGGTAGCGATGTTTATCTCAAATGGGGCACTGCTGTTGCAAAACGTGCCAGTCTGAAGAAGAGCTGTACACTTATCCACCGGCAGGATCAGAAATGTGGCCAGTTGTTTCAAGCAGTCTTCATAAACTATTGCTGCTCTGGCACCGATGTCATCCTCACAGAGGACATGCAGTGGCTGTGGGAAAGCAGGTTCTTCATCACATGGTGGCTCATCAGGAGGGTCTTCATGTGCAGGCTGATCATGTACAGTTTCATCTAGTCCAATAACTGGAAGTTCATCAATGGATGGTCCTTTAAGTGCTCCACCCATTCTATTGAGACACATAATGAAAGCATGTGTGCAACAAATAATTTGACAAAAAAAACTATAATACCACACAACAGTAGCAGTACAAAGAATAGGTGGAAAATACTCTTCATCTGAGCTGTCATAATTCTTGCCAACATCACTTTTGGGATGAATGTTGGAAGAACCTTCATCTGTCCAATCGATTCTGTAAAGAAGGGAAAATTGGGGGGGGGAAGAAATTAACAAAAAAAAAAAAATCGATCACAGCACATTTAGAATAGTTAGAAAGTATCACTTACACACTATTCAACAGATCATTGAAAACATTTTCCCCCATCTCCTCCTCAACAATACTCATGTCCTGTAAGCTGTTGAAAGAAAAAAAAAAACACCAATTATAAGTTTATAAAAGAAGATGACATAGCTCAAAGATGGTACAAGTTAGCTGTTACCTTTGCTCCAGGCTCTGAATTTCTGTAGCTCCTGCAAGTACATCCAAATGCTCCTCTGTGGAAAGTATAATCACAGCATGTTTCTTTACACATATGGAGAGCGACGGTAAACACTACAGAAAGCTGACTCACTTGCTATGTTATTAGCATCAGAATCTGAGAGTAGCTTTATTTATTACTGAACCAATGTCACAATACAACAAAACTACAATCAAGTTATGAAGTGTGTTAGGACCACAATAGTTTCAGAGTGATGACTTGCCTTTCTGTGCCACTAGAAGCACCAATCGTTGACAGAGCTGGGGCTGTCACAAGAGAGGGTTTTCCCTTCATCGGAGTAGACGCTGAAGGACTTCTCTCATAGCTGTAGGACCAGTGACACATCTGAGGTTACAGAGTCACACACAACTGTAATAATTGCTGTTACCGTACATGAGATGAAGCTGAGAGGAATGGCTTAACTAGACTTACAATATTGAAATATACCTGTATACGTGATAAACCAGCCATGAAACACAAGTGTAAGATAAATCCAGTGATAAGTCTGCTGCCTGGCACGTAGCTCGCTAATATGTAGCTTCATATATCTGTCTCTCTCACACTCACACACACGCCACTATCAGCTGTGGTAATTTTATGAAGCTGTGGCCTTATCTAGGTAATGCTACCTGACATCTTGACAATAGTTTGGTTGAAACGGGATGTGGGGGTGGGGTATTACGTCTAAAAAAAGACAATTGTGTGTGTAGGATTAATTACCTGTCCAAGAGAAAACTGGCAACTTGAGCGTCACTTTGAAAACCTTTTTCCTCCATCAGTGACTTCCATCGTGTAAATGCCGTGCCAATGTTGATCCGTGTTTTTTGCCGTTTCTTGTCACGCTTGCGTTTATTCTTGTCGTGTTTCCGCTTCTTAATGACGGGGGTTCGGTGTCCGCCGCTTTTCGTTGTGATACAGAGTAGGCCTGATCCTCCATTCGTCTGATGTTTGGCCACATAATGCCAAACAGTTTGCAAAGTCACTCAAGCCTGCCGCCTTGTTCACCTTTCTTGTTACTGATGCGCCGTATACCTTCTTCTTCTTTGGTTTCAGGCAGACTAAACGCTTCTCAGGCATAATACTGCCATCTATTGTTCAGTACCGTCTCAGTTCATCTCTCTCAACTTGCCGTAGTTACTTTAGAGCGTAATGGGCGATCTCGCAATCGCTAGTTTGTTGCCTCTGCGCTTGCCGTAGCGCGAAGATGTCTGCCTCCATGGCTGCGAGACCCGCTCCTATGTAATTATAAATAACGAATTCTAAGGCAACGCAAATATTAAGGTTAAGAGGCTGAGCTCGTAGATTATGATAAATAACATAGTTATGTATAATATATTAAATTTCTGACTTTATATCCCTCTAATTATTACACACTGTAGCTTTAAAGAACATCTGGAGATTATCCTGACAGGAAGAACAGAGTAATGGATAACCATGAAGGCATCACTATTCAACATTTTTTATCTGATGGTTGTGACTTTTGCTGCAACTACAGTGCAAAAACAATCTAGAAAGAAGTAAAAAAATTATTAAATTATGTCTATTTTGCCTTAATGAGTATGTAAATAAGAGTTTGCAATGGATTTTTTTTTTACTATTAAAATAAGGTAATTAGATAATATGCACTTGAAATAAGACAATGCAATTGTTTTTTTCTTATTTTAAATGTAAATTGTCTTCTTCCATTTGCAAAGTGTCTCTCGTACCTCCTCAATTCAAGAAAAGTTGCTTATATTAAGAGAAATTACTTATTTAGATTTCAGTTTTTTGCCGTGTGATTATTACTTTGCAAATTGATTAATCTGTTTGTTTTATTGATTAATAATCGCATAACCAAAGTTTCCTTAAAGACGACTTTTTTTTTTTTTTCTTTTTTTTTTAATGAAATTAAACCAGGTGAAACTCAAACTTTTTTACTGGAGGAGTTCTGGATGGCGCATATTGATAGATGAAAATCATTTATTTTTTTATATTAATACAAATTTTTTTTTTAATATAATTTTGATATAATTACTGCTTTAATTGGGTCGTTTTGTCAGCTAAAGGCATTTTTTAAGAGTCTCTACACTCCAGTTAATATTGAATCGATTACTAAATTAGTTGATATTGTTGATATATTGTTGATGTATCATATTTGCAGTTCAGAGTTGAGGATTTGAGTCTGTTAAACCTGCTTTGTGAAACGGGCCTCTGTTCTGAAACCAAACATCTTGTGTTTTGCTGAGCTAAAAGGTTTATTCAGGATATCTGCTCTTCACTCAGCAGACGCCTGCTCTCTGAAGCAAGGCCCACATGACTACATGGTGCATGTCCTAGGATCACATTCCTAAGGGAAACAAACACTTCAGATCATAACACCGCTATGCTGTCCTCACCACTGCTCTGGCTTTTAAACCAGAGAAGTCACCTCACTGACAGCGATGGAAATATTTTCCCATCTTTGTTATAATTGTGATGACTGGTAACTTTCTGATTATCCTTTTTTATGCAGGGTTACAGTAAAGATGCTTTTTGTTTCACATCAGTTATTAAACTCAGTCTTCCTGAACAATATGAGCTAAAAAGCCTAAAAAGAAACCTGTTTTTGGATCATTCTCAGTAGCTAATGTAGGGTTTATGAAACGAGGTCATTTTGAGTGCTTAAGGCATGCTGATGGATTAGAATCAATGAGATCAACCATGCGACTTTCTGCTCATACTTCAGCAGCATTCTTGTTTAACCCAGATGATGATGTGTAAACTAATAAAAATGGATGAAAAGGGCATCTAGGTTTGACACTTAATGCCCCCCACTGTTTATTTGAAGCCATCATGGTTTACAGGGTTTTATTTTGTTTTTTGGCACTTATATTTTATTATTTTTGATCATACAACGAACATACAAATAAAAAGGAACAAAGTACATTAACATGAACATGTGTGGGTAGCACCTTCTTTTCAGTTTTTCTGTTTATATAATGTATATTTTCCCCATTTTTTTTTCATCTGTTGTTCTTGTAGTCTCAGTCTGTGTGTTAGTCTTTCCATGAGAAATATGTCTTCTATTGGTCCTTTGATGGCACGTTTGACTTCCCCCATTTCCTTGTTATGCATTTCTTTGCAGCTATCAACATCACTTTTACCAAATAGTTATCCTTTTCATGGATAGTATTATCACCAAAATTGCACAAATAGAGAATTTCAGGTTTCATTGGAATTACATACCCTGATACTTCACATAATACACTGTAAACCATTTCCCAGAACTCCAAAAGTTTTGAACACTTCCAAAAAACATGGGAATGGTTGACCTCTATTTCTCCGCACATCAACATTCTTGATGCCTATGCATTTGTTTACTTTTGGACTTGGGCGTAATAACAAAATTGTATTCGATTTTTCCAGTCAAATTCCCTCCCATGTCCGAGAGCCAGTAGTTGTATGGTGTAGTTTCCACATGTTGAGCCAATCAAGATCTTCAATTTCGAAGTCAAATTCTCTTTCCCATTTTCCCTTTACATAGTTAGTTGTATGTAGGGCTGGGTATTGTTAAAAAATTTTCGGTGCCGGTACCACTACCGATACCTTCACTTCGATACCGGTTCCTGAACGATACTTTTTTCGATACCAGTTTTATAATAACAATTTGAAGAAAAAGAAAATTACACAACATAATAAAGTACAAATCTTGAGTTTTATGTTAAGCTCTGATTTTTCCATTTACATTTTTCCTCTTACATAAAAAAATGTTCAGTGAAGAACAGTTGCAAACAAGTCAGTGTCTAATATTCACTGTTACATTGTGAGGACCTTTTTACTTAGCCGTTTTTCTTTATAAAAATTAACATGTCTGCTTTCTCAGGAGACAAACAAGCCAGTTGAATGGGATCCTACCGACAGCGCACCGCTGGTATGTGGGGGTCTGAGCAGCTCTAAAAGAAATAATATTGGAAGGCAGGATGGTAATCTGGATGAACTGACTGCACTGAAGTTTTCAGGTGGATTTTCCCACTTAAAAACATATTAAAACTACTTTATTCCCACTGATCACAGCAAATATAGCTGCAAGGCAAATGAAGGATAGAGTAGCTCCGCCCAATGCGCTTCAGAAGCCACTTTTCGACCGGGCAGCTAGAGCAGCAAAGCTGCTTCAGCCGCACGTCAGAACTAACTGGTACAAGCAGCAAAAATGAAGCAGCAGATGCGATTTTGCTGCTCTTGCTGCGTCTGGTGTGAAAGCAGCATGATTCACTCCGCTCTGGCTTTGCTCTGCCCACGGGCTGCTGAGAGGAGGATGGTCACGCCGGCTGCAGTCCGCTCTTCTTGCAGTCAAACACCGAGCAACTTTCTGCTCTTAAATTGTTGACATCAGTCTTAATAAAGTGAAGCCACACTTTTGACCTGGGGGAGCATTTTAAAGGGGTTCCACGACGCTCGCAACCAGTTCACAACAGATACACATGAACCCTGGCTGTAGGTGTTATCAAGGTTTATTAGGGCTTTGTATAATGCCGTTATTGTTCTAATATTACTGTCTTTGTATGCTTTAATTATAATTTGGAGCACTTCGCTCTCTTCCACGGAGGGCCTAGGTTTACAGGGGGTTTGGTGGGATAGTCTTCTGTACCATTTGGATCAGTTTGTATCCGTGTTTGTTAAATATATTGCATCGCCCTGTTGAATGAGATGTGCTGTATAACTTTAGTTTGTATGTGTTTGTGTGGACAGTCTTCCTGACCTGGGTGAACTGCTCCAGTGTTCGCTGGGCAACAAGGATTCAGGATATTTTCACTGTAGGGAAGCTTCTGGCTCTAGCGCTCATCATCGTGGTCGGACTGGTGCAGATCTTTAAAGGTAAACACAGATTTATGGAACAGAGTGACGGGAATACTAAAGTTTGCTTTACTAAAGTTAAAAGATTGTCCTTCCTCCGTCTCCCCCCAGGTCACTACGATGCCCTGGTGCCCAGCGCGGCCTTTGAATTCAGTCAGGATCCCTCGTTTGGACAGATAGCCCTGGCCTTCCTACAAGCCTCCTTTGCCTACAGCGGCTGGAATTTTCTCAACTACGTCACAGAGGAGGTCGTGGAGCCACGCAAGAACCTGCCCCTTGCCATCTACATCTCTATCCCACTGGTGACGCTGGTCTACACCTTGACCAACATCGCCTACTTCACCTCCATGACTCCAGAGGAGCTGCTCACCTCTAACGCTGTTGCAGTGGTGAGCTCAAACTATTCCTGCTTTGAAGCTGTTGTTTGTTTAAGGGGGTGTGAATACTTCTGTCAGGCTTGAGTTTGGTGAGAGGTGGATTCCCCGCTTTTCTAAAACATCTTTTGTTGTTTTGTTTCAGACGTTTGGAGAAAAGCTGCTGGGCATGTTTTCCTGGGTGATGCCCATCTCTGTAGCTCTGTCCACCTTCGGAGGAATCAACGGATATTTGTTCACTTCTTCCAGGTACAACAGAACCTCCGCAAGGGTTTTATTACTGCTTCAATAATGTTTCAAGTCTTTTAATATTGTATGTTAAACGCCTCATGGAATAAAAATGGCACAGTCTATAAAACACTAAGTTATTATATTATTTTCTTTATTTTTAGATTATGCTTCTCTGGAGCCAGAGAAGGTCATCTGCCATACCTCCTGGCTATGATCCATCTGAAAAACTGCACACCAATCCCTGCTCTGCTCGTCTGTGTAAGTGCTCTTCATGTTTATTAAATTCTAGAAAACATATTTAAGTACTAATTAGTGTGTTTTCTTATTTTAGTTTAACATGTACCTTCTGTTTGTCCTCCAGTGCCTTGCCACGGTACTCATCCTGTGCCTTGGAGAGACGCACAACTTGATCAATTACGTGTCCTTCATCAACTACCTGTCCTATGGGGTAACCATCGCTGGCCTGCTTTACCTGCGTAAAAAGAGACCCAACCTGGCCAGACCCATTAAGGTACAGCTGATGCTTTTTATCATCCTGTATCTCACCCGGTGTCCATGTGTCAGGAATGACCTCCTGTTGTAGCCCTAATAAGAACATTTCATACGTCCGCCAGCTGATAGATTTACTGATCAGGACATGATGACAGAGATCTGTGACATTACTTATCCACAATCAAGTAACCTTCATAGGCAGACTTCAATATTTGCTGCCATCTAGTGTCCTAAATGGAGACTTGCATATTTTCTTTGGACTTGTAATTTGTGTGGATTTTATTTGAGTCTTTTTTTTTTTTTCAAAGGCATTCTTATCCTAGCTGCCTGGTTTATTTTATATTTAGTATATGTCATATTTGTATGTTTGAGACTAAAATTGGGTTTTTATTTTCAAAATAAGCTGTGCTTTTCTTTTAATGTAAAAAAACGGTTGGTGGCATCCACTTTTTTAACTGTGCTGGACTTTGGTGATATTTATGCATTCATCTGCTCAATGCCTGCAGATGATTGACGCAGCCTATCCCGCATCATTGAGATTTATTACTAATTGTAAAGCTCGCACCCATCACTGTGAGCTGTATTCTCTTGTAGGGTGGTCTGCCTTGGCTACACGGAGGCTTTGTCATTGGTATATATTTATATATAAGGTGATTCTTGGTGTGCTTCCATCTTATTTATGTTCACTTCTTATGAAAAAAAGTACTGGTCATTACTCTCTCCGTTCTCAGGCTTGTTGTCTTGTTTTCTGTCCCACGTGTCAGTACTGAGCTGGGTAAAAAGGCCTTTGCTTACTCTGCTCCCTTTACATGGAATTTGCTGCAAAATAACTTGAAACTTAGTAAATTGGTTCCTTTGAATACTTTTAAGCTGAGAATGAGATGTTTTGAGTTGGACTCCCTCACATGTCAATGTTTTAGTTGAAATTTTATTGTAAGTGCATATTTGGCTTTTATGTGTGTGTCTTTGTATGTATGTAATGATGTGATGTAATTTTGATGCCTATCTTGGCCAGGTCTCCCTTGCAAAAGAGATTTTTAATCTCAATGGGTATTACCTGGTTAAATAAAGGATAAATAAAAAATAAAAATGATTATTTAATCTCAGCATGTTGTAAGTAACGGATGTTAAGATTTGGGCGTGTTTTTCTTCTGTGCAGGTAAACCTGTTGGTCCCCATCACCTACCTGATTTTCTGGGCTGTGTTGCTGTGCTGCAGTTTGTACTCTGAGCCGGTGGTGTGTGGCCTGGGGATGGTGATCATGCTGACTGGTGTCCCCGTTTACTTTGTGGGAGTTCAGTGGAAGGAAAAACCCAAATGGATTTACATCCTGCTTGGTAAGCTTGACTGTTTACCGTTTCCCCCCGAAGTGTTTCTCCGTTGGAAGAAAATCCTCTCAGCTCTGACCTCTGTTGTCTTGCAGAAAGGGTGACGTACCTGGGCCAGAAGCTGTGTTATGTTGTGTTTCCACAGGAAGACTCCTCAGAGACCGAACCCCTCACTGCCAAAGCCGTCGACTGAGCAGTGAAGGCAAACAGGGCTCTCGTTTTCTGCATCCACATCTGCACTTTGTTTTTTGGTGTTAGTTTGCGTTTGTTTGCTGTGTGCATTGAGAAGAGTTGCTGTCATATGTTGTACATTTTGCTGAATGGAGCTGAGACGGAGAACATTTAAAAGGAGAGATACTTTTAAGATGAATATGCAAACATTTTCTGCATTTAGCCATATTTTTATTGCTACTGCTGCCTCAGACCCTGTTTAACTAATTAATCTTGTTTCTCATTGGTCAGTTACAAACTTCTCTGCCTGGTCATTGTTTTCTGCGCTACAAATATTCTGCTCATTTCATCTTCAGTCTGTTTCAACTATTTACTGAGAGACACCATATGTGCCTTAT
The DNA here is from genome assembly GCA_030533445.1 of Cyprinodon diabolis. NCBI lineage: Eukaryota > Metazoa > Chordata > Actinopteri > Cyprinodontiformes > Cyprinodontidae > Cyprinodon > Cyprinodon diabolis. The sequence continues at coordinate 49,344,996 of CM060065.1, forward strand.
TAGGTTTTTAAATATTTATCTCTCCTAGCAAAGACGGAACATGAGAGACATGAGGAAGATGTGAAGCTTTCAGGGTTGAACGTTAATGAATTTGTGGTTTTTCCGAAGTAGCCTTCAAAAGATTTCTCGGACACTTTCCAGGTTTTTAAACTCTGTAAAGGTGCTTGCACAACCAAGATGTTCTCAGACTTCATAAGTCAACCTTGTAACCATATAGTACTTGTATGTAAAGCTGTTGTTGGACAGCATTAGCTGACGGATGCTCCGACATACACAGGCCTACACCCACTTTCATGCTACCTGCCAACTAACTTAAGGTACTGATATTTTACACTGGGACAGATCCTAGTCATCTCGACGTACTAAAACTTACTTGAATTCATGTTGTCAGATTTTTACATCGTCCGGCCACATGGTGGCGCTGGTGAAATCGCTTGCATTTGAAGAGCTGGTCTAGATTTGAGTTATCAAAGGCAGTTTCCTTTTCCTCTGACATTTGGCTCCATTTCATCCCTGTATAGTTTTGCAGGAGAACATTTCGTGGCCAGTTTACAAGCTATTTTGCTGAATTTCGTTAATCATCTTTTTCCATATTAGGCAGTTGCTCTCCATTGCACTCAGCTGCTCCCTTTTTTTATAATCTCACTACAATCTGACTTTTTTTTTTTTTTAGGGGAACTGGCTCTGATAACTTGTCAAACTTCAACAACGTTCAAACTGTCCTTTTAAACTCTTTGGGGATCTTAGTGCCATTACTATTGGGTGAGTACCATTACCTGTAAAAGTAGGGTAACTGATTCTGCCGCTTTTTACAGCATTTTGCAAAGACAACAGAAGATGAAGGTTGAGGCCTCTGGTTTTGTTTAACAAGATGTAAACCAGAGAATTTGGTGTAGGAATTGAACTTGTGGTGCTTTAAAAAGGTCATAGATCCATGTATAAGCTGGTAACTAGGCTATAAAGAAGGCTCTATAAACCTATCAACATGTCTGTCTTCTCATGTCCAGGCGCGGTTATTTTTGCTATTTGTAAATACTGTGTGAAGAGAAACGAGCCACGGACTCCTCCTAAGATTACATTCCTCAGACGTGTTGTGATGTCTATACACACTACCTGATTGATGTGTGTTGCCCCTGTTGTCTGTTAAAAAAAAAGATGTAAAGTTGTACAATAATAACAATGAAACTGTTATTAAATATAGCGGCTTATAAAAGACGGCTTTCCCTTGTCCAGTTTGTGACCTCATTGAGAGTCATCGTGCAGCCACGCTGGGAAAAATCTAAATCTGGATAAGTCGTTTTTTCTCAAAATAAGTGCATTTGTTCTTGGATTGAGGAGGAAAAAGAGAGATTTTGTCAATGGAACAAGACAATTTACACTTAAAATAAAAAAACATAATTGTATTGTCTAATTTCAAGTGAGTGTTTTCTAATTATCTTGTTTTAAGAGTAAAACAACTCATTCCATTGGCAAACTGTCTCATTTACCTATTCAAATTAAGGGTAAATACAGTTAATTTTCTTTCTAGGTCGTTTTTCCAGTGCACAAAGTCCAGCTACACTGGAAAATATCTAAACCTAGATAAGTCCTTTTTTTTTTTTTTAAATAAGTCCATTTTTTCTTGGATTGAGGAGGAAAAAGACAGTTTTGCCAGTCGAACAAGACAATATACACTTAAAATAAGAAAACACAATTGCATTGTCTTAATTCAAGTGCATATTATCTAATCTTATTTTAAGAGTAAAAATACTCATTCCATTGGCAAATGCTTAATTTAAGACCATTTTGCTTATTTCTAGATTTTTTTTTTCCAGTGTAGTAAATTATTGAAATGTTTAGTTTTACTAGGGCAGCATAATATGGTAAAAATTATGTCTGATTTAAAGGGTCACAAACTGCAAGCTGTAGACTCCTGCCTTTGCTAGAGTTTTGGCCAAACAGTGGAACCATCATCTGACGAGCGCAGCTTAATAGATGTCCAAATACTGTAGGCATATCTCCAATTACTGCACACTGCAAAAACGATCAAGAAATAAGTAAAAATTTCTTAAATTAAGTGTATTTATTCTTATTTTAAGTAGGTAAATGAGATAGTTTGCCAATGGAATGAGTATTTTTAATCTTAAAATAAGAATAATACATAATATGCACTTGAAATAAAACAATGCAATTATGTTTTTCTTATTTTAAATGTAAATTGTCTTCTTACATTGGCAAAATGTCTCTTTTACCTCCTCAATTCAAGAACAAATGCACTTATTTTAAGAAAAAATTATTTATCCAGATGTCGATTTTTTTTTCCAGCTCCTGTTAGGAAAGAGTTTTTACTCAAACGGTCTGCCATATTCCAGGAGTTCCTGTCATTTTATATTTCAGAAGAATGACTGATATGATCTCCTCTTATGGCAATGGTTGCCTCCAAACAGGAGTTTAAAAATGAGAAAAAGCTTTTCATCTTGTTTATTCAATCAACTCGGCAGAAAATTATCTTAATGGATAATTAGGAGCTCATAACAAATACTCTGGTGACTCTTGTCCTTTGACTTTGATGAGAATAAATTCTAAAAATCAGAGGGAGATTATTCTAGATTATTTAGAGAAATTGAATCATGATCTCCATCCTGTAAATAAATAAATAAAACAGAATTAGGAATGAAGTTGGTTAGATCTGGAAATGTTTTATTCTGGAAATTATCTGATTCAACAGGAAAGTCTAACAGAACCACACAATTCCAAATGTTCCATGTTTCCACACTGTTGGGGTTTTAAATGTCCCTAAGAAAGATAATTTACACGTTTAAATGTAAATAAATATTGTTTCCCTCAAAGAAGCATCTTTACAGCAGGAGCCAGAACTATAAATCCTTAAGTTGGTCTGATTCCAGTTTTCCTCAGACGGACACATCGACCTCAGCTGGAATTCGACAACAAAACCATTTTACTTTGTCAAATCAAGGTTTTGTTTTTCCCCAAATATTTTAATGGCTCTTAAACTTTTAAAGAGAGAGAGAATTCTGAAAGAAAAACATTTTTTGTGACGTTACAACCACAAGCTTTGGTGAACTTTATGGTAAACCAACCAAGTAATTGTCAATAACACCCTTATCTCTATTTAGCAATGAGCGTTATTAAACCTCAGTATTAATGCTGCTGTTTAGGGATAAAGCTGTGAAGCTGTTTAACGCAGGGTTTGGTTTTAAAACAATATTCCTCAGAGCTCTGTATAATACCATCAGTGTTTGACTTATTTGCAAAACCTGAGTGAAGTTGGCCCCCCCACCTTCTTCAAATCAGACAAATTAGTGTCAAACGTTTGTGCAGCAATAATTTTCGTTTGTGCCGCTATCATTTTAAAGATATAAAGAAATATTTCTAGAGGTCATCAAAGGTCAACCAGCCCCCCCACTTTCTTCAAATCTTCAAATCCAAAGCAGCACAAACGAAAATTTTTGCTGCACAAATCAGCACAAATGGAGCTGAGTTAATTGACATCTATTTCGTCTGATTTGAAAAAGGGGGGGGGGCTGGTTGACCTTTGATGACCTCTAGAAATATTTCTTTATATATTTAAAATGATAGCGGCACAAACGAAAATTTTTGCTGCACAAACGTAGCACAAACGTTTGACACCAATTTTGTCTAATTTGAAGAAGGTGGGGGGGCTGGTTGACCTTTTGACCTTTACATTTTCATTAATATCTTCAAATCCAAAGCAGCACAAATGAAAATTTTTGCTGAACAAACGTACCACAGAAGTTTGACACTAATTTTGTCTGATTTGAAGAAGGTGGGGGGGCCAACTTCACTCAGGTCAGACACCTAGAAATATTTCTCTAATATCTTTAAAACGATAGCTGCACAAACGAAAATTTTTGCTGCGCAAACCAGCACAAACGTTTGACACTAATTTTGTCTGATTTGAAGAAGGTGGGGGGGGCCAACTTCACTCAGGTATTTGCAAACCTACCAAAAGATGACTAACAACCTAATCATTCATCAGAGAAGCATTCTGAATAACTCTGGAGAAGCTGCAGATTCTCAACTCGGAGGAAAATTAACTGTTGCAGTGTCCTGAAGGGCTCTTCTATGTATAGTAATATCACTACCCCACTCTTAAGCATAGTGGTGTCTGTGTCATGCTGTGGTGATACTTTTCTTCAGCAGATGTAGGGAAGATGGAGTAGATGGCATGATGGCCAACACTGGAGGAAAACTGATAAAAGAAAAAGGTAAACATATTTGTTTAAATGGCACAATCGTTGACTTTTTTGGCATATTTTTTAAACTTACAGTAGAATACACTGAAAGTTTGTGGTTGACACGTGACAAGAAATGACAATGTTTAAGAATCATGGCTGTGTTGGCGAAGGCTGTGACTAAAGATGGCATGGAACATTCAGCAAGAAAACAGGAACCTAGAAAATAAGCAGCATGATGCTTATAACGTCTTTTTTTTTTTTCTTTTTTATGGGAAATATTGACAGAAGTTTACCAGGTAAGTAGAAAAACAAATCTTACATTCAGTAGAAGTCCAACAATCCTAAGAGTCCCTTGCCGGTCTTAAACAGCAGCAAAAATAGTTTTACAAAAAGCATCAAATACGGGAGCAGAAAAGGGAATATAAAGTCTCAAAAGTTTCACTGAAGCCGCCCATGCTGACTGAACAGGCGGGGTCCATCGCACTCGTCTCCATTAAGGAGAAATCGGAGCCGATGCTGTGAAGGTTTTTGTAGACTGAATTATTCAAGCAATAGGACACGTGGCTGAGCGGATGAACAGGAAGGCTCCTTAAAAATCCCAGCAGAGCAAATCTAAATGCTTACTTATCAGAAGAAAAATACAAAATAAAGCTTCACAGATATGACACCAAAGTTCAAATATGTTTAATAAAAAATGATTAAATGTTGGCGTGCAGGTGGTTCGAGCGGACGACCCATGTATGGAGCCCTTAGTCCTCTACGCTCCTGACCCGGGTTCAAATCCGACCTTTGGTCCTTTGCCGCATGTCTCTCCCCCTCTCAGACCCCCTACTGTCCAAAAATGAGTCGCTAATGACGTAAAAACTCCAAAAAAGAAATGAAATGTTGCAGTAGCAAGGCTCGGGTTAAATTAGCACGCAGACTAAAGCAAATCGGCCATACTTCCTGGATCCAGTCTCTGTGCTAAGCTAACTGCTAGCTAATAGTTGTGAATTAGAATTAGTTTTTAATAAATGTCAGTGAAAATCTTTCTATCAAACGATAAATTCAGTCATTCTCCAATTTTTCTTAGATGGCCCCCCTTTGATTTCAAAAAGCAAACCTTTGAAGTGATACCACTGAATAAATATAACTGATTTTTTAAATAGCGAACCAATGTGTTATAAAAATCTCTTATCTTTCATACCTTTTTCATGGTTTAAAGATTTTTTTTTTTTAGGTGCAAAACAAGGTGCGGGATTGAACAGAGTTTTATCTCTGCACTGGAAAAAAATCAAAATCCAGATAAGTCATCTTTTTCTTAAAATAAGTGCATTTGTTCTTGGATTGAGGAGGTAAAAGAGACATTTTGGCAATGGAACAAGACAATTGACACTTAAAATAAGAAAACACAATTGCATTGTCTTGTTTCAAGTGCATATTATCTAATTAACATATTTTAAGAGTAAAAATACTCATCCCATTGGCAAACTTTCTCATTTAGCTACTCGAATTAAGGATAAATACACAAAATTTAAGAAATTTTTACTTATTTCTAGATCGTTTTTCCAGTGTCTTTTCAGAACATGGAGTAAGTAGCAAAGTGATCCCCTTCCCCTACATGTTGCTGCACACTGACGCTGAGCTAGCTTGAAAATGCCCTTTTAATTTAATAAAGATACCTATAATAAAGAAATATTCAGCTGACATAGTTACTGCTTTAAAACTAATGGGAGTTCCACCTATCAGACTCTTTACATGTAGCATGACCTCTTCAGCAGCATACATAGAGAAGAATAACAAAAAAGTACCAACTTACTTTCCAAAAAAGTTAAAAAAACATCATTTGAATTTGTTTTCTAAGTTTGAGGATGTTTCTCTTCCCATCCAGGAAGCTTTTTGAATTCAAAATGTCCGGATTAGACTTGTTTTGGTTTAGAAAGCATTTAAATTGAAGGACAGGTCAGCGCCATAGTAACGGGGAGTCATTGAGGTCTTCGTTAGTCTGCAATAGACCAGTATCAAACAAAGTCCACTGGATTGTTCTTTCTTTAACTTTTTATGGAACAACAATGACCTGGATGACTGAGAATCTTCACCAGCACCCACTCACTTTATTATCTACTAAAATTAGGGGGTGTTCTGTATTCAGATTTTAAGCTATTTATCACAAAGTAACAACAAATTAATAATCAGCATGGAAACATACCTAACCTGGATCTAAGATGCACCCAGGATACGATCTAAATTAAACAGGAATGTAAAATACAGTGGCGTAAAAACAGTTTTATCTCTTATTCTTCATCAGCAGAGGCTTTTTTTCCCAAACATGAAGAGTAACTAGGTAAGGTATAACTATGTATTTACAATGCATGTAGTGAAATGTTGGTCTATAGGCCTCCTCGGCTCACAGTCGGTGGCGGTGAATAATGGCTCTGGGTAATGACACAAAATGTTTTGGTTTGTTAGGTCGATTTCTTTGCTGTTTTGTCCAAAACTGAGTTTTTTTGAGTATCTTTATGCATTTCGTCATCGATTCTCCAGTAAGCTTCACAAAGAGATTTACAACACACACTGCTGGTTGGATTCACATCAGGACAGACTGTATATGCAACCCTATGTACACATCAGTAAGCATTCAGAATATTAACTGTATTGATATTCAGCTGCGTTTTTATCTGTGAGTGGAAAGGAAAGGTCTGAATCTGATGTAAAGGACACTTTGGTGGAGCAGATATCCGGTCATCCCACTGAGACCACTTCATGCTTTATGTCTTGGCACTTCCCTCCCTGAGTCTTCGCCCCCCCCCCCCCCCCCCCCCCTCCCCCCCCCCCCCTTATGTTTACTAAATCTGCTGAGTCAGCTTGCTCTCTGTATTCATCTCATCCACGCAGCTCCTTTCCTCACTTGGCACGGCCATAGAAAAATGACTGTCAGATTCCTCTCTTTCCACTGAAGGAAACATGTTCTCAGAGGGTGACGTCACCTCTGAACCCTGAGGGGGGGGTTGGGCTGATTGCATTGGGGAGCTACTTGTGAGCACAGGGGGAGACATGGGGGAAAAGGGTCCCAAAGGTGAGTACCGCTTAAAGGCAACACCCTTTAGGTTAACTGCAAGTTCCAGAACCAGTTTTCTGCTTGGACGGCAGGAGCAGGAGGGTACGGGGGCTGCCTGAGGGGTGGGGGGCTCAGACTGCGGGACCCCAGCGCCCCCGCTGCCGACAGGCGACTGTTCCTCCGCGTCTGAACTGTTCACTGACTGCAAAGACAGCGGCGATGCAGGGCTTTCAGGCGTTAGAAAGCCTCCTACTTCACCCTCATCTTGGACACGGGCTGCTGACATGGCGGCACCCAGGGACCCCTCCTCCCTCACTGCGTGGTAGCTTTGGAGCCCCAGTGTAACCTGTGCAGGTTCGACAGGATCCAGCAGTGCGGTTTGGCCCCTCGCTCGACCCGGAGTACGGAAAATCCGACTCCACAAATGCCCAAGACGTCTTCGAGAGGAAGAAGAGGAGCGGCGAGTTGAGTGACGGCGGATCTGCCTGCGCATTGCCAAACGAAGGTTCTGTAACACCGAGGCCTGAATGAAGGAGGAGGCAGAACAGAACAGTTATTTTTCTTATTCCACGGTACAGTCTCATACCACAGGACCATTAAGGTGTTACCTGGGTGGGGTTGTAAGCTGGGAAATCCTCCACAGGGGGGATGAGACCCTGAGCTATCAGCTGACCATATGAAGGAGGAGCTTCTCTCTGAACAAAATCTGCCTCCATGCGAGTCATCTGAGTCTCAAAAGCTCTGCAAGAGGAACAGTTAGATATTTTATTTTCTATTTCATAGAAAGTAGTTAAATGATCCACAGTAAGGGTTTCCAGTGTAAACAGGGTTCACCCCAAGATAATCGGAAAAACAATTAAAACCAACGATTAAATCTTTTATTGCTTCAGAATCAATTCCCTTTGAACTTTTCAAGATTTTGGATCATCACACACACACAGTCAAAGCATATTTTTGAGGATTGCATTACCCCGTTTACACTACCCTTGAAAAATCGATCCATGCCGAGACCGGTCCGAGCTCGGATCAGTTAAACAGGCCGAGCTCGGTTCTTCTGACGACAGTTTACACATCACGCTATCTCGACTCCTCGCCTCCTAGTGACGATCTGCGGTATTACTGCCAGTATTGAAGGAGGAAATCGAGCAGTTGGTGGACCAAAAGTTGTTTGCACCAAAAGTTGTTTGCCAACCGACATAAAACACAAGAAGAAGGAGGGAATCAAGCAAATCAAAATGGCGGCGCCCGTCACATTCAGAAAGTTATACTTGATTATTATTGCTGTACTTCGGTGTTATTATTTAAAATGTTGCGTGGAGAAGATTTTGATTGTTGTTTATAGTTGAAGAAGTTCTTCTTCTTCTGTTTCCGGAGGGGCGTTACCGCCAACTAGTGGAATGGAGTGTGAATCGCGATGTGCAGCCAGACGGAGATGACGCGTTCTGCTCATGCGCTCTTGTTATCAGAGAACCGAGCCAGGGAAAAACCGAGCCGAGTCCACCTCTGGAACTGGTCTGCAGTTAGCTCGGTCCGGTTGTGTCCAGCTCGGTTCGGTTCAGTTTGCTTTCCATTTACACACGATAAGTTATCTCAGTTACTGAGCTCGGACCGGTCTCGGCACGGTTTTTTAAGGGTAGTGTAAATGGGGTATATGTGATGGGAGGAATACAATATATGAAATGGTTTTATACATAAAGCATGTTTTACAGTCTCTATACCTCACTTAACGATTAATCGATTACTAAATAAATTGATTGATTAATAATAATTGATTAATTCGATTAATTGAACCCTAATGTGCAAAATAATGTTTGATCGGTTTTGTTTTTCTTCTTCCTCTTCCTGGTTAAGGAGGGTTTGCTAATAACCACCATCAACTGGAGAGGAGTGGAAACGCTTCATCAGTGGTTTTAGATTCATACTTGTAAATGTGTGAGCCGAGTTCATAAACTTGTGATTCATACTTTCACTACTGCAAATTAGCGACTTTTTTACTTGTATTGATAATTTCTAAACTTGTTTTCTCAGAGGTGAGATATCTGATTTTATATGAGTTGCTAATCTTAATTTCATTTACTTTTATTGACTTTAACTTATAAGTTCAGTCACCTACACATACACTTTTATTGACTATGATCTTACCCCACAGGGCAGGATATCCATACTCTGACTGTTTGATTGACTGTATAACTTTGTGATTAGATAACACCTTCAGATGATAAACCCCGGATCGCCTGCATTCTGAGGGAAAACTGCTAAAGAGGAAAAAAATGCCCTCGGGAAATTATTGACTATACCAAAGCAACTTTAAATCAAGATAAGGCTTCCTGGAGAAAGAAGCTGGAGACCAAGCTCCAGCAGAACAACTTTAGAGACGGTTGGTCAGAGATGGAGAAGATCAGAGGCTTTAAGCATAAAAAGAATTGGACAGACTGTAGTCTGGTTAGAGCCCATGAACTGAATAAGCTAAGAAACAAGCTCAGCATCCCTCTGCTGTCCAATATAAGAGACATCTCACACTCTTGACTGCCTCCCTTTCAAGCTGATAATTGTTTTATCTCCTAACCTGGCCAGTGACCCTTCTGCTTCCACATGTTTGTGCTCAACCACATCATAAGACAGTCCTGCTCTGTTTGCTGCCCTCTTCCACCTGTCTGACCCAGGAGACCATTTCAGTGATGTGGAAGACCTCCTTTCCCCAAAGAAAACTAAACTGCAGACCTTTTGGCTGCAACACTGAGCTCCTACTGTATATCATGAAGCTCACAGACTCCTGTTGAGCAACCAAAGTAGGCAAACAAGCAACTATTAAAACCCCTAATGGTTGCTTATTGCCATAGGGTTGAGAACGGCATCATCAACCTACTTCAACAAACCCATGGTCATCTGGAAAAGCAGGCAGCACTGGGAATGCAATGTTTGTTATGCAAAGAACTGCAGGAATATCTAGAAAGGCCTCACCTGTACTCTCTGTTCCTTAGCGAGTGCAGTTTCAGCGCACAGCCGAGTGCGATTACCAGCAGGAGGCTGCAGACCAGGCTGCCAATCAGGGCAGCTGTGATCACCTTCCTTGGTACTGCCGCCAGGCAGTCCCTCTCATCGCTGCCGTCTAAGCAGTCCTCCTGGCCGTCGCAGCGCCACGTCTCAAAGATGCACAGGTTGGTCCCACAGTGAAAGTTTCCAAGTTGGCAGTCGTAGCAGTTCTTCTCGTCCGAACCGTCAGGACACCTCTTCTGGTTGTTGCAGCGCTCGGATGCAGCGTAGCATGCACCGGTGCCTCCTTCGCATGGGAACTCCCCCTCGGGGCACATTGCGCAGGCCTCTTCGTCGCGACCCGATGGGCAGTGCCAGTATCCGTCGCAGCGCTGATGGTCAGAGTAGCAGCCCTGCTCGCTGCCGCAGGGATGCTCGCCAGGAAAACAGTAACCTTTGACCTATCAGATGGAGGACACGTCAAAGATCATTTTAGACTTTGATTGGCTATGCAGAAATGGGTAATATTGGGATGTGAAGATGTTGCACCTGATAAGTAGCATTAAAGCCCCGACCAGGGCTGTGAGGCTGCGCCATGTACAGAACACTCATCTGGCCTCGGCTCGACTCGAGCAGCGCCGGCCGCCGATTGTTATGATGCGACAGCACCTGTAAGAGATGCTCAGCCCGCTGCAGCAGACCATCGTAAACATGAAGGGAATCTCCAGGCCCAAGCTGCAGGTCCAGCTGCAGCATGATGGGCTTTGGGTCCTGAGTGTCCAGCAACCAGGAGCATCTCAGCTCAGCCACAGAGCTTCGGTCAGCGTGGAAAAAGTCAGGAGAGGCAAACGAGCCATAAAAGTTCCCCAGTCGTTTGCCACAGGTGGTGTCTGGACAATGCAGCTCGTCGCTTCCGTCCCGACAGTCTCGGTCTCCGTTGCAGCGCAGGGAGGCCGGCAGACAGCGGGTGGTCTGGGCCTCCGTACACGGCAGCGAGCCTTGGGGGCAGAGACTGGGGAGGGGCTCGGTGGGAGGCGCGAAGCAGCCGTGTTCATCTGTGGCGTCGCCGCATTCATCCTGTCCGTTGCATTTCCAAGAACTAGGAAGACACTTCCCATTCCCACACAGGAACTCGTCGGACTGGCAGCTGCTCTGACCAAGGTGGCCTGCAGAGGGCAGAAAACAGTAAGAAGACTCCCTGTAGGGAATCTTATATAAATCAAGGTGTTTTGTGAAGGCCTGACAGTTTAATTAGAGAACATTAGAAATTCCAAAACAGAATATTAAAAACAATCCACTGGACATGGTTTCCAAGTCTGAAGATGTTTCGCTTCCCATCCAAGAAGCTTTTTCAATTCAAAATGTCAGAAACAGTGTTGAGTTCAAGGTTTTATACAGTAGCCCAACAAAGCCTTGTTTTTGTTTTCAAAATGAAGACAAACAGCTCTGCTCCTTTGGAATGGGGGTCGTTTGGCTTATTCTGTTAGCCTGCAATGCCCTGTACCCGTCTAAGAGTCTGAAAGGGGGGTCGTTAAAGGAAATTGTTAGCCTGGCTGAATAGGCAGGGTCCTCCGCTCTCCTGTATGATGATAACAGGAAGGAATAAACTCAATTGCGGCATTGTAGGTTTTTGAAACCTGAAACCTGAGTGACTGTGACCTGAAGAAGCCCTTCCCTTTTTACACTGAATTTAGACGCTGAATTTAACACAGTGAAATTGAGCCAGTTGAATCTTAGTTGCTGAAAACATTGCATTTGAATTTTGAAAGGCTGAATTTTTTATATGCTGCTTTTTTTTAACACTGAAAAGTCAAAAAAAAAAAAAAAAAACAGGTATTGAAAATGTATTAACTGTGAAATATTAATGTGAATTTTTAGCTTTGAAGCAAAAATACCAAATCCAATTTCAACTATATAGATATAGTGACAATGAATTTTATTTTATTTTTTTAGGTTGAAAATGTTTTCAGAATATATTTTAACACAGAGAGTAAGTACAAACACACATTTATATTTCAGTGACATTTTTTATTTTAATCCCAGTGGCACAGATTTACTTCCATAGATGATCCATCAAAGAAAAGCTGTGATTGCATCGAGTCATTGACTTTGAAGGATTCACTCAGACAGAATGAAACAATTTGCCAACTAAGACATAGAAAATGAGAGAGGGAAGGTTTCATGCAATGACTCCAGCAGCAAGTTGTGCAATGTGTCACCTTACCTCTGATGTAGGAGAGACGGAAGCCCTGGGCTTGCCCTGAGCTGTTGGCCTTGGAGTGGAAGTAGAGCCAAACGCGCCCCCTGCTGGAAATAAAAGGAGGAGGCAGCGTGGAGCCACACAACCTGGATTCTCCGCTCCACGACGGCGTCAGCAGGAGCCAGTCGCCCATACATCCTCCTGATTCCATGAGGTCAAAGTTACGGAAGCTGGAGCACAGGATGGATCATGTTGGCGCTCGCTTTGAGCAAATGGAAAGTTGCAGAGCGTGTGCAGGGGTGGTCCTACCTGATGGTGATTACCTCTCCTGGGCTTCCTTGGATACGCCAGCTGCAGTTGAGGCCAGGTGGATAATTTAAAGGCCAAGACGGACTGTAGAGAACCCCCCTCCTCTCTGTGTGGACCTCTACCTGCTCTGTGCAGGCTGCTGCAAGAAGCATCACACATCAACAACCTTAAACTACAGACCATGCATTTTATTTTATTAAAACAATCTTAAAAACTTTGCATGCAATAGTTGTCACTCGTGTCCTGTAATACATTAAGCCTGCTGCTTTTACACCATTTCTAACAGACTTTTTCCTGCCATTTAATTTTCCATAGACACACTTAAAGCCACTTAGAAACAGCTTATTCAGCAATCTTCCTTTACGGCTTATACTCCTTCCTAATGGTTGGAAACTGTCTGTTTCTCAGCAGTTTGGGCCGCAACGTAGCATTTATCCACTAAAAACTATACATTTTTTTTTTTGTTTCACTAATCAAAATCAACATATTTGTATTGAAACAAACACTGTATGCAATAAAATATGAATAAAATTACTGAACTGATGACTTTTTTAAGAACAGATGTTCCAGCAGCTCACATTTCAATGAACCAGAATGTTTGAAATCAACCTACAGATTTGTTTTTTGTTTTTACTGTTGCTCAAATGAAGTCAGAAACAGAAGTAGAAGGAGTTAAAGTGGCCGCCAAGGCAACAGCAGCTCTGCAGCCATCGCATCATTGCTCCAGGGACCAAACGACATCAGAGTGAGGTGCTGAGGATGAGCTCTAGGAACAGTAAACAGGGATCCTATTGTTTTTGCAAAGCAGACGCATCAGAAACAGCCTTCCTCTTCTAAACGTCTGATAAAAGGGCCTAAAATCTCCACTCCTTCTGTTCACAAGAAGAACGAAAAACATCTAGAAAAGAAATAGAGGCTGATCTAAGAACTAATCTAACTAAAAGCTTGGGAGAAACAGAGGCAGACCAACAACTCAGCTGCAGATCAGAGATTATCCAGACTGGGGTGGTTTGCTGAGTGTGTGTGAGCTTGTTTTTATGCTTTATCAGTGAAGTCAGCAGCAGCAGAGTGATGCAGGCGGGGGTCATTAAAAGCTAAGTGATGGATATCGATGAGAAGGACAAGTCTGGCTCAGCACAGGGCGAAGATGTTTGGGGAGCAGAGCTGCGGAATGTTGGTGCAGCGACTCTGGAGCTTCGTTTGAACCTTTCTGTTAACTTTAACACTTCACACAAGCTGTAAGCAAAGCAGCGGAAGGCTGATGCTTTTGGCCACAGGTCATGATTTCCAGAAGAACCAAGTTAATTAGAAGTTCCTCTATCAGTACATAATGTTCTCATGTGGCCATCATGTCAAGTGCTCTTGTTTATCCGAGTATTCAAGAAGGTTCTAAGACACCTGATAGAATGACTCTATAGGGTATTTGGTCCTTTAGGTCTCTAATAGGGTGTGTAACATTGGTTGGGCTGAAAATGGCATATTTGCAGTTCTATGAGCCCTAATGCAGCCTGGTTAAAAGCCCTAGAATGAAACGACAGGTTTTCTTCCTTTTATGGTATGATCATGAATATTTAGATGAGCTGTGCTCTGATTGGTTGGTTTACAATGAGCAAAGCTGCTGATCAAAGGTATCATAGCAAGAAGCACTCACTCACTGAAACATCAAATTGTTGATATGGTAGGGTGACCAGACGTCCTCTTTTTTCAGGACATGTCCTACTTTTCATACGGTCCAGTCCGTGGTCCGGCAGTCAACACTTCATACCCCCCCCCCCTTCCTTTGGCCAGTGAACCAGTGGGCTGGTCCGTATGTCAATTTTGGGGCGTGACAAAAGTACAGCCCAGAATCAAATAAGGCAACATCCACGAGTTTACATCAACTCAGGGCTTCGTTTGGATTCGCCTGTTTTATGGTGGAAGTTTAGGATTGTGAGATTTGCAGAGAAAGGAAGTGTTGATGGGGTTTGAATTTAGCCTCGTGAGACCATCCTGATCTCGCGAGCTTTCATGGTTTCACTCGCTAATCAGTCTGGAGACTTTCCGTTAAAGAAAATTTGGAGCCGTTCACCAAACGAACGTTCAATCAGCGTTGGCTTTGAGGCGGGTTGAGGTGTGACGCAACGAGAAGCGCGACAGTTCAGTCTAAAGAACATGGCGGCTTCAGCCGATGAAACTAGCGTTAGCGTGGCTATCGAGCAAGTTTTATCGGAATTACAGAGTATTTCTTCACTGAAAGAAGAGCAAAACACTGCTCTGGAGGCTTTTCTCAGAGGAAAATATGTTTTTGCTCTTCTCCCGACTGGTTTCGGCAAGAGTAGCCTGGCTTGTGGTTGTGTTTTCGTCGTCGCTCTGTTAGTACGTCATATGCTTCGTTGATCTGATTGGTTTATTTGGCCCGTCTATCACCAACATAGGCCAATCAGCTAACCAGTATTTTCGCGCCTTCCCAAAATTACTTCAACAGAAGGTTTCCAGATGGATTTGCTCTGCATATCCATCTGGCGGAGTCAGGTTAACTTGAACTTCCCTGTACGTCCATTTCACCCACTGAACTATCGTTATTCATCTATGACAATGGAAACTCTGGTTTTCATTCTATGACCCCCTTAAAGACAAAACATGTCACGTTCTAAACTAAAATCTCCTAAACGTTTGTAATGGAAAGATAATTTTGTATGAACTTTTGTAATCAGTGGTGACAACTTTATTTTTATTTTACTGCCTTTTGGGTTTGAAATGCAGTTTGGTGTCTGCAATAAAATCATCACAATAATTTTTCTTTGTTTTTCGAGGGTGGGGTGTATTTTGTCTTTTACAAAAAGCGTCTGGCATGGTTCCGGCCAGACATTTAAGCACCCTCCAGGGAGGAATTAGTTGGTTTCCTTGCACAGATCTGGTTTTTAATCACATTAACAATCCACCCACCATTAAAAGCCCCCAAATGAATGACATCCATGCCCATGAGGAGTTTCTGCAGAGGTCTGCCTGGAAGCATGACATAACGCATGTTTCCTGTACATTATGAGGAGATGGAAAGAATCCTGCAAATAAAAGCTTCTAACTAGGAAGGTGTGTGAATCATTATCTCCATACACACCCATGCAAACACAGAGACCCATAAAGAGCATTTTCATTCCAGTAAGGTGCAGTGTATGATAACAGAGATGGGAGGAGGAGGAGGAGGAGGAGGAGGAGGAGGAGGAGTGGGATAGGGGCTGACTGGCTGCAGAGAGGCAGTGATGTAATGCTGATAGCAGCATCACATTTGTGAAAGAGCATCCATGTTTCTACACCCCCCCCTGATCATTTAGGCACCACAGATCAATGCCACGGCGGGTCTCAGCAGGATGAATGACACTGCTTCCACTCCACCGGGTCACAACAGTGAAATCTCTCAAGGCTGATCTGTCAGCAGCAGAAACAATCCCAGCAGGGTTTATTCAGTTGTCAGCGGCTCGGTTCAAAGCAATGATCAAACGCCTGGTGCGGAGAAAATCAAAGGTGGAGAAATAAACATAAAAAAACAAACAAATGTTCTGCTCCATTAAAAGTCTCCCTCTGTGGGGGTAAAAACAGGGATCTATAGGCTGATGGAGGCATTGTTGTTTCTCACCTGCACAGAGCGGGGCGCAGCGGCTCCACAGCAGACCTATCAGCAGCAGCAGCAGCGGCTCTGTGGGCCCCATGGTCCCCTCAGGATCAGGGGCTCCGCGCTCCGCTCAGCATCACGGACGCAGCGAAGCTCCAGCAGCTGCTGTCAGCCGCCGGCTCCGCGCGGAGGAGATGCATTGTGTCCTTTGAAGAGTCAAGCAGGGAAGCAAAGGTCAAGGTAGACAGACTAAAGCACGCAGCGTCCGCTTTGACTCTTCAAAATAAAAGCTTCCATCTCTTCAAATTAAGAGCACGTGATTACATCCTGCTAATGTTTTATTTTAAAAGCTTAAATTAATAATTTTCTCTTTATAGTTAATTTTCTCACATTAAAAGTTCATTGCAACCTCACACTGTTGCATATGGGGAGAACTACACTGAAAAAATAATGCAACAGTTTTTGGCATTTACTTAATCATATTTAGTTACTTTAACACAACTGTTTAATGTTAGGAGAAAAAGAGTTAACAAAACAATTTTGTTAAAATATGATTAACTAAATGCCAAATGTGGTTGCATTATTTTTTTCAGTTTACAAGAATTGGTCAGAATTATGAATTGGCAAATTGTTAATGATTTTTACAAGTTTCTGCAAATATATGCATATATAGGCTATATTTCACTGTTATTGTGGGTATGTTTAAATTATAAATTATTCCTATAAAGAATTATTAGTCTTACGTCTTCTTGTAGGATTACCTTCCATATGGCTTCACACTTCTTCCAAATAACTTTACAAAGCTTGAAAAAAACAACATCCCTACAGCCTGATGCTGCCACCACTGTGTTTCATCATGGATATATAATGTTTATTTCTTCCTCTTTTGTTCAATGTTTTGCATAAAGTAAAACAAGTTTCATTTTATCACATATTTAATACACCCGTTGCTCAGTATGTCTGTTCAGGTTGGCGGTTATGTCAAATTTAAAAATAAACCCGCTTTTAAACGTATCTATATTTTGCCTCCTGCCTTGGTCTTCATGATGTGTAATCAAGTTTTCTAGAGGGGGGTCCCAATCCAACTTATACGATATGATACTGATATTGCAATTTGGAGAATTGACCCATATTGACCCGATAAGATATTAGCATGAATCCTGCATACTTTTATTATTTATTTTCTACTGTATAATGTTAGAAAATGCTTTAAAAGAGAGAATAACTTAGACTTAGTCAGACTTTATTGTCATTTTGTACACACAGAGTGTATACAAAAATAAATTTTGTTCAGTACAGCTCTCAAGACATTTTCATTTTTTAAAGTGCAGCAGTGATAATGTAAACATCGAACTGTATATGAGTTACAGTTTCCAACATTTAGTTTTTAGTTGTTTTTTTTTTATATCCCCATTTTATACAACATTCAGCAGTCTAATGGCAGTGGGGAAGAAACTGTTCTGGAATCTGCTGGACCTGCATTGAATGCTGTGAAGCATTCAGATATTGGACCGATATCTGCAATCAGTCTCATATCAAGATACCTGCAAGGCAAGGCAAGGCAAGGCTAATTTATTTGTATAGCACAATTCAGTACAAAGACAATGCAAAGTGCTTTACATGATTAAAATACAGGAAGATAAAACAGAATCAAAGCAAGTAGAAAAAATAATTAAATAAAATAAGTGCAGAAACAAAAAAGAATATTAAAAACAGTTGGACTAAAGAAAAGAAAATAAAAAAGTTGAACTAATAATGTTTCAGTTGAACTGTTTAACTAGAACAGTCGAAAGCAGTCCTAAACAAATGTGTTTTTAGTCTTGATTTAAAGGAACTCAGGCTTTCCGCACTTTTACAGTTTTCTGGAAGTTTGTTCCAGATAAGTGGAGCATAGGAACTAAATGCTGCTTCTCCATGTTTAGTTCTGGTTCTAGGTATGCAGAGCAGGCTGGAGCCAGAAGACCTGAGTGGTCTGGAGGGTTCTAACCTCTGAGGTCTGAGGACAAAATTATTTAAACTGAGGTAAGATTTCACACAATTGGTAATTGTAAACCACTTTTGGTGGGGGAAAAAATAAATTTCCTTCCATTTTTTTTCATGTCCCTCCTTGTATCAAATAAAGCACAATACTTTGAAGTTTGTGGTTGTAAAAATCACCAGTTGCATGAAAGATCACAAATCATTAATTCTTCTACAAGTTACTGCATCCATTAAGCATGATTTCATTTAATTCTCATTTGTTTGAAATTATTTCAGTTCAGGTTACCTTAAGAGTGAGCGAAATTCATAAGCAACATGGTACCAAAATAAAGCATACATTTTATTTAAAGTATAGCTTGTTTAGCTCAAATAAAATTAACCTGAGCCAATAGAGTAGAAACCTTTATGTCGCACTGCTGCCCCCATGTGGTTAAAAATATGACATCAGGGCAAACCCTCATTTCTACACGGTGCCTAGTCTTGATATTTCACTTACACTACTTCAATTTGAACTGTTGTTTGTGGAATGGTTATACAGCAAGTTATGCTGTATTATGAGCCCCCATGAAAGCCTGGGTTCTCCTAAGAATTTTCAGTGTTTCACAATTTATATTTTTATTGTAAACTAACTTTGTCTGGGAAACAGTTCTTAGCTGTTTTTAATATAAAAAATGATTGAAAAGAGCACAAATAGTCACAGAAAAAGCTTGGCCCATAGCTAAATCTAGGAGAGAAACAGGACTCAACACTGAAAACCAGACCTAACGCTATCACCCATGATGGAAGTTGTTGATGAAAGCAGCACAGCTGATGATTCCCTCCAGGATGGTGTCGCAGCCAAAGAGAACCAAACCAGGTGGAGCTATAATGATGAGGAAAAGCAGTGAGAACATAAAGCTGAAAAAGAAGTAATGCAGATTTGGTGGAACAGAGGTAGAATGAAGCAGAATGAGGAAGAAATGCTTTAATGTCCTCAAGCGTTGTTAGCCTATAGCAGCATGAGGATACCAAAAGATAACCTGAGCCACTTTAACTATAAGCTTTATGAAAAAGGAATGTTTTAAGCCTAGCCTTAAAAGTCGACAGGAAGTCTTCACAGAATAAAAATGGTAGTCGTCTCCACAGGAGAGGAGCCTGTATGAACCTGTAAACCTGCAGACTGAGAGCAAAGTGTTCGGTTAGAAATATACGGCTCAAAAGCATCTGACATGGGGTGGAGATTGGTTATTTAGAGCTTAATATGTGAGAAGGGGGATTTCAAATTTATTGCATATATATGTGAGGTCAATTGACCTCTGAAACCTTACTGGTGTTCATAAGTGCTTGTACGGTTGTCTATTCCTTTGGACAAATTGATGGACCCTGTCCAGAAGGATAAGGTTTAAAGCTCTGTATCCTTTAAGGAGCTTCAAACCTTATCAAGGTGTACCTAAGAAAGCATGTATAAGATAAGTTTTCAGATGCAGCTAAATAGCATTGAAAAAATAACAATAATAATTTAACAGTTATGGATTTAAATTGTATTTGCTTTATTCCACATGTAACAATTTAACCACAGATTTACATGTTCAGATAATAGTTTTACGTGTGTTAACTGTATTTCATGACACAGCTTCTTCTACTGGTGTTAGAAAGTTATCCCTCCAGCTGAGGGAGCTGTTCGCCGCTACTTATTAAATTAGATCGATTGGATCACCTGTTTCGATCTATTTCCGATCATAATCCTTCTCTGATCAGCACATGCCACCCATATGCACCAAACATCTCGGCCATATGTTGTTCTCCTTTCCATAATAAAGAGTAACCTAACACAGTTTTATCCTACGTAATGCGCAACAATTTTTTTCAGTTACCTTTCTACATTTTCAAAAAGCCATTATTTGAGTTTATTTGCGAGACATAGATCTGTGAGCGTAAGTGTGTGGTTGGCATCCTAAAGGTAAAAAAAAAAACACATTCAGCAGCTTAAGGCGGGAAAAAAAAACAGGTGATTCACAAAAGGCACCGCTGGGATTCGAACCCAGGATCTCCTGTTTACTAGACAGGCGCTTTAACCAACTAAGCCACGGCGCCACTAATGTCACAAATTCTGAATGTATGAGAGAAAAACATCTCACCCACATGTCCTGTTGCATTATTAGCGCTAAGGTATAGCAGATTACTCGATGTCTTAGAAGTTCATTTCTTCATAATAAATACTTATCTGACATATTCAACGTAATAGTGCGAAATACACATGATGACCTCATTCAGCTTCTGTTTGAAGCTATTTTAAGCTGGACTCGCTTAAAGAACTACAGTTAAATTGAACATATCACTAAATAGTCACGGCATTTGCTTTCGCAGCTACAGGTAGCAACATTTCTTTCATATTTGTCTTAAAACTGCACACATTTCCAACAATTATGTAGCCTGAAATACACATTAATCATTTAATTAATCCAGGTTAGATATTCAACGGCTCATTTACTACTATCTCAGGGTTATTTTGCTTTTTGCAGGAAGGTTGTTCCACATATATAAAACTACAACAAAGGGGAAAAAAACCTTTTTGCAATAATCATAATCCAAATCTCCACTGAATAGTTTGGATTATTATCTTCATTAATGACCTGGGTGTTTCTGAACAGATTATTCAACTCCCCTGCAGCCTAGAAGGTGAAGCTGGTCCTCCCATCTGCTCCCTGTAGCCTTCCTGTTCTCTTTGCTCTTCCTTTTCCCTACATATTATAAAGGGGAGGAAGCCTACTTTGCAAATGTTTATTTTCTTTTTTCAGTGAACTTTTTAATGAAATCTTGACCAATGTTACAGTCTACAGCCAACCTGACCTTTCTCAATATAAATTATATAAAATGTGTTTTATGTTCTAATACAGGGGTCACCAATTAAAAATCAGCAGCGTCCGAATAAAGAAAATCATCAACCAGCGACATTTTTGATTATGTTACTTTAAACTGAACTGAGCGTTTGTTTCTTCCTTTCTTTTTTCTGACTTAATGTTGGCAGTGGGCTTTATGCTGCTCTGCAAGGCTTTAAACGGAGACTAAGCCATTCTCAAGCACATATCATTTTGAGCCTGGATCCAGATTGATTCTGATTCTGTTCATGGTGGAGAATCCTGCTTCACAGCAGCAGGTTGAGCCAAACATCCTCTAAATGTGCAGGGTCACCTTTGAGCACGCCATTTCACTTTTCTTTCACCAGTTCACCGCAGTTCTTCCAGCAGTCCACACTTTCTCTGCTCTTTTTCTCGTCGTCTTCTCCTTCTTTCCCATCGCCAGGCTTGCGGTGATGGGAAAGAAGGGCACAAGTGAAGTTAAACACTGTCCTCTGTAATTTATGTATTAAATCAGGTTGGGTCCGAATTAGCCAGCACGTGGGTCCGGACTGTGATCCATGAATCTGTGACCTCTGCTCTTAGATATGGTTAATCATTTTGATATTTTCATCACCTCTGGAATATTTTAATGTGACTGATCATTTATTGTTAAAATCAAGGTCCAAGTTTTCTGGAGGCTCATGTTTAAAGTAGGGATGCACGATATAATCGGCCCCCTATCAGTATCGGCCTGTATCAGCCACCCCACCGATATTTAACCCGATATTTGATCAGCTTCTGAGTTTCTAAAGTCTAAAAAAAAATAAAAAAAATACTTCCTCAAAAACTTCTTTTTTACAGACTTAAAAACTTCTAAAGACGAGGGAAAAAATATTGATACATTAAAATATCACATATATAGATATATTGCCATTTAAAAACACCGTATCAATCTCTTTTACTAATGAAATATTGCTATGTCATCGTTATGCTATGAAATACCCCAAAAATTCGCCATATTTTTATATGTTGATATATTGACGCGGTATCGATCTATTTTACTAACAAAATATCACAAGAATTTGCAAAAATATCATGAGTTTGTAACAGAACGATGAATTTCACGAGATTTTGAAAGTAAAATAGATCGATACCGCGTTTTTAAAAAATCAATTTGATATCAGCATATGAAAATATATTTGAGTATATTATTTTTCAGAGTGTCAGAAATGGAGAACAAAATTGCTATTTTCAATGACTACTTATTTTTGTCCAGCTTTAACATCGGTATCGATATTGGCTACATGAGTTTTAAAATATCGGCATATCGGATATCGCCCAAAATCCCAATATCGTGCATCCCTAGTTCAAAGTCACAGGACTGTGTAGTCTCCACTTATAGTTAAGATATCAGTGTCCTCAAATGGAAAACTCAGTTGTTGTTCTAAACCACAAAGGAAGCCAGATCAAGCAGACCGAAAGCAATAGACCTCATAAGTTTATACAAACCTAGAAGTTGTTGCATATCCCAGGAAATGAACTAATGCATG
Source organism: Cyprinodon diabolis (assembly GCA_030533445.1). Lineage (NCBI taxonomy): Eukaryota > Metazoa > Chordata > Actinopteri > Cyprinodontiformes > Cyprinodontidae > Cyprinodon > Cyprinodon diabolis. The sequence continues at coordinate 49,367,652 of CM060065.1, forward strand.
CAGGACAATTAAGCAGATTTATTGCCAACAGGGTGACTGGAAAAGCATTAAATCACAACAAGCTTGGACAAAAACCAAAACTCTTTGAAATACAGCTCATTCACAGCTACAGTATTCAGTTCTTATTCTTTACAAATATTGAAAGAAAAAAAGATGCACCAAACATGATATTTCAACAGTTTATTTCACAACTTCATAGACATTTCTTAAGAAGAGTGCTGCTTTACTTTATGCTCGGTAAGTGCGAGAACCAAAGCTCCTTTACATGCAAATGGTTTCAGCACAGAAAACAGACTATAGCAGGGTTGGTTTTTTTTTTCTCCATTTTACTAATGATTTAATTTTTTTTTAAAAATCACAGCTCAGAGTATAGCAGTTGATGAACCTTAACAACCACCACTTGAATGATATACACAACCAAATTTCTCCTTGAATTAAAATGTAAATAAAGAAAAAACACATAAAAATCCTACAAAGAAAAAAAAAAAAGGTGTAAAAATCAGAAACGAGTCCTACAAATGTCGCTGAGTTGAGTCCATGAATCAATGAGAAATAATAGTTTTGTCACATCGCTCACCTGCTTCGCCTGTGTGCACATCGGTTAGTTCTTAAATTAATGTAAATACTATAACAAAAATGCAAGTCACACACTCTGCAACCAAGAAGCTTTTGTTTCACCTCTCTGGATGCTCCCATTAAATGAGAGGATCTGACAGGGTGGGTTGAGGTAAAGGGGAGGGGCATCAACTTATTTCTATATATATATCTTAATTTGTATCTAGGAGCAGTGTAATAATCTGGCTACCCATCAGGCCACTTCCTCAGACGCAGATCAAAAGATTTCAGCACTTGAGTAAATGACATGAAGTAGCAATTACAAGGTGCACCATGTACTGGATTCTATGTCATTTCAGGCTCACACACCTCCTGTCAGCTCTTCAACTTATGCATATGTATAGATGCGTGTGTGTCTGAAAACAGGAGATTACTGATGGGCACATTGCACACCCGGCCCATGATGGCCGCTTTCGTCGTCCGAGCTGTCGTGGTACGCTTCTCTGCGGCCGCCGGACGATGAGCTCTGGCTGGCATCGTAATCCTGCAGGTCCACTTCCTCCGTGTCGCCGGTGATGATGGGCGCCTCCGACCGCGAGGGCAGCATGTCCTCCAGCTCCTGCACATGGAAAACACTCATGAGGGAGGAGCTTTAAAGAAATGACCTCAAAGGAACGTGTTCCCCGTAATAGCTGGGAGGGTTTGTCACTAACGCAAGCTCTAGGAGAAGAGTTTGAATTATGAGAATTATGTTTTTAGGATATAACCTAGCATAGTTTATGGCAGCAATCCCATATGGTCATCTGACAGTGTTACATTCAATAGATGTTTTCTTGAAAAGACTACTGTATTGCTTAAAACAAAACATGATATATCTATTTTGCCTTTGTTTTCCAGGCTATTGATCCCACACTGAGGGTGAGATGGAGCAAGGTCCCCCTAATTATATATATTGTATAAAAATTGGGTTCTATCAAACTGGTCCTATAGTCACTCTATTACAAATGGACTCATGTAATGAAAGTCATTAAAGTTTTTCTCATTCCCGGTTGATGGGACAGGTGTTGTGAATGAAACGGTGTCCAGATTCAAAGAGCTCCTGTGTGTCGCTGAATGTGAGCATTGATGACTGAAAGACATCTTCTGCCTCCATTTATCTGTTTACTACAGCAGGGCTCGATGTTAACCATCGCCCGATCTCCCGGGGCAAGTAGTTTTTATGTTGGGAGAGTACAAGTGCTATGATCACAAAAAAATGTATTTATCACTCAAAATTACTTTAAAATCACAGACATTTGATGAAAACTACCCAGAAGTGTTGCCGGCACCATTTTTCTGACTTTAATCTCAGAATTCTGACTTTTTTCCTCAGAATTCCGACATTTTTCCCAGAAAAAGGTAAAAACCCTTAACGTCAACCCCTGTACAGTGTGTTGAATTCATGTTAATGTGGATTTAAAGACATTTCAATTAGTGGAAAAAAATGCATTTATTCAAAGAAAACTTTTGCGACCCCCATGCAGTACCGTCGCGGACCCCTTTTGAAGAAATCCGCCTTAGTTCACTTTAAATAATTATATTTTCACAAATATTCAAAACATACTATTTTTGTTTAACTGCATGTTTATGGACGCTGTAACCTCTGAGACCAGCGGGATGCCTGACATCAGAAAATAGAATTGGAATATTTCTGTTCCAGCTGAACTGTTGGGGGAAAAAAATCTCCAAATCATGTCATGATTTGGAGATCACATCACACTGATAACACCAAACCAAAACTACTGTATATTTGCACCATATATAATTTATTATTATCTATTATAATTTATTAATGCTCTTAACTTCCATTTCAATACATTTTTTGGACCATGTTTTTTCTCCCACAGTTTACATTTGATCACTGCTAAACTTTATGGAATGGAAACGTTCATTTATTGTCAGAAAAGCTGTACTAAAATGTCTTTTTGTACTAGGGGTGGAACGGTTCAAGAAATCCACGGTTCGGTTCACGGTTTCGTGGTCATGGTTTTCGGTTCGGTATATGTTGATTGTTCCCCCGAAATCCCATAAAAATTAATGAAATTAATGAAAAAATCCCAAAAAATTAATGAATTGTAGTTATTTTTAATGATCCGCAGAAACCCTGGATTATTTCCGCATGTTTTGCTGCTTTGAATTTAAACATCTGGCGCATGCTCTCTACAATCTCCAAGGAACTCAGAGCGGAGCGGACGGGAGTCACAGTGGAGGCTGTAGGCTTTGCTTTGTGCAGGCGGTCTGGAGCGCAGCGGGGCGTAGCGGAGCGCTGATGGAGTATGAGGGATTTCGGGGTTAGCATGACATGTTGGTCGTTTTGCTCTTAGCATAAACAAAACGTGTTGCACAATGCTTGCACACTGTTGCACTTTTATCCACAACTTTCTTTCCGCCGTCATCGTAGGTCACTCTAAATGCAAAGCGGTCCCATACAGCAGACCTATAAAGTGCTGCTGGCGCGTCTTCCAACTCCTGTTCTTTCCCACTCGCCATACCCACACAATTCTCCACAACAACTGATTTTTTTCTGCTACACCCGGCTACGCGGCTTTGCTTCTTTTTCTTGTTTACTACTGGTGGTTGGCTTTGGTCGCAGTACCGCCACCTTCTGCTCTGGAGTGTAAACGCTTCGCCTATGAGAAAAAGGAGCAGCGCATGAACCGAACGCAACACACGCGAACCGAACCGAACGGTTCAAACGGTTTTCATAAACCGTTGCATCCCTATTTTGTATACACTCTGTGTATTTTTGTTTTGTATACACGTGTATACAAAATGACGATAAAAGTTGTCCAAGTCTAAAAAAAAAGAAATCCAAGTCTAACGATTGTAAATTTAGCAGCAAATGGATCATTTTAATTAAACAATATTGTAATCCAAAGAGTGCTTTTTACAGGCTGTGGTAATAGATCGAGGTACTAATGTCAGCTAAGATGAGTTTAGGAAGCATTAGATCAGCAGTAACCCACTAACAATGTCTCAGATTAAATGCTAACAAAAACCGTTAAACACAGACTTGAGTTTCCCTTCGATCAGAATCATTTTCTGGTGACAGTTTATGCAGAAATCATTACTTGTTAAAAAAACGGAGGAGTTTTCATGCAGGACACCAGCCTGGCATGTTTGACTGGTTTCTCTGCTAAACAGAACATATTCTAAACAAACGAGTCACTAAACAGGCTTCTGCTGACCAAACCGTCAAGCTCTGGAGGTCATTTATAACAAATTTATAAAAAAATACAACCACTGGGGATTTATTTTTAAAGACCAAATACTGAAAATCCAATATGTATTGGGGAATTAAAGAAGCAGGTCCAATTAAACACGGATAACTAAAAAAGGAAAGAGTAAATGATGTTGGATTAGAAGATAAAAGGGTCATACCAGCAGCTTCTCTGGGCTGATCCAGTTGTTTTCCGGAAACTGGACATCAAACTTGATGAACAAGTCACCTTTCTCAAACGGGTTTCTGTATTGTGGCATCCCCTCTCCCCGGACCACCCTGACCGAGCCTGGAAGAGATGGTGATCGGTTAGAACAACATTCAGTAACAGTTGGTAGGGAATATAAACGGAGCTCTGTGAGCCCGTTTAACTTATAGATTTATTGATATAACACCACAGCACATTTCTACTTGTAGCTCCTTTCTTCAGAATGCAACTTGATTCAGAATTAAGAATTAAAAGATAAAAGTCTGACCTGGTTCGATAATTTTTCCTGCAGGATATTTGACAACAATCTGTCTTCCATCCAAATGCTTCAGCATAAACTGGAAGCCGCACAGCGCCTCCACCAGCCCGATCTTGTGAGTCATAGAGAGGTCATTTCCTTCTCGTCTAAATATCTGAAAAACAGAAAACATGACTCGTCAGAATTATGAAACACACAAACTGGTATTTTTAGAGCTGCCTTCACTGCAGACAGTAGCGAAGCTCACACACTGGAGAAACTGAAAGATGCAGGGTTCTCAGCTGGAACATGAAAGGAACTAACCTCGTCCTGACTTTGGGGTTTGGTTTGAAGCAAACTAAAACTGGATTGTTAGGGTTAAAATCTGGAGAAAAATTTTATTCACTTTGCAGCATCTTCCTAACTTTATATTAACTGGAGAAAAAGACTCAGCTCAACTGAAAACCTTCAGACTGATATGGGTTACTTGGTCCAGTACAACTGTAATTAATGTAAAGGTTAAAGTAGATTATGGAAATGGAAGCTAGAAAATCATTCCAGAGCTGTTGTTAAATACAGGCCGTTTCTGAATTTACTAGAATGCGAATACGGACTCATGTCCTCGCCAAATGTGTTCTTCAGAAGAACAGAGAAAAGTCTGGACTTGGTGAGAACGGGAGTACGCAGCATAAATATTGGTCACCTGGAACAGAAGCATACTGATGACATCACCACATGCTCAGTAGCCTGATAAACCAGACTAAATCTGAGATTAAAGGTGTAATTTAGTCTGGCCCCGATGAATGACACATCGGGAGATTGTTGATGAGAACCACCCGTTGTCTTTCAAACCGCTGTCTGTGTCTATTGGCCGAAAGCGTGACAGAAAGCTGGTGGGGGAGTGTAAACAAACAGCCTTTAGGTCAAACGGTGAATACATCCTTCTTAAAAACGACTAAGCGCCCCAAGTCTAATCCTTCCAAAACTGATTCCAAAGCTGACTCAAATGAGAACTGTTCAATAGTTGTTGCCACCTTCCTTGTTGTGCTTTCTCCAGCATCACGCAGTTTTGTCGCCACGCCCTCTAAAACCCCGCCCGCTTTGCATCCAGAAATTCAAAACAACTCTCTGCGTTGTGATTGGCCCGTCAGTTCTAGGGCATGGGGCATTGATCGAGGCTAGACCACTCACCGGAAAAAAATGATTTTGGCCGCTGGTGGGTGGGGCTAGTTTACCAGGCCATACACCTCCTGTTATTAATAGTCTCCAGATCAGTGTTTTTCAACCCTGGTCCTTAAGGCACACTGCCCTGCATGTTTTAGATGTTTCCCAGCTTTCATACACCTGTTATCAATTGATAGCAGATTATCAGGCTTTGTTGAACTGCAATCATCTGAATCAGGTGTGCTGAAGCTCAGAAACATCCAAAACATGCAGAGCAGTGTGCCTTGAGGACCAGGGTTGAAAAACACTGCTCTAGATAATAATAAATTCTTACTTTTTTCATTTAGTGGGGGAATAACAATTAACACAGTAAGTTAAACACAAATCAAAAGAACATTTTGCCAAATAAAACATAAATATCACAATCAGAGCGTTGTCCTTCACACGCGGCTATGCAGACAGAGGGCTGCTGCAGACGGGCTAACGTTAACCTCGGAGCTCTGTTGGTTGCCGCGGTCTTCTCAAATCCAGAAAAGAAATTTTTAATTACGCATTAAATCAGTAAATGGACCATATAGTAACAGTTAAAAGTATAATTTTCTTGCCTCAAATAGTCTTAATACATACTTTTATAGAACATAGGCAACAGAAAGAACTTCTAACTCAATACTCTGATTCAGCTAACAAAGGTCAAATTGATTCTTTCTCAGTAACATATGTCCTCCATGAGTGAGTCAGTGATTGGTGCATCTCTCAGCTTCAGATAAATACAGCTGCTTGTATTCTGACATTAATTTAATCATTTCCAGACTTTTTTAGCTTCTCTACTTTGGGTTCCATGTTCTAATTCAGGATTCGTTTTCCAATCCTTTCCTTTAATTTGCTTTTAAAGTCCTTCCTGTCCGAGCTGCAATAACCCTTCAGCTGTCTCAAAAGATGAGTTGAGTGTTGGGCAAGAATTCAATATTTATATTTCAATATAATCTTATTCATTAACCATATGAGAAGAACTGCAGACGTTTGAAGCAGATGCATCTTTATGGATCATAACATAAGCATTCATGTTAGTCTTCCTCCGAGGAAAGGTAGCAGTACAATCGCACTTACAGCACAAACGGGTTCAATTCACACAGAGGAATTTAAGAGTTCAATGTTCTTCTAAGTTCACCTTCACAAACACAGCAGGCCATATTTTTTAAGTGACACAAATAAAACTACTTTAAATTAATGTATCTAGAAGTTTTCCCATTGATTTTGAGGAGAAGGATAAAAACGATGGATTCCCTTACCTCGTGGTCTTTTTCCTGCAGAACAAGCACTATGTCTCCAGGCTCCACTCCAGGCGCCTGGTCAGCTTCTCCTCCGAAGGTGATTTTCTGCCCGTGCTTCATGCCTTTGTCTACGTGTACCTCCAGAATTTTCACCTCTTTCACCACCTTTTTGCCTTCACATTTTTTACAACGGTCTTTCTCGCTGATGACTTCACCTGGAGTGGATTCATTTAAAGCAAAGAGACTGTAACTGCAGTCCTGCTGCAGCTGTGAGGCTAAACTTTACAAATGTCTCTCAGAACTAATCAATAAAAGACAACACCAAGGCCTGGGTCTCACCTTCACCATTACAATCGGTACACACAGACTGCATCTGTTGGACCATTCCTGGGGCCAGCTGTCGGATCATGACACGCATGCCCCGCCCCCTACACGCCGTACATTTCTGTACTGCACCCGTCTTGCCTCCTTGCCTGCAGAGATAGATGTATCAGAGCGGGTTAAACGCCAAAGGGCAGCAAACACCACAGTGGTTGAACAATGATCAACTTACCCATTACAGGAACTACACAGGACATTCTTGCTAAGCTGTAGTTTTGTTGTTTTCCCATTGTAAAGGTCATCCAGCGACACTCTGGAGAAAAAATTAGGTATTAAGGAACCTGGATATACCGCCAGACGCGTCGCAGCACAGCTGATTGATTTCAGGAGATTTAACCTACTTGAGTGGATGAACCATGTCCTCGCCTCTCCTTCGTCCTCCGTTCCTGGAGCGGCCTCCCTGACCGCCCATGAAACTAAAGAGGCCACCGCCAAAGATGTGGGAGAAGATGTCGTCCATCCCAGGGCCACCCCCGCCTCCTTCCCGCAAACCTTGTTCTCCATACCGATCGTAGAGCTCCTTCTTCTCAGGGTTAGTGAGCACGTCGTAAGCAAAGCTGATTTCCTTAAACTAGACAGGAAAGAAGGGAAAATAAAAACATTTTTACAAACATTAAATCTGAACAGAAGGACTTAGAGAGCAAATAAAAATACAAAAAAAAGGTGAAATATAACTCTATATAGAAAAAGGGGTCATGTGAATTTGGCGCTATATAAATAAACTGAATTGAATTAAATAACGCACAATAAAGGAAGCATTTTTTTAAACTGAGTAAACAGCACATTATTACGGGTATTTTCATAAGAAATAACAGATTGAACACCAGAGACAACTGAATGCATCACATCCAGAAGTGTAGGAAGCAAGCTCGATGGAGTTTAGCTTTTTTTAGCTAAGCAGACTAAAAACAAAGGTTACTGAAAAAAAACAAACGCTGTAGATCAAGATAAAATGATGGAATCGAGAATTTGTGGCCACAATCAAAGGAGGAGAAATAAGACAAGGGCGTCCTGCCTACAGCCAAACATGATACTGGGGGTGTCATGAGGTACTGGGTGGGTTGGGGGGTTGCATGAGTGCTGCTGGCTGTGGGGAGCTTCAGTATCCTGAGGGAACCATAAACACCACCATGCACTGTGACACAGCAAGGCAGAGAAACCAGGCTACAGGACAGGATCGCTACATGATAAAAACCACAAACACGGCGCCAAGATGGCCACTGCTTTGCTAAAGCAGCAGAGGGTACAGGCGGCGGACTAATTCAGTAAGTCTGCAGGCCCGCATCCAGTTGAGTCTCTGTCTGTCATCCTCTAAGAAAAGGTTTAGGTACCAGCAGTTTAGACAATAATGTCTGTTTTATCTTGAGGGGGAAATAGAAGCACTGTTATACAAACTATAGAGAGACAACTTTACATTGTTTGAATGTGTCCCATCTTCAGAGTATGTAATCTAACACCTTCAGATGTTTGAGGGGCGTACTCGCTGTGAGATGCTGCATTTGGATTATGACAGCATCAGAATGAGGTCATTTTTTGTTTTACACAAACAAAATTAATAGCCCTTGTTTTATCTCACCTGTTACGTTAAAGAAGAAAAGAACTACATAAAAAAGAAATGTTACGAAACGAGATCCACTCTGCTCCACACTGTATGAAATGTCTATATATCACAATAATTAATAAGCATTTGAATAAACATTCTTGAATGTTTTAGCTCTAGTGATAGAGGATTATCTTTTTGTTTGAATTCCTAACAATATATAAATAAACCAATAGCACTTAATTTTGTTGCAGCTATATTTTCTGAACTAACCTAGTTTAATAGATCTTTAAAACTTTTGCCGACGGACAAAACAAAGAATGCTGCATAAATTCTTCACTTTAAAGCTGTTGAGTTATTAGCAAACTAAAAACGTCCCATGATTAAGACATTTTCAAATGCAACCCATTTAATCTCCATTAACCCCAACAATAGCCACAGAAAGGAACAATACCTACATTGATAGCTGCCAATTTAAATCAGTTTTCTTTCCACTCTCCTAATAAACTGTGAGGAAATGTGGCTATCCTAACAATACGGCATAACATTCAATATTGACTCTGTTCAGGGGCCGAATCTGCTTGATTAAATATATCCAAATGAGATCAGAACCATAATAACAATGAGGGGCATTTAATATAAATTCTTTACAAAAACGACAAAAAGACAGGTACATATATGAGTGTTGAGTAAATGGTTAAAATGGTAAATGGCATGTACTTATATAGCGCCTTTATTCAAGTCAGGAGACTTGACCAAAGCGCCAACATTCACCAGGCCCTCTGGACACCTTCAGTAGACAATGCAGGTGAAGTGTCTTGCCCAAGGACACAATGACACTGAAAGTCAGAGTCGGGGCTTGAACCGTCAACCCTTCGATTTCAGGGCAAACTCCTACATCCAATGCCACTGTCGCCCGTCGAGTAATCAGATCAGTCATTACACCCTCTAAAGGGAGTGCCAGCCACTAAAGGTCCTTGCTGAAGATGCTGGTTGCTCATAAAGTGCTGTATTGAAATACATTCATATACATTTGATTAGACTGAAAACGGTAGCAGGAAAGAAAATAACCCCGAAGCCCAAATTGTAAAGCATTAATCCATTTAAGAATTTGGAGGGGCTTCAAAAGGAATGACAGTGATCACACAAAGCCTAAACATCGGCTAAAAATGTGGTGTTCTTTTTGTCTAGCCAGTCATAAAAAAAATAAAATAAAAAAAAGACTCCTCTGCTGATCAATTTTATGGAAATGTGGAGATATAATTTCAATTTCCATATTGACTGCAGGAAAAACAACATCAGCAAAGGTAGAGGCCACCTTTAAGTAGAGTTAGTTCCTCACACCTCAGCAGAACCACAGCGTAATCGCTTCTATGCCATATCAATAAAAATAAATTATTAAAGAGGACAACAAAATAGGGATTAGATTAAATGAAATAGTGGTTAGATAAAATGAAATACTCTTTAGAAGCCATACAACCTGAATTAATTGACTATTATAATTTTTTTAAAGGCACTGAATTTGGGGTTCCCGTTATTTGTAACAGTCATCAAATTACAGTCAAAAAGGGTGAAAATATTCTAGTCTAATAAATCCATATATGAGCCTTAATTCCTGAAATGAGTGATTGGAGGAATGATAGGGCTACCGGCAGGTGTTTACCTTGTCACCAGCGTTAGGGTTCTTGTCTGGGTGATATTCTTTAGCCAGTTTCCGGTATGCCTGCAAAGAAATACAAAAAAAAAAATCCTTTTAGATTGTGGCGATTTGTTTTTTTCTCAGTTTATGAAACATTTAACCTGGAACCTCCTACCTAAAGAAAGCTTGTTTACGTAATCACACGTGCCGGGATAATGAAACCCGGCAAAAACCCACAACTATCATCATTATCTTAGATAATTATTAATCTATTTCTCTAAAAGTTAAGGGCGGCGAAGCCTGCTGGTCAGCTTTTATGTACCTATATATAAATAGAGCGATAATTAGGTTTAAAGCGGACCTTCAAAATGTCTGACAAGTTCGAGGCTAACGAAATTGGCAGAAGGCTAGTTAGTATCCCTTTATGAAACCTAAAATGCTGCGTTAACTCTGTTAGCAGCTTATTCATTTTTCAAAAAAATATATAAATAAAATACGGTAACAGCACCTCTACAATCAAAAATGAACAACTGAGTATCTTATACGGAATAACTGAACATTTATAAACCGGAAACAAACGTACTTAGCTATGCTAGTTAGCCTGCATGTGGATAGCGCAATTCAGCGTGACATCAGGTATTACGCCAACAGGTTTAGGCTTTATAAGAAGCCAGGAAACATACCCACATAGATTCAACTTACACAAAATAAGAAAAATTACTTAAATATCCATTATATTAAGAGTACGTTGATTAATCTGCGTCACTAGGCTATAAAACGCGATCCCTTTAGCTCAACCAAAAACCAAGAGCTAAGTTATTCGTAGATAAACTCTAAATTCTTAATGTTCTATTAATATCCGGAGCAGTTTAAACAGTACACCATCGACGGGAGTCGAAACATTCCGTACTATTAAGTTCTTCCCCAAATCGCGGTTACTAAGACAACGCCAAGATTTCAGGCTAAGGCTAACGTGAGGTCAACAATTATCAGTACAAGAAACCAATAAGTTATATTACAAATTGTGATTAAATTACCGAGTTTTATAAGTGAAAATAATGGACCTCAATGCGCATGTGTGGTCAATTATGACAATAATTTAGATAGAATTTGTAAAAATTAAAAGTTACAGTCACATCGTCACAAGACCTTTCAGGCCATTTAATATGCTAGCAACATTAGCATGCTAGGCTACTTAAGGCTAGCATTAGCTTAGCAAACCATTTCCTGGTTCTAGAAAAGAAACAGCCTAATTTCTAGGCTTTTCTCGTATACCCTGACCCCCTCCGTTAGATTACCTTCTTCAGGTCATTTTCAGTTGCGGACGGAGACACTCCAAGAATGTCGTAGAGTTTTGTATCGACAACATTGGCCATGGTGTTGCTTTGGATGTTGCTTATACAAGGAGGAGGGTGGACAAAGAGAAGGAGCCGGTGGAAAATGTTTTCCTCGTCTTGAGCTTCAGTTTCCGGAACGTTGGGGTCTCTTTCTGCACACTGCTGCCCCCTCGGGGCAGGGATGCGAAACGACAGCTTAGTTAATGAGCCACATGTTGATGTAGGGTTCATGGGAGCCAGAATAACGTGCAATAATTAAAGGCAGTCAAATTATTTTCTATTTGTCATATAGGTAATCCACCAAACACGTTTTAGAAGATATGTTTTAACAGATATTCTAACAATTAACCATTGATATTACATTATGTTATTTTTTTAATCTAAATCAGTGAGAACATTTTTAAAGAAACCTTAATGCAATTTAAGTAAAACAGGTGTACCCATGAGTCTTTTTAGAATTTCTACAGTCAAGGACTAAAGTTTATTTTTATTATAATCTACTCCCAATTTAATGCACAGTCACTCATGATGAATTGCATCAAAGACCCTGATGCACTGTCACATTTTATTGTGGATCTTCTTTGTAAATATGCAACATATCTAATATACCCATTCCTAATAGACTAGTTTTATATATATCATTGCATTTTAACATTCTCATTTCCAAAGAAAGTAAAATCCTACCTGTGTCTGATTTATTTTTCAAGGATATTTTTGAGGCACTCATCTTAATCAGGCTTGAGAATAATTTTAATCATACTTTTTTCTTTCCTCATCTAGTTTTGAGGTTATAATGTCCTTCAAGCCATTGACTATATGCACTTATCTTTGCAGGGTTGTGGGATAGCTGATGCTTATCTCCAACAGTCACTGGGCAGGAATGCCAATCCATTGCAATGCAGAGGCTTACGGGGAAATCAAACAAGTTGCGCAAATTCACAACCGAGAGCATGGTAAAAAGGAGGATATAGTCTATTGTGCATGTTTGTAAATGATGCAATAAAGACAGAGTTCTTATATGTTTCCATCACATGCAAAGAAAGAACATGCAAACCTCACACAGAAACCCCCAGGCAGAATTAATACCCAGAAGCAGTGCTGTTCAGCTAAATAAGTAAAACTATCAGTGGCTCCCCAATGCTTAAGGAATATCTTTTTACATTTCCAAAGACTTTGTCTGATACTATCATGCTTTGGTTATTGTTCTGTTTGGACTAATTACTCCCACTCCATGGTGCATTTCCTTTAGTCACTTCCAGCCACCATTTAGCACCATAACTAGCTCAGGCTGTTGCAACTAACTATCTGCAAGGCTTTCCACCCGTTTCCCTCCCTGTATATACCTCACCACCTCTCCACCTGCTGTCAAAGGACTAGATGAAGATCAGGGCACATGGGACCTAACTCAATATTACATATAATTTGAAAACGTGAACTGTTGCCTGAACAAACTGTTGCTTGCCAACTGCCATTAAAATTCAAGAAGAAGAATACTTCCTGTCAGAATGTAAACTAATCAGTCCGCTTGTGGACCCAGAAGTTTGTTACTCACCTGTTCCTGCCATTAAGTCTTATTTGTCTTATTTTCTGGCTATAATGGTCTGGACAGTTGCAGGCCACGTCTGACCTTCTGGACAGCATCAGACAGCCCCCCTTGTTTCCAGGACCTGCCTGCACCTTCTCTGCAACACCCTCACCCTTTTCAATAAAATCTTACACTGTCATACTGTGTCGGCTTAAATTACTGGGTTCACCATAAAAATACAAGACATACATTTAAAAAAAATATGACAATGAAATGTTTTTATTCATCTAATTTTTTTTTAGATTTGAAAGCTCAGTGGAACCATGCACAGGTTACAAAAACCTGGGGTCATCTCAGATTGCAGTCTCACCTCTGAACACGTAGGGCCTGGAAGGGATGCCAGCATTAAAACTCCATGTCTAGTATAAGATGCTAGACATCAGCACCACCAACTATTCCTACCACCTGGCTCTGTGCTTACTGACTGAGCCCCAGCAGCTAAGATGTGGCGGCTGACAGTGAGCAATGGGGTGCTCCAACAAAACCAGGCTCAGAGAGAGTGCACCAGTCCACTCTGATTAGGATCAGCACATTGCTCTTCATCTGTGGTCACTGTTCCCATGAGTGTTTTAGTTAGAGCAGGATCACGCTAAAGTAAGATGCAGGGTTTGGAGCTCCTCCTGCAGATGCTAGCCTCGTGAGACCATCCTGATCTCGTGACCTTTCAAGATTTCACTCGCTAATCAGTCTGGAGACTCTCCGTTAAAGAAAATTTGGAGCCGTTCACCAAACGAACGTCCAATCAGCGTTGGCTTTGAGGCGGGTTGAGGTGTGACGCAACGAGAAGAGCGACAGTTCAGTCTAAAGAACATGGCGGCTTCAGCCGATGAAACTAGCGTTTGCGTGGCTATCGAGCAAGTTTTATCGGAATTACAGAGTATTTCTTCACTAAAAGAAGAGCAAAACACCTCTCTGGAGGCTTTTCTCAGAGGAAAAGATGTTTTTGCTCTTCTCGCGGTTTCGGCAAGAGTAGCCTGGCTTGTGGTTGTGTTTTCGTTGTCGTTAGTCATCATATGCTTCGTTGATCTGATTGGTTTATTTGGCCCGTCTATCACCAACATAGGCTAATCGGCTAACCAGTATTTTTGCCCCTTCCCAAAATTACTTCAGCGGAAGGTTTCCAGATGGATATGAGGAGCAAATCCATCTGGCGGAGTCAGGTTAGCAGATGCTGCTGAGGTCTGTAATGGTAAAGGAAGAGCTAAACTAATTCCTAATTTATCAGTAGGTCCACGTTTCAGCCCTCATCTGTAGCCATGAGACATGGACCATCTGTGAAGAACAGAATAATAAATAAAACAATGAACCCTACCTTTGACATATAGAGGGGAGAGCTTTGCCCTCTGATCCTCTGCATCCAGATGAGACAGCTGAGATGGTTCAGGTGTCTGATAGGCGCTGCGCTTTAAATCAGGGATATCAGAATCCAGCACTCAAGGGGCCTTTTAGACACTTTAACAAACCCGAATCAAATAATTAGGACTCTGGAGAACTTGACTAAAACTAAAGAAATAATGAGGCTGTTTAATACAGGTGTGTTGGACCAGGGAGATATCAAAAGGTCATTGGATACAGGTGCTCTAGTAGTTTGACTTCCCTGCTGTTTTACACAGATTCCACATGGAGGAGACCCAGAGGGGGAACAGAACCTTTGAAAGGAGTTAAAATTCACCTCTGGCTGCTCCTACCCAGAGCCACCTACGTAGCTAGCTTAACTCTAGATAGAAAGTATTAGATCTGTCCTTCTATGTTCCTTTTGTAAATCTGCGTCTATATCCTTGAACTTGGTACACAGTAAATGTTGCAGTGTTAAAGTAACACTTAAGAGTACATTTGGTCCCGCTCTGAATTATTCCGTAAAAATTCAAAAAATATCCACTGGACTTGGTTTTCAAGATTTGAAGACGTTTCGCCACCTCTCCAGGAAGCTTTCTCAATTCAAATGTCTGGATCCGCAGTGAGTTTAAGTCTTATATGGACAAGGCCTTGTATTGCTTGGAGACCTCGCTCTGAATTAGTTTGGGTGTATCGGTCGTACCGCAACTACGATGCCAATACTTGACCCTAGCTCTGTTTGAGGTTCCTTCCTGTTCAAAGGGGTTTTTCCTCTCCACTCTCGCTGCATGCATGCTCATTGTAAGAGATTGTTCTTGTCAATGAGAAAATGCCAATTTAAATCTCCCATCATCACATGCTCTTCCAGGAGGAGCAAATCATGCAGAGTCAATAACTGGATGCATTCAGCTGGTTTTCGTAAGATATAAATCTTTGGATTAATCTGACCAAATGATCTGCTTTAAAGATCATCTTTGGATGGATGGATTGTTTGGCAGCATAATCAGTACTCGAGTTGAGGGGGGATGCGAGGGGGTGGTATCCCCCTTCTTAAAAAATCTGAAAAATCCTCCCCCTTTTTAATTGACCATCGCCCATACCACCCGCTGTGACATTTTATCATTGAATGTGTAACATTTCTACTATATATTAGTAATGACAATAATATTTCCATTTTAACATATGGCGGGCTGTTAGCTAACGAGTAGCCAGAGCAAAATAAATAAAATCAAAGACATTTTTGATAAAGCTTATAGTTAGAGTGGCTCAGATTTTTGCTGAGCTATCTCTATAGTTATGCTGCTGCTATAGGCTTAGACTGCTGGAGGACATAGGAACCCCTATTTCATCATTATACTTCAATCTATCTTAATTCTCCAACTCTGCAGAATCTTTTAGTCTCAGTAGGAAATTTGTCCTCTATATTTGTCCATAACTATGTAGGGGCAGTGCTAGCCATGCCAGACCGGGGACTGACTGCTGTTCCACTGTAAGGTGCCTTGGTCAAGGTCAATGACCGGAGTACCTGACATGTAACAACCATACATGTATATTGCTTTAGGTTAATAGACTAAATTAATTAGGCTATGTGGGCATCTACCATCCCCTTTCTTTTTTTTTTTTTTTTACAACTAGACTTCTCATCATAATTATCAAAAAATCCAACAGGTAGCTTATATCACCCATCCATTTTTATAAAGGAGATTTATAACAACATGAAATAAACCTCGTCTTTAAATTTACTATGAAAAGCATAAGGTCCTGTGTTCCCTAAAGATAAATAAAAGTGTTTCTTGAACAATCACACTTCTGAAGTTATCTTTGATATTTTAGAGATGTTATTTCCCTCATTTGAGAGCAGTTAAGAAAAAAAAAGTTTTACTTCCCTTCCTCCAGATGGAGTTTATGTCTGCCTCCAGGTGGTGCTGTTGCACCACCATACCATTTTTATTTCTTGTAATGTGTCCCCCCCCCCCCCCCCCCACTGTTAGAGCACTCCTTTTGAAATGTGAAAAAAACACACAAGAACATGCATACATTTAACCATTAAATCTACGGAATCACCAGGAAACCATGTAAACTGGTGATAAACAG
The DNA here is from genome assembly GCA_030533445.1 of Cyprinodon diabolis. NCBI lineage: Eukaryota > Metazoa > Chordata > Actinopteri > Cyprinodontiformes > Cyprinodontidae > Cyprinodon > Cyprinodon diabolis. The sequence goes on from CM060065.1 coordinate 49,384,258, forward strand.
CTGGTTAAACTAGACTCCTCTTTACTCTGATCCTGTAGAGGTGTGTGTATGTTCATGTATATTCTCTTAAAAATCAGCTTTTAAAATGTGGAAGATGCAGCTCACTAATATCCATCATCCAACCATGATATGATGCTATGAGATAGTGATGTCAGGCAGAGATTTCTGAGAGGCAGAAGACCACATCACCAGAGTCACAGGGGCCATGTTTGAAGGTCACATGTTTTTAAAGGGTGCCCCGAGCTTCAGCCTGGGACAAATACATCATGACAGCACAGGGAAGGGTGATGGGGGCGTTTGCATGCAAGAGAGAGACAAAGTGGAGAGATGCTGCGAGGATTCATTCTAACGTGTGACAGTCGAGAGGATGTGCGCTATCTCAATTTATTTTCCTCATAAGTGGAACTGGATTTTGTCAGCCTTGAATCCCAAGCATTCAACCAGCCTCAGACAATTGAGCGCAATAGATTATCCCAGGAGCACCTTTGCATTTTAATATCCACCACAGCATAATGTTAAAAAGAAAAACTGCGTAGCCTGTTTTTTTCTTCTTATCACGGTGTGAGTTTTACCTTGATGAGACATTTCCAACACACAGGCTGTGCTTTGTCTTTATGTTTCTTGTTTACAGTGACAAATAAAAGACTTGCTCAAGGATGTGAGTAAGTAAGCTCTCATTTAATCGAAGAGAATGAAATAATACAACCAGTGGTTAAAATCAAAGAATGAGTCTAATACAGGCTACATCTGTCACTCAGGGAGAAAAGCTTGTGCTTGTTTTACACACTCAGGTTGTGGAGAGAGAGAAAAAGAATAATTTTCTTCCATTAAAGATGAAGGGTTTGGGATTGTTGCTTTTCTGACCTGGATACCCACAGATAAAACCCTCATATTCCATCACTATTAATCCATTTCTTACCCATACATCACAGTCTCTTCAGGTCCTGAGAAGAAGGTGACGTGCACCCCCTTATGTGTGTATGTGGTTGCCATGGAAACTACATCATTATTGTGATATAACATTGCAATCATTATATTTAATCAATTATTTTTCCGCCGTTGACTGTCCACCTCTAGAAAATCACTGGAACAATAATTGAACATATAAAAAAAAAAACGTAAGAAGCCAAGCATCACCATGAGGCTGGATATAGTCTGGTTTTAACAGTACAGTACACACTGACCAAAAAGACAAATGTAAAGGATATAAATTATTAGAAGATGCATTATAGATCATATATCGTATATTTGTGCAATGGAAGGTGAACGAATGCGACAGTCAGTAGCGTGTCTCGGTTCTGTCCCACGTCTCCGGAGCTACCAAGCACCCATACGGAGAGAGGTTTGGCTCTTCATGCGAGGACGTTTTCCAAGAATGGAAGTTAGAGATTAAATGAGTGTAAAACAAGTGGAGAGACAGGACGCCTTTATGCCGTCTCCACTTGAAGCCCCGCCCCCCAGTATCAAAAAATGAGTTGTTTGGTCTATTTTCATGTTACCCAGGTTGATCTAAAGGCTCTTTGTGAGTTTGAGGGAGGTCCTCGAGTGATGACCCCAACAAACGAAAGGTTACTTAAAGACGAGAGGTGTAGGGGGAAGCAGGGGTGGTTGGGGACACAAGATTTTTGTCCTTCTGTTTTCTCATCATTCCTTCTGGGAAATGCAAGGTCTGCTTCTATGCTTTGCCTTTCTGCTTCTAGAAATCCATGGATATGGAGCGCTGCTGTGGGTCAACTATGGTGGTGCTGTTACGGGCGCTGTTGCCCCGAACGCTGAGGGTTCCACAGGCACCTGCCATCCCAGGACCGATACCTCCAGCTATCCCGCTGGGCCCTGCCATGCTCACTCCCCCCATCATGCCAGCCATGGACACTCCTCCAGTGATCCCCACAGCTCCTCCAATCCCTCCTCCAGCAATTCCTGACGCGCCGCCTCCTCCCATCGCTCCTCCACCAGTTGCTCCTCCTCCCAGTCCCATTGCGCCACGGCCGTAAATCTCACATGGTATCTCCTCGGTGACGCGGTCCTCGATAACCTGCTGGTCGCAGTCGTGAGTCTGTGCGTGCTGCTTGTAGCCATAGCAGCTCTTCTTGTAGGTGGAGCTGGAGTTGAAAGTCTTCATTGGAGGCGGCTTGGAGAAATCGTTGTGGTAGGACAGCTCCATGGAGCTCAAGGTGGTTCTGCTGTGCTTCATGCTGCCGCCGGCAGTAGCCACGGAGCCTTGGGAGCCACAGTGGTGCTCATGGACACAGCGGGACATGGTGGAGGAGCGACGGACCTTGTGGAAGCTGTCCAACTCCTCGGTAAGGTCCCCTAAGTCTGAGGACATCTCCTTGTCGCGGAGAGAGAAGAGCTCATAGTGCGGTGGGTCGAAGACCTCCTGGAATCCAGCCTTGTTGAAGACACCTGGTCGCCGAGCCACAACCTAAAAAAGAGCATTTAGACCATTAGGGCTTCAAATATGGAACCATTTAAAAGTAACAGAATACAATTAGAATTCAACTTTATTGTCATTGCACTGTCACGAGTACAAAGCAACGAAATGTGGTTAGCATCTATCCAGAAGTGCTATACAGGATATAAATATTATTACAGGTGTATGTACAAGCAAAAAGTAATAGGCACTGTAAAAAGTTGTGTATAAATATAAATATGAATATGGGAGCCACATGCACAGATTATACAGAATATACAGGAATGTTAGGAAAAGGATTATATATGTATTAGCGGGTTTATAATACAAGATACTTTGAAAGACTTTGAAAATGTTATCATAATATTCCACATTCAGAATACAGGTTAAAAAAAACATCTGAAGTCCTTGAAAATGTCTTTTAATTTCAGCTAAATTTCAAACAGATAGAATTCAATGTTGAGAATGTAGTGTTCCTGAGAAAAAATGAAAGAAGCATTTTAAAATCGTTTTAAAAACTCAGTCAGATCTGCTCTATTGCTGCGCCTAAAGCAGGTCAAACTTTTTATTTCTATCCCAAAGTCCTTACATTTCAGGTTAATTTCTCAATGTCCAATGCTTAGGTAGTTTCAGCCCACTGACTGCCTGTCCACAGTTAATATGAGGTAATATGTATGCATGAAATGGAAATTATACAGATATTTGAAATATGTTTTATGTAAATAAAAAGGGGATAAATGCAACACATTTCTAAAACTTCAATGGTGTTTTTCAGCATGTATTTAGCAGGAACTATTTACTGCCTCCCTAACGCTGCTTTGTTTATAGATGTTGCAGCTTGACTGTTTTTACAGTGTAGTCCTGTTTCTCTGACTGTGACTGGCTGGATGTGCTCTCTTTGATCCTCTGACATGGGAGCTGGCTCGGAGCTCGTCTGCCTGGCTGTGTGTTTCCTGGACGGGGCCGCCTGTGGAGGTGGTTGACAGTTACATTTAGCATCGTTGCTTCTTTTTCTATCTCTCTTCTTTTTCTCTGTCTCCTTGAACCCCAGTCAGCATCAACAGATGGCCGCTCACACTGAGCCTGGTTCTACTGGAGGTTTCTTCCTGTTAAAAGGGAGTTTTCCTCTTCACTGCTGCTACAAGCATGCTTAGACTGGGGGATTGCTGTTGAGGCAATAAGTCGATGCAATCATCTTGTTTTCCTTAAATAAAAGACTTTGAACTAATCTGACTGCCTGATCTGGTTGAATTGTCTCTGTAAAGTGCATTGAGATGTGTTGTGAATTGGCGTTATGGAAACAAACTGAACTGTATTCATTGTCTCCCCCTAGTGGTCTGGAGCTAATTTGCAGCTTTTCTTCACTTGCAGCTACACTATATTGCCAAAAGTATTTGCTCACCCATCCAAATTATTGGAATCAGGTGTTCCAATCACTTCCATGGCCACAGGTGTATAAATTCAAGCACCTAGGCATGCAGACTGTTTTTACAAACATTTGTGAAAGAATGGGTCGCTCTCAGGAGCTCAGTGAATTCCAGCGTGGAACTGTGATAGGATGCCACCTGTGCAACAAATCCAGTCGTGAAATTTCCTCGCTCCTAAATATTCCACAGTCAACTGTCATCTGTATTATAAGAAAATGGAAGTGTTTGGGAACGACAGCAACTCAGCCACGAAGTGGTAGGCCACGTAAACTGACGGAGCGGGGTCAGCGGATGCTGAAGCGCATAGTGCGAAGAGGTCGCCAACTTTCTGCAGAGTCAATCACTACAGACCTCCAAACTTCATGTGGCCTTCAGATTAGCTCAAGAACAGTGCGCAGAGAGCTTCATGGAATGGGTTTCCATGGTCGAGCAGCTGCATCCAAGCCATACATAACCAAGTGCAATGCAAAGCGTCGGATGCGGTGGTGTAAAGCACGCCGCCACTGGACTCTAGAGCAGTGGAGACGCGTTCTCTGGAGTGACGAATCGCGCTTCTCCATCTGGCAATCTGATGGACGGGTCTGGGTTTGGCGGTTGCCAGGAGAACGGTACTTGTCTGACTGCATTGTGCCAAGTGTAAAGTTTGGTGGAGGGGGGATTATGGTGTGGGGTTGTTTTTCAGGAGCTGGGCTTGGCCCCTTAGTTCCAGTGAAAGGAACTCTGAATGCTTCAGCATACCAAGACATTTTGGACAATTCCATGCTCCCAACTTTGTGGGAACAGTTTGGAGCTGGCCCCTTCCTCTTCCAACATGACTGTGCACCAGTGCACAAAGCAAGGTCCATAAAGACATGGATGACAGAGTCTGGTGTGGATGAACTTGACTGGCCTGCACAGAGTCCTGACCTCAACCCGATAGAACACCTTTGGGATGAATTAGAGCGGAGACTGAGAGCCAGGCCTTCTCGTCCAACATCAGTGTGCGACCTCACAAATGCGCTTCTGGAAGAATGGTCAAAAATTCCCATAAACACACTCCTAAACCTTGTGGACAGCCTTCCCAGAAGAGTTGAAGCTGTTCTAGCTGCAAAGGGTGGACCGACGTCATATTGAACCCTATGGATTAGGAACGGGATGTCACTTAAGCTCATATGTGAGTCAAGGCAGGTGAGCAAATACTTTTGGCAATATAGTGTATGTTTACTACTTGCATTATTATTATTTTTTTTTTTGCATGTCTTTTTTGTGTGTTAGCATCATTGACGGATCTGCAGGTTTGATGTTTGCATTATGTTTCCATACATGTAGTTATTTTTATAATGTTTTTGTGTTAGTCTAATTTTGGAGTTTGCAGGACCTTTTAAAATGTGTTCTCCCATACTTTCTCCAATACGCTTGTTAAATCAGGATGTTGCTGTTTTATATATATATAAAAAAAAAACAAATATAAAATTTTCTAGATGTGAATAACACTCTGACATGCAGTATTGTTATGTCACACTAAGGTTAGAGCGCTAGGACCTGGAGTCACACTGAAGATGAAGAAAGACCAAACCCCCCCGTCAGGAAAAGTCAAACAGCAAACACCCCAGTGCCAGGACAGAAACGAGGAATCATTTCTTTATCTTAGAATAGTTTTCTACTCTGATATATCAGAAACATAAATATCATTTCAAATTGGTACCAAGAAGGTCTAAATAGGTCTTCATATAATATTTGTTTGATGTGTTGCGTTTTTAACTGGAATAAATGCTTTTTACCTTTACTTAAATTAAACCTGTTAAAGAAGTGAATCTTTCCATTCTATCACTAATAAGAAAACAGCAATAATTCCACCCACAGGCTTTGCAAATATGTTAAATTTTCATTAGCTCTACATCCCACAGATATGACCGTTTTCAGTTTTATTTGTTTTATCTGTCTAAATTCAGTTAAAACTGTTAGTCTTTGAATGCTCTGAGGATTTCATTACCTTTGTTTTATAAACTAACAGCAAGACGACATCTTTCTAATCACAGGAAAGCAGACAAATTCTCATAATAACTTCACCAAACCTTGCTTTTAAATAATCTGAACTGTCTCTTTAAAATAAAAATAAAAAGATAGAGTTTAAGAGGTTCTGTTTTTAATACATCTGGTGTCAAATACAAGGATAGACTATTTATTATAGCCTTTTATTTGGCTCTCCGGGTCTGTAGGGCAACCTTCACGACTCGACTTTAGGGCCAAACTAAAGAATGACTCACCTTTTTTCTGGGCTGCTTCATTTGGACCAAAACGGAGATGATAAGAAGAACAAGAACTATGCCTGAAGAAATGCCGATAACTGTGCCGTGGGTCTTGGTTATCTGATGGAAAAGGCCCTTGGAACGCTTTTCTGTAAGAGGGTGAGACAATAAACAAGAGAAAATAAAAAACATTAGGTGATGTAAGAAGGTATTTCTTTCCTTAATGATTTTTTATTAATAAAAATAGTTTGTTATCAGATTTACGATAAAGTAACCCCCTTCTAAGGTTAATTGTTGCGTGTGCCATGTTTGGTGGCATAAGCTGGCATTAAATGTTTGTGACAGCTGGGATTGACTCTTTTCCGTCCCTGTGGAGGAAATATAACCCACTCTTCTTTGTGGAGCTGCTCTCATTCAGTCACATTGGAGAGTTTTGTAACATAAGAGTCTCTTTTAAATGTCAAAACACAGCATCTTATTGGTTTGTAACCCAGACTTTGACCTTGTTCTCCAAAAAACTTCACTTCAATTGATCCTTTATCAATCCAGAGGTTGGTTAGCGGCAGTTATTCGGATCATTGTCCTGCTGCCTGACCCAATTAGACAGCCTGATGGCTGGACAGCTTCCTGCATGATTGTTTTATAAAAAAGCAGAATTCATGACTAAATTGATTGATTCATCCAGGACCATCAAAGCTGTCTTTCAGCATGACGCTGTTGTTTCTGGTATGCTGTTTATTTTTTCTTCTTTCTTAATCTATTTTGATCTCTTCAGTCGACAAAATCTTTTCCTAGAAGTTATTCAGGTTGTTTTCTGGGCAAATATGAGAAAGGTCTCTGGCCTTTTTGGTGGTTTTTGCCTTGAATCTCTCCCATGCATGCCACAGTCAGCAAGTTTGTGCCTCATAATTTCTTAACATGTTAATTAGGGCTGTCCGGTTCATAGGACGTATGGAGTACCTCCAAATTTGCATCCTCATGCTGCCTCCATGAGGCTATTTTCCATAATAGGGGAGTGTTTGGCCTAGTTGATAAGGCATAGAGCTTGGAATCCCAAGGTTTTGGGTCTCTTAGCAAGACCCTTAACCCCCCACTGCTCCCCAGGCACCCCACGATGGCAGCCCACTGCTCTCCAAGGGGATGGGTTAACCTCTTAAAACCCACCGGTTTGCCGGCGACCCGGTGGACCTTAAGTGGGGGTAATAATTCAGAGTGCATAAAATTCCACCGGTAAACTTTTTACCAGCAGGTGGAGCCATTGCGCCCAAAAGTTCCATACCCCACAGCTCTGGAACTGTTATAGCTAGAGGTCGGAAATTTTCTGCATTTGTGGTTGGCATAATGTAGAACACATATGATACAATGAAACCTGTTTTTTCTCAAGAATATCTTTATTACTGCTGTTCAAAAAAGACCTACCATTTCCGAGAATAAAAAACAACAACTTTGAGTCATGTTTGAGCTGATGCAGGTTGATCTGTGTTCTAGTCACCCAATTTTAATTTATTTATTAGGAAACTAGAGGGTGTTAGCTTTTAAATAATGTATTGCACGTGTAATTTGGGCTCACAGTTCCTTATTTGCTTTTCCATTTGTGTATGCAAAATAGGCGAGGATTACCCAAAATGAGGTGGATGTTAAGAGGTTAAATGCAGAGGTAAATTTCTCCAACGTAAGATTAATAAAGTTCAATTAATTTTTTTATTATTGTTTTTTCCACCATTGCAATGGTTTTATATGGAAGGCCAGACTCTCCTAAGGGTTAATGATGATCGAATTATGCAAGAGTTTTTGGTAATGTGAGTGGGGCCTGTTAAGCCAGACATACACTGCATGAGTTCTGGCCTTTTCGGGCCAATTCTCCAGTCGTGTGAGAATGTTTAGGATTGGGCTGAGTTTCAGCCTCATCATGCATCCTACGTTGTGTTGTATACAGGGGGTAACGAGGGGCGATTAGCCTCTCACCACCACCTCCCAATCAAGAGTCATAAGGGGCTGGGCATGCTTTGCTCGCGCCGTGGTTAGCGCCTACTGCTAAAAAAAAAAAATCAGAAGAAAATCCAACATGTTTGAAATTCAGAGCGTCGGGCCGTACAGTGCAACAACATACATAATGTGCTGTGAACTTTTAAAACCTGCAATTTCATCGTACAGTTTGAGTTGTAGCTGAGTACAACATCTGAAAATATCGTAAAGTGTATGAGCTAACTTCATGTTGTCAGATGGGTTCAGTTTAAAGGATTTTTTCCTTATCAGGTCAGCTGAGGCATAACCTCAGATTTCTAAACTGTAAATCTTACCTCATTCTTGATTAAATGAGGAAGTTATGTATCTTTTTCACTCCGATCACTCAGATTAACTTTGTCTTATAGTCAAACTATTTTTATGATCTGACAGACAGTGACATAAAATGCAGAGACAGAGGGAGTCTGATGCTTTTAAAGGACTGTCGACACAAACTCCTGCTATAGACATCAATAGAAAGCAGAGTTCTAATGGTCACCTTTGCAGTGATTTTCATCCCATGGATAGACACAGTTCTGAACCCCATTGCACACCAGGGTGTTGTTGATACACATGTTGCTGTGGCAGAAGAATGTATTGGCTGTGCAGGGAGCTGCAGGCAAAACACAAACAGAGAAAATGGAATTTAGCAGAATAAATCTGAATAAAAGATGACTAGAGTGTGAAAAGAACCGGAAGATATTTTGGGGACAATAAAACAACATTAACAGTAAGAGATACATACATTAGCAGTAGAAATCTCCCGGGGCTTCTAATAAACAACTAATTTTGTATTGTTAGTAGAAAAGCTTAAGGTCCAATGGAGACGGTGAACACGAAGTCACAGATCATCATTTTCCACAGAAGGAATATCAGAGGATGGATGAAGAGAGGGGATGGCAGCTTCACTGAACTGCAGCCATCATGTCAAAGGAGTCTGATTCTGGGGATGGACTCAGGCGGAGGAGAGAGTGAAGAATAGCAGGGAGACCGATGGCAATTTCAGAGAAAGGCTTTGGAAAAGATGAAGAGAAAAGCAGAGCTGGTAGAAACGCACATGGTGAGGTGCTGCTAGTCCGCCGGGTGCAGAGAAAGACCTCATTAAAGTCACAGTCAGAGTGTTAACGCCAGGATGGCAGAGACACAGGTGACTGGCGATGCAAGGATAGGTTGGTCAGTCATCAGCTGAGATAAAAACAGGCGAGGTGCAATCATTTACTTTCAACCAATGACACTTTTTTGGTTAAAGGGGACTAGAGAAGTAACTGGGAACAGTAGTTTGTGTTTTTTCCCCATTTTATTAAGGAAAACAGCCTGGTGCATGCCAGCTGCACCTGGTGAAATCTATTTCAGGTAAAGTAGTTCACCAGAGAGGGATTTATGCAGCCTGGTTTTTACAGAAAAACCTTTTTGCCTGGGATGGTGGCGATCTCTCTCTGTTTCTATTAGGGTCAGGACTGAAGATTCCCTAATATCTCTTTGCACAATAAGATCAATGCTTTAAATTAAGGGGGTCATGCTGTAAATTAGCTCTACTTATTGTAGCTCTAAGTTCATGGGTGGGTAATTCCAGTTCCTGAGGGCCGGTATCCTGCAACTTTTATTTGTGCCTTTGGTTCAACACACCTGAATCAAGTAATACGATGATTGTGAAGAATCTGGAGGATTGACTGAGGAGTTAATTCAACCATTTGACTCAGGTGTGTTAGACTAAGGGTGGATCTAAAAGTTGCAAACTGGAATTTCCCACCCCTGCCTAGTTTTATGTTTAGGAGTTTTTAGTTCTGCTGGAAGGTAAAATTCGACCAAATCTTCTGTATCCTTTGACAGATTTTCTTCCGCTTCCCTGCTCTTGTTAAAGAAAAGCCTCTCCACAGCATGATGCTGCCTCTACCGTGGGGTGGATGATAACATTCTGAGTGACATATCTTGTAGTTTTCTGCCACACAGTAACCTATGGGCACAATGTATCTGTTAGGTTTATTCAATGATGATTATAAAATTAATGTATGTATGCTTATGAAACATTTGAGCAAGGGGATGCTCCACTGTGTCTTGTGATTCAGTCAGGAGACCAACAAACAGTATTTGTTCTGGTTTTGTAACCATGTGTTATGTTCTGTTAATAAAAGACGGCTGCAGGAGGGGATTCGGAGGAAAAAAGCTTGAAATTGGGTTGGGCTTTTTTCCACTCCTGCAGAAGTCGCTTGAATCTCTTTCCTGTGTAGGCTCAATTTCTCTTTTACAAACCTACATTTTTTTAACCTAACAGTATCTGACCTTAATACTGTGTCCCTTGGCCTTCATATATACACTCACCGGCCACTTTATTAGGTACCCCATGCTAGTAACGGGTTGGACCCCCTTTTGCCTTCAGAACTGCCTCAATTCTTCGTGGCATAGATTCAACAAGGTGCTGGAAGCATTCCTCAGGGAGTTTGGTCCATATTGACATGATGGCATCACACAGTTGCCGCAGATTTGTTGGCTGCACATCCATGATGCAAATCTCCCGTTCCACCACATCCCAAAGATGCTCTATTGGATTGAGATCTGGTGACTGTGGAGGCCATTTGAGTACAGTGAACTCATTGTCATGTTCAAGAAACCAGTCTGAGATGATTCCAGCTTTATGACATGGCGCATTATCCTGCTGAAAGTAGCCATCAGAAGTTGGGTACATTGTGGTCATAAAGGGATGGACATGGTCAGCAACAATACTCAGGTAGGCTGTGGCGTTGCAACGATGCTCAATTGGTACCAAGGGGCCCAAAGAGTGCCAAGAAAATATCCCCACACCTTGACACCACCACCACCAGCCTGAACTGTTGATACAAGGCAGGATGGATCCATGCTTTCATGTTGTAGACGCCAAATTCTGACCCTACCATCCGAATGTTGCAGCAGAAATCGAGACTCATCAGACCAGGCAACGTTTTTTCAATCTTCTATTGTCCAATTTCGATGAGCTTGTGCAAATTGTAGCCTCAGTTTCCTGTTCTTAGCTGAAAGGAGTGGCACACGGTGTGGTCTTCTGCTGCTGTAGCCCATCTGCCTCAAAGTTCAACGTACTGTGCGTTCAGAGATGTTCTTCTGCGCACCTTGGTTGTAACGGGTGGTTATTTGAGTCACTGTTGACCTTCTATCAGCTCTAACCAGTCTGGCCATTCTCCTCTGACCTCTGGCATCAACAAGGCATTTCCGCCCACAGAACTGCCGCTCACTGGATGTTTTTTCTTTTTCGGACCATTCTCTGTAAACCCTAGAGATGGTTGTGCGTGAAAATCCCAGTAGATCAGCAGTTTCTGAAATACTCAGACCAGCCCTTCTGGCACCAACAATCATGCCACGTTCAAAGTCACTCAAATCACCTTTCTTCCCCATACTGATGCTCGGTTTGAACTGCAGGAGATTGTCTTGACCATGTCTACATGCCTAAATGCACTGAGTTGCAGCCATGTGATTGGCTGCTTAGAAATAAAGTGTTAATGAGCAGTTGGACAGGTGTACCTAATAAAGTGGCCGGTGAGTGTATAATCACTGATATCTCTCACACGATTCACTTTGTGAGCTTTCATGATTCAGCTTTGTGAAATTTTAATGTTATATGCTGTAGCTTTTTAGTTGTAACATGTAAAAAATGGCGATAAGGGAGAAAAAAAGAAAATTAAAAACAATCTACTGGACTTTGTTTCCAAGTTTGAAGACGTTTCGCTTCCCATCCAGGAAGCTTTTTAAATTCAAAATGACAGGAATAGAGTTGAGTTCATGGCTTTATACAATAGCCCTACAAAGCCTTGTTTTTGTTTTGAAAACATGCAAAATGAAACGGATGAAGGGGTCCACCCCCTGGGGATGGGGGTCGCTTGGCTTCTTTTGTTAGTCTGTAATGCCCAATACCATTAAGTGTCAGATAGGTCGGCCGTTAAAGGAATTATTCGCCTGGCTGAATTAAACGAGGTCCTCCGCTCTCCTGTACAGAGGCTGGGGCTGCGATGATAGTGGGATTGTAGGTTTTTAAAAGCTGAAATCTGAGTCCATCTTTCTTAACATATATGGCTTCCTTCACGCCCCTCTCAAACCACCTATTTTTATTTGTCCAAAATGTGAACTATCTGGTCCTAATAATGTCCTTATTAGGACCAGAACAACTTTGTCGATGTACCCCAGAGTCTTGTCCAGAGGAGGGTGCTCTTTCTGTGTTGGACCATGTGTCTGTGGAGAGGTTGTTTGGTTTCTCCAGTATAAAGATCGAAGCATTCCTCACTGCATTGAACTGCAGACACCACTCCACTCAGATTTAGTATGGGGGTGTTGCATGATCAAAACAAAAACAAGGCTTTGTTGGGCTAGTGTATAAAACCTCCAACTAAACAGTATTTCTTACACATTTAAATTTTGAATTGAAAAAACTTCCTGGATGGGAAGCGAAATGTCTTCAAACTTGGAAACAAAGTCCAGTGGATTGTTTTTAATTTTCTTTTTTTGACCTATGACCTGACTATGACCTGGATGGCTGAGAATCTTCACCAGCGTTAGAATAAACCCTGTGACTTTTCTCTGTTGTTTCATTCCAGATCTAAACCTGACAATCATGCAGCAAAAAAAGCTGCATATGAGTCATTCCGTGCCCCTGCATGCTTTCCCTGCCTCCGTGTTAAACAGCTTTGACACGGAGAGATGAGGGAGCGCGTCCTTTCCGTCGACGTCTCACTGAGCACATTTGAGACATCACTCCCATTAAACCTTCAGCACTTTAAAACTCGTAACACACCGTCTCTTAAAGCACGTCTGCAGCTCCTCAACCTTTCACCACACGGCGAGCAGCTTTACCAGCTGTACTCCAGCGACGCTGTGTATGTGTTTAATAACGTCTTGCTTACATCTTGTAGGGGCACATCGAAGGTGATGAAGTGCGAAGGGGAAAAAAACACAACATGTGGCAAAGATTAATGGTTTCCTCTGACCTCTGAGCAAATTTTAATCCAGTCGCTGACTAACCAAATAAAGTTTGGGAGTCACTGGCGAGCTTTCCAACTTCCCAGAGATCAGCTGTGTGACCAGAATTAATGAGGGCCCAAACGGTCTTAAGGGCTCTTTGAGTAATAAAAAAATATAAATGCGTGTTGGATTTGGAAGCTATTAAGTTCTGCCTGCAATAGTAAGGGCTTTACTGATGAAAATAACATTAGCATTCAGGCAGGGCCGAGGATGTGTGCAGGAGAATGTGGCAATTAATATCTCAGCCTATTCAGGCATTTAATGGAAATATTACAGCCTTAACAGGAACGTGTTTCTCTGGGTGGCGATTTCTCCTACTTTGTGTCACCTTTGACAGCATTTGTTTGAAGCCTTTTTGGCTTTTTAAAAGCGATAAAGCTTGATTTGTGATTTCTATTAACCCCTCTAAGCTTTTGCTTTCACCAAAAATAAATTAAATAATTCCTTTCTTCTCGCTGTGAAAGTGACCCGTAACGAGCCCAGTGTGATGCTCTGACCGACCGGCATATCACTGAAATATTTGCAGCTTTTTGGTTATTTTAAAAACGCTGAGGTGAATAATTGGTTTTCTCATATCTAGTTTTTAAACATTGTGCATATTAATTAGCTTTCTTTGCTGAAACGGCACTTCAGTTTCTGTTAATGACTGCTTATGCAAACAGAAAGCACGACATAAGACATGAACTGAATTATGTGTCTGTTTTTCTCTGTGTGGGTAGATAGTGTGGCAGCTGGTGGTCTCTCTCTCTCTCTGTGTGTTAAAAAAATAAAGGCATCAATGCACCAGTTTCTTTCAAGCATAAAGTCATATTTTTCTTGATAAAACAAAGGAAAATTAAATTTAGCCATCTAGCAAATGAATTCAAACTCTTTTTTTTTGTTGGTCATTTTACAATCACAATTTGAACTGTATTTAAAAGGATTTTAGGTGATTGAAGAAATTAGAAGATAACTGGGAAGTGAAAGAAAAAATATAGATGGTTTAAAAAGTGTTTTACATATTACAATCTAAAGGGGGTTGTCAGCACCTGAGTCAATACTGTACTATCTGTGGACATCATTAGAGCCTCTTTCTAAAATTTAAAGGATTTCAGTGTTTTTAGCTCCATCCATCTTCCCAACAAATCTCACCAGTTTTTATGTCCCTTCCAAAGAAAAGCTTCCCCATAGCATGATGCTGCCACTGCCATCACTCTGTCTAACTTGGAGGTTATTAGTTTCTCTCACTTTTGTTCCCTAGATTGAGAGTTTTATGACCTATCTATGCTTAAAACCTCTTCATAACTCCATTCCTGAGTGCATTGCTCTTCTTGATGTTAATTTGGTCATGCATTGGAAAATATAAAAATCTGGATATGTAATTTTTCTAAAATGCATTTGTTCTTGGATTGAGGAGGTAAAAGAGACATATTGCTATTTGTGTCAGGACTCCTGTCTGTGTGTTTGTGTTTTCTGTGTTTGTCTCCCATCATTCACCAGGAGGCACCTGGTTCTGGTCCGCCTCCTCACACACCTGCGGATGGTTTCCTCGTTAAACGGAGTGTTCTTAAGCTGCTGACTGCCACTACCTCGACCAGAGTGTTTGCCAGTTTTGGGTACTCTAGCCAAGCTGAGTTTTGCTGAGTCAAACTGAGTTCTTGTCAACCTGAGTTTTAACATTGTTTTGTCTTTGCCTCTCGGCAGGAAGTCATCCTGCAAACTGGATTTTTCACACCTTCTCTCCCTGGAAGGATCAACTGAGCTACAAACTGAGTTGGGGTTACAAACAGGAGGTTTGGATCCACTTTCCCCAAGAGATCGTTTGAGCTTCACACTGACAAAGGGATTAATCTCCACTACGACCCGTTCAAGTACCGCAGGAAATCTGAGTGGCAGTCAGCTTCTCCGTTCACCTACAAACAACCGCATTCTGGGTAAACCCTGTTATGCCCTCCACCGAATCAGACAAACACTGGAACCGAGGCACATGGACAGAAGTCAAGGATTAAACAACTTCTCTGGAAACGTGAGTCGGCAACCAAATCCTCTTCTCCAAGTTCACAAGTCAAATTTCCCACTGAGCCTGAACTAACCGCTGTGTCTTCCCCTCACTTTTCAGTTCCGGTTGAGCAGTGTTCAGAGCAACACTTCTCTCTGTATTATCTCTTCAAAATAACCTGTTAAACCTTTTTCCTGGTCTCCCTGTTTGGTCTTCTGCATGGGTCTGAACTTTAGTAAAATCATGACAAATTGAACAAGATGATTTACACTTAAAATAAGAAAACACAATTGCATTGTCTTATTTCAAGTGCATATTGTCAAATTATCTTAAGAGTAAAAATAGTAATTCCATTGGCAAACTATGTCATTTACCTACTCTAATTAAGGGTAAATACACTTAATTTAAGTCATTTATTTATTTCTAGATCATTTTTCCAGAGTGTTTACTCTCATCTAAAGAAACCCCTGATGTTTCTACCAGCTTTGCACCTCTAGAGACTTCCTGTTTGCTCTTTCTTCTTTGCTACATTTCTCAAATTCAGTCAGGTGTCTCTGTTGAGATCAGTTTAGTTTGGATACAGATATATTTTGATTAAAACCAGTGATTCCCAGTGATAGATACGTTTATATACACGTGCAGGAATGTTTGGGGTCTATTTAGTAGTTGCCATGTGGCTAAAGGAGTTAATAGAGTGGCTAGTAAAGACACTGAGGCATGTGTATGTCAGCTCATCGCGCTCAGTGCTAAAATTCTATTTAGGCCCAAAAAAGGACGATCAGAAATCTATCAAGATGGACGCTTGGTATAAACTCATTTTATCATGATCAAATGTTTTGTGTAGGCATAAAATATGACTACGCACCTTTAAACGTCTGCCTCCCTTGCAAGTTTAGTGTCACTTTACACTTCTTCAAAGTGTGCTACTTCAAGTTGATCACTTTTCACCAGGCTGAAGAGTTGTGAATACTTTTCTAAAGCACTTTAGTTATGTCAGTTCTCTTACTGCTGTCTCCTGTGATCAGCAGTCATTATCATCATTATACAGGTCAAATGAGAGATAATAATCCACAGTGAATCACGCTGAAAAAGGCGGCACTTACGGTCGACATAGGAGGTGAACAGCATGCGAAAGCGGCTCAGTCTGCTTTTCTCATCGGCCCACATCCGTATGACTCCCACGCCGTTGTCCAGCATCAGGTCGTTGGCTACAGTGCTGCAGAACTTGGCCTTAAGGTTCTCGATGGCGCTGCTCCCGTCGTACACGGCCACAAAGTTCTTCTTGCACTCATTGGAGTGTTCCATCTGGTAATCCATGAAGCGCAGGTAAATCTGTACAAACACAGGAGGTTGCAGTTAAGTCTGTGGACAACAGAAAACATGCAGTTCTTCACTTTGCCTTTATTTTTCATTTGTCAATTTAACTTGTTTAAAATACTTTACTGCTGCTGTGTTGATCTTTCTACACAACTCAGTGACTAAAGAAGTTATATAAGCTGCTATAAGTGATCTACTTTTCCTTCTGACATGCATGATGTTTCTGAATGTTTATTTGCATTCTGAAGCAAATGTCCCGATATAATGGATCCATAATGACAATGAGGATCCTTGATTCCTGTTGTCTTGATTCAACGAAGTAAATATTTTTACAGAAAAGGTGCCAGAACAGAACTTCCCTTCAATAACAGCAATCACTGCAGGTGGTGATGACTTTGACTGTTTTGGGGTTTTTTAATTGTTTAGTTTTGAAGGTAAAGGTAAATATTTATAGTTTAAATTTATGTTGTGGATATGAATAAAACGGTTTGAATTTCATTAATTTTGCTCATGGATAATCAGGATAATCCAAATCTGTTGGTTGTCTTAACTGTAAAGACGATCCGTTTTTGTTTTAATATAGTGTGCAAGAGGTCAAATAAAAATTAATTATGTTTTCCAATGCTGTATACATTTGTATAATAAATAAATTTAAACAATCATTTGCGTCATAGCCATAGAGATCAGTACGGTGGCCCTGAAGTGCAAACTGCAACTACAAATCTAAAAGCGCAACTACATTAAGAAAAACAAAACTACATAAAGTATAAATGGATAAACTAAATGTAGTTTTGTTTTTCTTAATGTAGTTGGGCTTTTAGATTTGTAGTTGCAGTTTGCACTTCAGGGCCACCGTAGATCAGTGGTCACAACATGCAACCTGCGCGGTACCAGGCAAACAAAACGGTGGGTGTGTCTCGGGCCATGGATCCCAAAGGGAAAAAAAAGGAAGATAGCTGATGAGAAAAGAGGATTCAAAGAAGAAAGGAACGAATCGTTTGCTTTCACTATAAATGCGGAAGGATTGTCTGCATTTTTGCATTGTAATGAGAGGTTGTCAAACAACAAAAAGAAAAATTTGGAAAAGTATTTCCAGGGAAGGCTAAATATGCAGCCGACCACCAAGTTGGGGGTGAGTGAAAAAGTGTGATTGCAGAAGTTCTGGATAAATTAGAGGAACACAAAGATAGATTTAAGAAGTGGATTGCATTTCCAAACTCCGCTACTGCTGCTAGTTTGGTTGCAAGGATTTCAAACTGTCCACAGATCCAACAGGTAGAGCTATGATGCAGGGATGTGAACTTTCTTCCATTTTTTCCCCCCAAATCCTAAAAATATAAATCACACCAAGGAACGATGGGGATGGAGGATGTGGGATTTCACGGTTAGAGAGCTCTGCTCTGATGGATACCAGTTCCTGCTTGGTTCCTTATGACTCAATCAACTCCTCCCATTAGAAACACGTCCACCATAGAAAGATTTCTTTATCATGTTTCTATAATTTCATCAATGCAACAAAACCTAAACCGCGCGGTAAAGGGCGGTGAGGCAGTGCACAGTGAGAGCGTTCAGTTCTCCTCCACCACATGCTGCTATGTGACATTTCCTCCAGGAAAAACATTTATTCATGAATGCTTATTACATATTTAAGCCCACATAGTCCTTTTCTATAGTAGGATAATACACTTAGTTGCCATACGGGTACATTTTTGTGGCTCCAGACAGATTTATTTTTAGTTTTTTTTGGTCCAATATGGCTCTTTCAGCAGTTTAGTTTGCTGACCCCTGGGTCAGGGCATAGAGCTTGGAATCCTGAGGTTCTGAGGTCGAACCCACTCCCACAGACTGCCACTCTGGGTCTCTGAGCAAAGACCCTTTACCCCACGCAGCTCCCCTTGGTGATGCACAATGGCAGCCCACTGCTCCCCAAGGGAATGGGTTAAATGCAGAGGTAAATGTCTGCAATGTGAGATCAATAAAGCTCAATTATTATTATTATCCAGGAGCAGCGGGCTCTCTCAGTCAGTGACTCGATGGAATCAGCTGGGTTTCCCATGATTTAAAAAAAATCAGTCTGTATGATTTGATTAAACTAAAGTTGTCTGTTGTAGAATTGGTGCAAATTAAATAGATTTAATTTAATTTAAATGAGTGATATGTTACAAAAGAGGAATCCTTAAACCAGATAGATTTAAATGAACAACAGTGATGTCACTGAATCTCTGGCACATTTAGCACCTAGACACCTGTTTCCTGCAGCTGCTGCTATTGTGCTGCAGAGTGTCCTCTCTTCTCTGTTGTTTCTGCTTCATCTACCTGGCAGAAGAAGTGAGCTCCCCTGTTATATTGAGATCATCGTCTCTGCGGCCTCCAAACACTCAAGCTGGGCCAGTGCAACGTATCCGTCAGACTGAGGGAAGACAGAGCCATGTAGAAATGTGCACAATGCGTAAAATATTACTTACATTATGTGACACTTCATTATGTGATTTGGGTACATCTGTGGCTTTACACTATTTAAAATGGGCATTAATTTGGGTTCATTTTACAGCCAGTAAGCAAAGCAGGGGTTGGGATGAGTCACTTAGCCATGAGGGAGAAACAGAGCTGCTGTGAATCAGGGCTAGCCTGGCTGTGTTCGTCATTTCAATGAGGTTCCTCTTATCACAGCAAAAATATCGGAAGATGTCAGTGAATTTTTCACTCCTGGCTAAAAAAAACAAACAAGAAAAAAAGCCTCTTCTGAATCCCCAGTGGTTCGTTTTAAACAGCTAAACACTTTGAGACAATAAGAGAAAATTAAAAGTCATTTTTGGATTGAAGCAGTGCAGTAATGTTTAACCAGCAAGTGAAATGGATAGATAGATTGTTTTAATTTTGTTCTTTTTTAAAAGATCAGATTAGTTGATCTTTAGTGATAGTTTAGTAGCGTTAGTCAGTCTAGTGGAATTACCACATTAATCCAACTATAATGAATTGCAATAACATTCATATATTTCATATGTGTCCCCCATATATTCTAACATGACTCCGCCAGGTGGATTTGCTCCGCATATCCAAAGTTTTAAAGTAATTTTGGGAAGGGGCGAAAATACTGGTTAGCTGATTGGCCTATGTTGGTGATAGACGGGCCAAATAAACCAATCAGATTAACAAAGCATATGACGTACTAACAGGGCGACGACGAAAACACAACCACAAGCCAGGCTACTCTTGCCGAAACCAGTCGGGAGAAGAGCAAAAACATCTTTTCCTCTGAGGAAAGCCCCCAGAGCAGTGTTTTGCTCTTCTTTCAGTGAAGAAATACTCTGTAATTACGATAAAACTTGCTAGACAGCCACGCTAACGCTAGTTTCATCGGCTGAAGCCGCCATGTTCTTTAGACTGAACTGTCGCGCTTCTCGTTGCGTCACACCTCAACCCGCCTCAAAGCCAACGCTGATTGGACGTTCGTTTGGTGAACGGCTCCAAATTTTCTTTAACGGAGAGTCTCCAGACTGATCTGCGAGTGAAACCTTGAAAGCTCGCGAGATCAGGATGGTCTCACGAGGCTACATATCTTATGCTTTAAAACACAAATGGAACGACCTTGTACATATGTTTTGGTTTTGCCGCTCAATATGTAGAGACTGGTCAGATATTTTTGCAAATTTGTCAGAAGTATTGGGTGAAAAATTCAAACCCAATGCACTTCCTGCAATATTTGGGACTACCCCTCTCCTTAGGGACTGAAGATATATATACGTTTTAAGCTAAAAGTGTCATGATCTGGCCTCTTTGCTCCTCCTTAATTAGTAATTCCTTTCACCTGTTTTCCCTCCCTGCCTCAATTATAATTTGTTCCTCTCATCTTTCCTCTGGTTTATATTCAGTTCAGCCTGAGACACAGGGCCAGATCATTACTTGTCTTTCTGTTAGCCTGTCTGTTAGTTTTTTGTTCCTTGGTTCGTGTCCTGGATCCTAGCAGCTAGTGGAAAGAGGGTTTTTGTGTTTGTCTCGTCTCCTGATCGTCCACTGTTCCTCCCCCGCGGAGTCCTCTGGGTTTTTGGCTCATTATGGGGGGAGGTTCAGTTTTTATCCAGTAAGCATGGCTCCAGGGAGGAGACCAGTTTAAAGTCCTGCTTCAAGTTCCGGTTCCACGTCCTGTCTCGGCTACCCTCTTCCACTGAGCCTGCCTGTCTGCGCCTGATCCTGTCTGCTCCTGTGCGTGACTACCTGGTCATGCTTCTGGTCCCAGTCAGACTCTGAACCCTCCTGGGAAACTGTGGATGCCTGGAAGTCTGGATCCTGCCACCTGTTTCTGTTCCTGCCTGTTCTGGATCCTGTTCCTGTCTGTTCTGGATCCCTGACCAGGATCGGCTTCCAGCATGTCCTCTGGAACTGCAGCACTTGGGGACATTCTTGGTCTGGACTGTTAAACCAGGTAAGTGACCAACTCAGATAATCTTCTGACAGTTGATCGTGGTCACTTACCTGTTTTTCTCCCACTACAGAGTGTCTGAGATTGGGCGGAGCCCCACCCCCCCGCCTGCAGTGTCTGCGAGCCACAGCTCCGCTTTTGTTTTGTTTATTTAATAAACGTTTTGAACTTTCCTACTGACTGTCTCTCCTTGAATACTGGGTCCATCTGTCCTCGGTTCATGACAAAAAGAAGTAAAGAGCTAAGTTAAAGCTGCAGAAAAACTTATTGTTCATATATATCAGGGCAAATTTACAGAACAGAGAGTAGAAAACAACAGGTGCAGATGGGAAGGCTGAGAATGACCTAGCCTGGGTGCCATTCCGAACTTAGTCCCGCCCACAAGGTTTGAGGTCGGGAAGTTCGGTCTGGCATTGCTCCATAGTAGCGCGAGTATGAACGCCCACCCTCTGGCGATCCAATCAAATTGTCAGGGCGGGCTTTATACGATGATGGACGGATGATCAACAGTAACGTAATCAACCATGTGACCAAAGCGCGCTTGGGTGACAACAACAATGGCTGCCGCCGGAGAGTTGAGGTGAGTAGATTCTGCTATTAGGTCTGTTGTAGAAGATATCGACAGCAAATTAATTTTAAAAGAGGAACAGAGAAACGCGATCAAGGCTCATCTTCTTATTATGGCGTGCAACTGCACGTTTTGATTTTTGTTGACAACAACTATGCATCGCTTAACATACGCCACGCACTCCGTTCCTCTTATTGGTTGTAGGTCTATCCAATTGAGTGCAGAGGCATTTTTTTTCCTGGTTCGTTCAAAACTCACCCCATAATCACAGCTCTATGGAGCAGCATCAGACTCATATTCTGACTAGAATTGAGTAGGACTATGTCAGGCTAAGAATGACCTTGATCCGACACACACACAGAAAAAGCAGATTAACAGGGGAACAGAAAGGCAGGAAGCTACTCCATATTTGGAGATAGGAAGTATGGAGTATGATCACTCTGTGGGACTGTCTGTGTGAAACTGTAAGATTTTCCCCTATGAAGGTAATAAAAAGAGCCGGTGTTGCATGAGGGGTCAGAGTTGCTGTTCGCAGATGCGTGCTGCTGATGCTCCTCTCCCTTTGCAAAGGCGAATCGAAACTTCGTTGTCCAGAATTTTTTTTATAACACTCCATCTCAGTTAAGTTACCTGCACTCGAATTCATGGACCCGGGGAAAAACCATGACGGTGTTTTTCAACAGGACACATATACTTTGGGTTCCTTTGCAAAAGCGAAGAAAGATATTCTTACTTTTTCCACCCACTGGTGAAACAACTGATTGTTTTGAACTGGAAATCTGTACCATCCTCACACATCCGTTGGATCAAGGACATGCTATATTTTCTATTTTCTTTGATAGGTAGAAGTGGAATGTTTATGAGTCTTTGGGGATCATTCCTCAAATATGTCTACAAGTCTGATATCTCACTTATTCCTGACCCCAACACCTAAGGGGGGCATGCTGAGCATGATTAGTATGCTATGTCTGGCTGTGGCTATGTCTATTTAATGATGTCTTATATTTAGCATTTGCTGTTTGATGGGTAGCTTTTTTTTTTCTTGTCTTTGTATGTTAGTCTGTTTTGGTTTGTATCTGTGGGGGTTGATTGCTCTTCCAAAAACAAAACAAAAAAACTGTACATTTATGTGAAATATTGTCTGAGATGTTTTTGCTTAATAAACAAAGTTTAAAAAAAAGAAAAAAAAAACAGAACTGGAACATGTGTAGAAACGCTGTGTGCACCAGAGGCAAAATATAAAGTTAACTAGTGTAATTTTTAAAGCACTACAAAATATAGAGCTGCAATGCTGAATCTAAATCCCACTTCTTTTTAGACTTTTCAAGTTCTAATCACTCCTGCAGGGATGATTGTTGCAGCATTATTCTGCATCCGACTGGCCTTGGATTTGGTAATCATGTAGTTAAAGTGTGTATTAAGGGAGATTTACTGTTTTAGTGCTAACTGCTATTTTAAACACAAACCTATCACGTTTTTCATAAAATGTTCACATGTTTAAATGCTAATGAAGCATATTTAAAAAACAGGCAGGGGTCAGAGGCAACATGCCAGGAGAGAAACGCTAATCTACGCTCCACTCAGCAGTAGAACGCTCCGATCATTCCTGCATTTTATCAGCTCTCTTATCAGAAGGACTCTAAACCGTAGGAAGAGAATGATGGAACATTTAACACTTTAAGCAGAACCACGCCTACTCACGCATGGAGATTTTACTGCAATACATTTGCCACTGGCTTAATGCAAAAGAAAAACTCCAACTTTCAGACATTAAATGCACAGCAGCATTGGATAATAAACTTTGATCTGCAGGTTAAAGGTTTGACTTATTGACAAATTGTGGGAAACATTTATCTTCTAATAGGAATAATAGTAATGGGAAATATTTAGCAGCAGGTAACCTCCTTAAATTAAAGTGCGTCTTTCTTTAATTTATTTTCTTCATCAGAATAACTTTAGCCAACTGTTTTGTTTTTTGTTTTTTTGGTTCCTACCAATAAAAACATTCCTGAATGAAACAACTTTTCAATAATGGGAAGAATGGGGATCAGATTTGTCCTTTTTCTGCTGAAAGCATAGAAAAAAAATGCTGTAAACATAAATGCTGCACAGAGGAGGATCCAGCAAAGTGCTTCATAACATTCAAGACATTTTAGTCTTTTGCTATTTTTGGTTATAGTCCAAAATAGCAAATCGTTTAATTGATGTTAGAGCCTTTGTGGTTAAAGTCATTTCAGTGTCAGTTTTATGTGCTTAATCTCAGCATCAATGGATGGATGGATAAGGAATCTAGACTTGATTTAAATCCCCCACATCCACAGAAAAATAAAAATGTGTTTAATCTTTAGGCAGTGAGGATATGAATGTTTATAGGTGATAAAATAAGACTGACGGTGACTCATTCTCACAGATCAAATCCTGCTGGTTTCAAGCTTTCCTGGTTTCTTTTTTAGATAGATTGTTATGGAAGCTGGGGAGTCAGGGCTGCCTGACTAATACGGTCCTTTGAGCTGACCTTAGACTGAGGGGGAGCCCTGATGGTCCAGATACAGTCCAGAGCATCACCAGGCTTAACTCGCTCTTCCTCCTCCACCTGACTGGAGCGAATAATCCCATCCCATCCTCCGAGCTCAAACTGGCAGTCTGCAGGAGGAGAGAGAGACGGGCAAAAGAGGTAAGAAGACAGAGGAGGAAAAAAAATGGATGAGAAACAGAAGGGAGACATGAAAATGAGGAATGGTTATGTTGAAAAAAACGCGAGTGAAAAGGGTTTAATGTTCAATAGAAGTGAGGACAGAAGATTATAGCAAATGACAATATATAGAGAGAGGAACAAAGACAGGGAGGGAGAAGAAAGATAAAAGAGGTGCATGCCCTTTCGCTGTCTTATAACTATGCATATGTGCGTGTGCGTACATCCTTTGCCTTCATGCACCATTACTGGCTTGTCAGGCTACGTTTGAACATCCTGCATTCACATCACACTCAGAGACAGCCTCCAGTAAGCTACCGAGCACAGAGGAGCTCTTCAAAACGGGTCGGACGCCATGCAGCGTACCTGGGATGGGGTTCAGCAGTCCGCCCACGTGCAGATGGAAATCAGGGTCTGAAATGATCAAATTTAGGAGGAACATTAGTCTCAGAGCAGAAACGGGTTAGCAGAGAACGCACGATCTGGTCCCACCGAGCCGGGCCAGATAAAGCAGAGAGAGGTTCCTTTATCTCTCGCCTGATGGGAGACACTGATTTCTAGACATACGTGGTTTAGATATAAAGGCTGTTAAATTGAGCTGCCACACAAGAGAAGCAAACGACGGACAGTCGGGAGCTTTGAAAAATTAAAGAGCCCATAGAGGCGATGGATGATCAAACATAGCAGAGATTTAGAAACTCCAAGGTCTGATTCTGCTGTATATATTAGGCTCTCGGCAGTGAAGGTTAATCAGATATGGCTCCTCACTGATCTCACTAAGCACCTTTAGAGATGCAAGAAAACAACCCCCTCTCCCTCTGAGGGGGCTTTGTGGAGTTCACCGCTCACCTGCGATGAAGGTGTACTGAATGCGGAAGCCGAGGCCCTCCAGCTCCTCATCGCTGGTGAACTTGATCCACATGAAGCGGCCTGTGGAGGTGACGAGGCCCGGGTTGTTTCCTCCGCAGAAGCGATCGATGAGCGGAGAGAAGCCAAACGGCCCGTCACGTATTTCGATGTGATCAAAGCGACATTGGAACGACGGCTCGATGTAGTAGTTCTTGTCAAAAGCCAGCTGGATCCTTTGTCTGGGGAGAGCTTGGAGGAAACATAGAAGCAACACAAAGAGGGAGATTAATGAGAAGAATCTAAACGAATCATGCTTTTGTAAGAAAGATAATCTGGATGTTTTATTTTTATTTTATTACAGATTTTGAAAATAAGTAGTAATGCGTCTGATTCTACTGTTAATTTTCAAAGTCAGCTTAGATTTAGATTTCTGCTGGAAATATAAATGAATCTGCAAATAAATGCATATTGTCATGTTGCTACAAGTGTTTTTAATGTGTTCAATCTTTGGTGTTTTTTTTTTTTATAGATTTCATTTAAAAGGCCAAACCTACGGAAGAGGATTAGGGCCACTGGAAAAAAAAAAGAAAAAGTTAACTGATTTTTAAATTTTATTTCAGTTTAGTATGGGAAAAAAGTCAGAATTCTGACTTTAATCTCAGAATTCTGACATTATTCACAAAATTCTGACTTTAATCTCTGGATTTCTGACTTTTTTTTTTTTGAATTCTGACTTTTTTCTCAGAATTTTGACTTTAATCTCAGAATTCTGACTTTTTTTTATTGTCAGAATACAGTCAGAATTATGAGATTAAAGTCAGAATTCTGAGAAAAAAGTCAGAATTCTGGCTTTTTTCCCATACTAAACTTAAATAAAATGAAAAAATCAGTTAACTTTTTTTTTTTTTTTCCAGTGGCCCTAATCCTCTTCCGTACAAACCAGAGTAGAGCATAAATGTAAAATTTGTTTGTATGATTTGTTACATCTCCTGAGCCAATACTTTGCAGAATAACATCCGCAGTCTTTCAGTGAAAGGCTCCTTCTGAATACCTCATATTCTATCTCCTACCTCCTATTCATAGCTCCTTTCCTTCACCTTTCGCAGGGTCAACAGCAAGAACTCTATCCAGGGTAGAAAAAGATCTCCAGATTTCAGCCTTACTGATGCCATTACGCAACAGACATGCATATGAATGAGACTACTGACGTTCCAGAAAAAAAAATTAAAAAACCAAAGTTACAAAAATTTAAAAAATAGCTGAAGCTCTTCATTAAAAAACTCAAAACATGGAGGTGTGCAGAAGTGTCAAGTAACAAAGTACAAATACTTAATTACTGTACTTAAGTACACTTTTTAGGTATCTATAATTTACTCCATTACTTATTTTTCCTCCTACTTCTGACTTCTACTCATTACATTTTCACACAAGTCTGTACTTTCTATTCCTTACATTTTTAAAACAAACGTTACTCGTTACTCTTGGCTTCGGTTTATTGTTTATAAATATTTATTTCCCGTCATGTGCTCCATCCAATGCAGATCATTGGCTCCATCCACATCTAGCTAAAGGAAATCATCAGAAGCTAGCAGGTGTTCTTCAAACTGCTAACGTGAATTGTCTATGCCATGCTACAATGTCGCATTCAGAAAAAGATGTTGAAATGTCTGAAAGGTCGAACACAGGCGAGAGCGCATCGGGAGACGGAGACCAACAAGACCTCCTTCATCTCTAAGAATTTTTAGAAATCGTCGAAAAATTGAGATTTCAGTTCATATAGTGGCGTCTGGCTGTTTTTTTTAAAGGTTACTTTATACTTTTATACTTTAAGTAGTTTTTGGAGCACATACTTTTTCACTTTTACTTGAGTAAAGAGGTCAAGTTGATACTTAAACTTTTACCAGAGTGTTTTTAAACTGCAGCATCTTCTACTTAAGTAACAAATGTTTGTACTTTTGACACCATTGGAGCTGTGTACGTTAGCATGTGTCACACAGAGTACATGTGAGGAAGTAATGTATTCATGTTAAACCCTGCACTGAAAAAAACTCATAAGAGTTACTTAAAAAATATATTTTAAGTATTTGATAAAATGATTTAAGTAAAATTGAATGCTGCAATATCAAGTGACACTCACTGGCCAGTATGTTGGGATCTGGAGAATCACCACCTGTCTCCAGCAGGGTGCGCTGTGGGTCTCCTGGGCTGGAGCCCTCCAGCACACCTGAAGCTCATCAGCCCATCAGGAGACCTTCCTATATAAGCAGCAGCCAGACCTTCCTTCAACGCCGCAGTGTTGACCAAGTTTGGTTAGCAAATCAGAGCCTCTGTCATTTTTAGAGAATCTTAGTTGGCTCTAGAGAGAAACTAGATTCTAACCTGCCTTTGTCTTCTTTGCTCACAGGAAACCCAGAAGCTCTGGATGAGCTTTGCCTGGAAACCTGCCTGCTGGCCCAAGGAAGCCAAACCATAAGATATCAGTCTGGATTCCTCCTACAGCTCTCAAGGAAGAGCTAGTAAACCAAGTCAAGGTCAGAAACTCACGAGTCAGAAGCTAGACGCTGCTGCTGAGCTCCCTGCCGAATCCATAGTCTCTGGACCCAACCGGTTCCCCCCCTCTCAAAGGATCCGCCAGAACCTCTCCAAGGTACATTCTAAATTAACACACTTGACAAGCCATCTAAACTGCTTGGCTAATCAAACTATCCATCTCTGCAGATATCAGTGATTCCAGTCCCGGACCTGTACCAGAACCAGTTCATATTTCTCTGTGTGTGCCTTTAATAAACTGTTGAACTTTTACCCCTGACTCCGTGGTGTGTTCTGCATATGGGTTTATCAGAAAGCCATCATGACACAGTATCAAGCGAACATTACTTTCCATAAGACGTATCTGTCTAACCATTCTCAATAAAGAATAAAATCTCTACTAGATATTTGAATAAAGGTATCAGTTATTTTTTGGACAAATAATATATAACTTATTTGTCAAAAAATAAAAACATTAATGACAGACAACCTTCCACCAAGATTAACTGGAACCCACTGCTAATTCTTTACATTTGATGCCAGGTTTTCCTACCCTGCTATGACAAAATCATGAATGCATTTAGGAAAGCAACTTCAACTTCAGGGTGTTTACTTTTGGGGACAGTTTAAATCCATCCGACTCCAGGAAAAGTTTTTGGAAGACTTCAAAAGTGTAGCGCATAGTGGGAGGGAGGGTATGCCAAGTTCAGGGCATATATCAGTCCTTTTGCAGGCTTTTGCGGTACTGTTGCACCCTACCAAAATGACAAAATGTCGTCGGGACGACCTCTTGCCCTGTGTGTGATCCTGTAACATCTGGACTGCTGTGAGCTACAGTGCGCATGCATCATGCATGCGTTTTAAAGCACTACATTTATAGAGTTTATGTAGTATTTTTAGGTTTATGAACATACTGCTGTTAAACATTTAAATGTAAAAGGAAATATAAGTAAAATTTACTCTTTCCCCGAAATTCATGAATTACATTAAAAAAAAAAATACTTCAGAAAATCCATTTTTTATTGATGCTTAAAAATACAGAGTAGAAATTCTGACGAATACTTTAATAGAGTTTACTGCACCAAAAAATCCCTTTTTTTAGTGTGTTAAGTGGGCAGTGCCAATTCATCTTGTCATGCAAAGGATTGTGGGAAACCCTATTACTCCTAAGAAGCAGATAGGAACGTTAGAAGGTCCTTATTCTAAAGGAACTATCAACAGGAAGCAGGATGCTTCCTCTTCCTACCTCCTTCCCCCGGCCAACACTAACCAACTAGAAGGTATCCTGGCGACTGCGGACACATTTCCACTTTGGCTTAGCAGACCAATAATGTGAATTATCTGAAGCTGCTGTGTCTGCAGCAGCTTGTCACAGAAAAGCTGCTCATTCTTATTTGCGAAGTGGTTCAGGTTCTTTCAGATTCAGTGGAGGGTTTCAGCAAATGTCAGTTTCAGATCCTGCTACGGTTTGTGAATTAATTTTTTCTCCTGAACTTTGGCTTGTTTATTCTGACATATCAGGATTGTAAAGGCCAAATGAATATGCACAATTATTAGTTAATAATTCAGCATCAAATTTATCAGTTAAACTTATTATACTAGAAACATTTTAGTTTTATTTAATCACGTGTTTGGGTGAGTTTAGGCTCTATCAGGTGTTATTTATTACCATACCATACCTTTATTTATGAAGCACTTTATGCACCGGACAGGACCAAAGTGCTGTACACACTCATAAAATACAATAAAATTAGAAAATATATAAAAAAGTGTGTAAAATACAAATTAGTATACAAAGAGAATAAAACAAAGTAAAACCTCTCAAATTGTGCCAAAAGACAAGGAAAAAAGATGAGTCTTAAGAAGGGACTTATTTATTCTTTTATTGGAGCTTAAGACTCTACAAACGGGTTCATAATAAATACACCAACGTCTAGTTAAAGCTTAGACCCGTAGATCCGTTTGGCAATTCTTCTAGTTTATCATTAGAAGCATACAGTAACTGGCTGTTTGTTCTTGTTTGTTCTGCTGAGAACGTCAAATCTTCCATCAGTATCAAGTCTTTAATAGACCTTTTTTTCTATTTTCATTAGTTTGAGCTTCATCCTTATCAACTCTGACCAGCTTACATCTCCCTCCTGAGGTAAATATTTTACTACCTTAGTATTGGGTATTTTGGTCTCGTCAGATCAGATGTTTATTGTCCCAACTTTCCACCATAAAGTTGTATTGTAATGTGTTTGTCTTTTTAATGGCTTAACTATCGGTAAGCAAAGACAGCATTTGCTTACTCTTAGGGGCCCCATCACTGTCACCTGGTAGGCCCACCTACGTAATTGTAGACTAGGACGTCTGTTTGCAGATGCAATGGTGCGAAAAATTCCTCTTAAACCCACCTGATACAGCAGTGACTGACCGCAACGTATTTATACCGTAACACATGCCAGATTTCAACATGATGGTGAGCCGTTTATACGCGACACCAATAGCAAAGCAGACAGTGGTACTTTTAATTACCATGTTAATAACTGTGTTTAGTTCATTAGACGGTTGGTAAAAAAATCCACTCATATACCATGTTTCAAACCGCAATAAAGATCTTAAAAGAACGATTTATTTCAGTATTTTATTTTTTACACAACGACTTGGAATTATGGGTAATCCAGAGCGTAGATTAAAACCATAACCGTTACGTACAATGTGTTAGCGACGATGGATACCAAAAACAGATACTTAAACGGATTCTGTAACATGTGGTGGTGCGCTGTCACCGATGGTTCCGTTCAAGGTGTGGAGTTACTATTTTTCCGTGTGTGATGTGTGATTTTATACTACTGAGAATTGCATAATTGTTTCTTCTTGGCCGATTTATGGAACTGTCGCCATATCCTGAACTTTTACCACTTGTTGTACTTCACATGGGGCCCGCCCAGATAATGTTGCTTAGGAGCCCTTCTCTCTGCATAACTCACACAAAAATAATGACAGAGCTTAAAACAGAAAGAGCAGAATATATAATCACCCAATCTATTTAGCTGATGAACTTGGGGACATGACACAATCAATGAGGCTCACTAACCACAAATTATGATTACAAGGCAAACTGATTAACAGAGGCCTTTGTAGAAAAAGATCGGTCCTATCTGCAGGGCGCCAGGCCCTCTGTGATAAACCAGAAAACTCAAGCTGTGACAAAAGTCAAAGCTCTTCCGGCACAAGCAGGTCTGGGCCTGATTCGTCCACAGGTGGAGCAGTTGAGCCGCGCGTGAGATCAATTCCCCCGCCGTAGAGGGAGGAGTGCACACATCTCATCTGCATGAAGAGCTGTGCTTCAGCATCACAGACAAACAGTTCATCAGCTCAAAAAAAAAAAAAAAACGCATCACCCAGACCCCATCTCCTATAGCTGCTAATGATCTTTTCCATTATGCTTCCTATGTGCCTCCAAATCACTGATTGATGGGATATTTGAGTGAGCACTAAAGCTGACGAGGATGCTAACAATTCAGTGATGAGCCACTAAAGCCCAGTTCTGCACCAGATGTTCGACTCTTTTATGTGCTCTTCAATAAGCAAATCTTCTGGCACATCCTGAGCATAGAGACGAAAGGGGAGAGCTCTAAGCAGGCAAGAAGCCGGGGTATGGAGAGATAGCTCTTTATCATTATTCAAAGGGCTATAGGGCAATGACACAAACTCAGAATGGCTCCAAAAATAGAAATATATAAAGCTCATTGCTCTATGACAGAAAGGAATACCAGATCAGTGGGAGGTTAAATAAATGTCAGCTGAGGGCCTTTCCTAAAAGGAAGGGAAAGTGATGCAGCAGAAAATGGCTAAAGGGATTACCTTCCAGGATGTAAACACACTCCTTGTTGGGTGGGTAGGTGTTGGGGTAGTTCGGTGACATGAACACCCCTCCATTGATGTTGCGGACCCACGTGCCGCAGTCGCTCTGGCTGGGGCTCTGGCCGCCAGGGTCACCCGGGAAATCTAAGGGCAGAGAGGGAGAGAGAGCGGGAGGAGGGGGGGAGGAGAGGGGTTATTGAATCAGTAGATCAATGTGGTAATGATTACAGAGCAGAGCGACAGAGGAAGGGAGAGCAGGAGGAGAAAAAGAGCAGGAATGGAACAAAATTGGAAAAGATCGAATTTCTATCGAGGTACAAAAAGTGTCACAATTCATTCAAATCTGAAATAGATAGAAAACTTCTATTTAAATATAATGAATTAGTTTATAAATTTATTTTAATACATTCATAAAAAAATCGTTAACAAAAAATATCCATTATTTGATCATTGGAGTTCTATTTGGCCCTAAAACTGGAGGTGAAGCTAATTCTGCTAATACTGCTACCCTGTTGCAAACTTCCACAGGGTATCCAGTCAATATCATTTACATGGAAGAGGATTAGGGCCACTGAAAAAAAAAAAAAGTTAACTGATTTTTAAATTTTATTTCAGTTTAACATGGGAAAAAAGTCAGAAGACTTTTTTCTCAGAATTCTGACTTTAATCTCAGAATTCTGACTTTTTTATTGTCAGAATTCAGTCAGAATTTTGAGATTAAAGTCAGAATTCTGACTTTTTTCCCATGTTAAACTGAAATAAAATTTAAAAATCAGTTAACTTTTTTTTTCGCTGGCCCTAATCCTTTTCCGTACATTTAGGAGGAACTAAAATAAGATAAAATATTGTAGGAGCAAATTTATGGAACCGCATGGATGATGAATTAAAAGGCTGCACCTCCTTAAAAACATTAAGAGTTGCTTAAATCCAAAATTATAGACACACACATATATATATATATATATATATATATATATATATATATATATATATATATATATATATATATATATATATATATATATATATATATATATATATATATATATATATATATAAAAGAATAATAAATAAATACTTCTATTTATAAATAAACATTTCTCATAGTGATTCTACAGTAATGGATAATCTCTACAATAAAATACAACAATAACCCATTTCCTTATGAATACATAGAAAAATCAGGGAACACAAACTAAGAAAATAACTATAAATAACTATACTATAACATATACTTGCTCTAAGCAAGTATAAAAGGAAAGGCTTTAATAAATTTTACTTTTGCCTAAACCTTTTTGATCGGTGTCCATAATTAAAAACGGCATGCATTGTACTGCATTGATATATGTTTGTAAATATCTTCTGACGACCAAAATAAAACTAAAGTGAACTGAAATAGGGTTAATATAATTGGTCTGAAGCTAAACCAATCAGATGTCAGCATCTGTTTCATCAGGCATGACTCCAGGTTCATTTACTGCATGATTCATAATAAGGATTTTATCACATTTCAACACCCAGTCATGTCTTTTAAGATTAGTAATACCTATTTCAAAATAATTGTTGAGGAAAAGTGGCACATTTGGTACTTTGCAGCTTCGTTATAATAGAAGTCACTTCAAACAAGCAAAGCAGTGTTCATTAGCTCACCTTTATTTCTCTGTGCCAATGAAAAGCCCTCCTCTATTAGAAAGAAGAGTATCCACGCTGTAAAACAGAGATTGTACACATTAGTCCCATAATATTACATCACAGGTGTCAGGTCATCAGTACTATGCTGAGGTCACTTAAACCAAAACAGAAATGTCTGTTATCGACTGCAGGTCTCATAAAGTTTTACCTGCAGCAGCAAAAGTGGGGTAGAGGCGGCCTTGTGGTGAGGGCATACAGCTTGAAATCCTGGGGTTCAGAGTTCAAGCCCCACTGCCACAGACTGCCACTCTGGGACCCTGAGCAAGACCCTTAACCCCACACTGCTCCCCGTGCGCCGCACAATGGCAGCCCACTGCTCCCCAAGGGGATGGGTTAAAAGGCAGACAGTGAATTTTGTTGCCCTGTACTTGTGACAGTGCAACGACAATAAAAGCTGGAAAAAGGGTTCCCTGGTTCAATTCCCAGCGTAGGGAAGCGTTTTTCCTACATCTTCTCGCTGTGCATGTGAGGATTCTCTGCAGGTACTCCAGCTTCAGTGGCGGAGCTAGATGGGGGGCCAGAGGTGGCTATGACCACCCTTAGCCAATCATTGGCCAGATGGTGGCAGCAGTATAACCTGACTCCGCCAGATGGATTTTCTCCGCATATCCATCTGGAAATCTTCCGTTGAAGTAATTTTGGGAAGGGGCAAAAATACTGGTTAGCTGATTGGCCTATGTTGGTGATAGACGGGCCAAATAAACAAATTAGATCAACGAAGCATATGACGTACTAACAGAGCGACGACGAAAACACAACCACAAGCCAGGCTACTCTTGCTGAAACCAGTCGGGAGAAGAGCAAAAACACCTTTTCCTCTGAGAAAAGCCTCCAGAGCACTGTTTTGCTCTTCTTTCAGTGAAGAAATACTCTGTAATTCCGATAAAACTTGCTCGATAGCCACGCTAACGCTAGTTTCATCGGCTGAAGCCGCCATGTTCTTTAGACTGAACTGTCGCTCTTCTCGTTGCGTCACACCTCAACCCGCCTCAAAGCCAACGCTGATTGGACGTTCGTTTGGTGAACGGCTCAAGATTTTCTTTAACGGAGAGTCTCCAGACTGATCTGCGAGTGAAACCTTGAAAGCTCGCGAGATCAGGATGGTCTCACGAGGCTAGCAGCAGTAATACTTTGAAGGGGAATGTTCAAACTTATTAAACATTTAAAATCTTCATATATCAAAAATTACTTTATAAAAGAAACACTGTTGTTAATTATGCACATCTATATAGAAACTTTAAAGATGATAAATACAGAATTCATGCTATTTCAGAAGTGGATGTTGTGTTATATGGGGTAAAGAGAAAATGATGTGTCTGCAAGTCATCTAGGAGTCTTCAGTGAAATTATAAATAAATAATTACTTTAATAAAACCTTAAAAATTAATTAAATGTGGATATTAGTATTTTTAAATATAATTTTTTTTGCTGAATGATTATTGATAAAAGTCGTTAATGACAATATCAAATAGGTTTGCCCCAGAATTCAAACCTGAAAGAATTTTGTCCACTATACCTTTCATTTACACAGCATAGGTTTAAATATATGCGTCTATTTGTTAGCAAAGGCTGTAGGAAAGTATACTTAGTTTTTATTTAGATAATAAATAAATATAAATATGGATGTTGAGCTTGTTCCTGTTGGAACAGTGTAGATTGACCCTGAGGTTCTGGTGCCTTTTGGCCACCTCTCAATGCTTACCGACTGGCCCCCCTATTAGGATTTCTGGCTACGCCTCTGTCCAGCTTCCCCCAAAGTTATGAAAAATGTACTAGTTGCGTCTCGGTAAACCATCAAATAATGCATATTGTAATTCTAAAAATAAAATTGCTAAGTGGAAAAAGTGAAATATTGCGAAATTGAAATAACAATAAGAGGTTTTTGCGCTTCAATTGGGTGTTATTTCAGTTTCGTTGAAATAATTATATTTCACGAAACTTTAATGGAAACACTTTTCTTGCGTCACATGAGTCACATAATCTGCAACTGGACCATACTGCTTCGCAAAAACATGAAGAAGAAGACGGGAAGTAGATTGAGGATGATAATGTGGCAGATTTAGATCTGTGAGAGGAGTATTTTTTACTTTCAGTAAAATTCTACAAAAAAAAAATCTAAATTAAATTTAAGAAAGAGGCGGCCCCGTCCAGGAAACACACAGCCAGGCAGACGAGCTCCGAGCCAGCTCCCATGTCAGAGGATGAAGAGAGCACATCCAGTTAGTCACAGTCAGAGAAACAGGACTACACTGGAAAACAGGCCAATCTCCAGCATCTATAAACAAAGGTGTTGATGGAAGCAGCACAGCTGATATTTCTCTCAAGGAAGGCGTCATAGCCAATTCTTTGATCCACTAAAACTTATAGAAGACTCTTCTTCAATGACAACAAAAGGCACCATTTTGTTTCCAACCACAAAAAAACTATCTAAAAATAAGTGAACAATTCTTAAAATAAGTGTATTTTTCCCTTAATTTGAGAAAGTAGATAATAAGATCTCCCAATATAAGGAGTAAGTTTACTCCTAAAATAAAATAATTAGATATCACGCACTGGAAATAAGAGACTGCACTTGTCCCTTCTTATTTTATTTGTAAATTGTCTTTTTCCATTGGCGAAGCGTCTCAGTTACCAGCTTAATTCAAGAAAAAAATCCCCCATTTTAAGAAAAATTGACATTTCCGTTTCTTGTAGAGTCAAAGGAGAAGCAAAAACTAGAACAATCCCACATACCAATCTACC
Organism: Cyprinodon diabolis; assembly: GCA_030533445.1. Taxonomy (NCBI): domain Eukaryota; kingdom Metazoa; phylum Chordata; class Actinopteri; order Cyprinodontiformes; family Cyprinodontidae; genus Cyprinodon; species Cyprinodon diabolis. The sequence continues at coordinate 49,419,967 of CM060065.1, forward strand.
AGGTTTATCCAACATATGACACAGTAGCGCCTGAAAAATGATTAAATTAATTTTGGGCTGCTCAGTGGAGCAGTAGGTAGCGCTGCTGCCTTGCAGCAAGAAGGTTTGGGGTTAGATTTCTGGACTCGGTCTTTCTGCACACTGGAAAAAACTATCTAGAAATAAGTAAAAAATGTCTTAAATTAAGTGTATTTACACTTATTTTAAGTAGGTAAATGAGATAGTTTGCCAATGGAATGAGTATTTTTAACCCTAAAATAAGATAATTAGATAATATGCACATGAAATAAGACAATGCAATTGTGTTTTCTTATTTTAAGTGTAAATTGCCTTGTTCCATTGACAAAATGTCTCTTTTATCTCCTCAATCCAAGAACAAATGCACTTATTTTAAGAAAAAATGACTCATCTAGATTTTGATTTTTTCCAGTGCATGGAGTTTGCATGTTGTTGCTGAGAATGCGTGGGTTCTCTCTGGGTACTCCAGCTTCCTCCCACAGTCCAAAAACATGACTGTTAGGTTAATTGGCTTCTCTAAATTCTCCTTAGCTGTGAGTGTGTGCGTGAATGGTTGTTTGTCCTGTGTGTCTCTGTGTTGCCCTTTGATGGACTGGTGACCCTTCCTGGGTAAACCCCGCCTCTCGCCCATAGACAGCTGGAGATTAGCACCGGCACCCATCGCGACCCCAGCTGGGATAAAACATGATAGAAAAAAAAATTGATGGATAAATGAATTTGTTTCTTGCCAAAGAAGGAAACTTTAACGTAACTACAGCCAACGACCTTAGCATGAAGCAGCTCTGGGCTCAATTCTTAGAAGAACACAAAAACTGTTCAGAGAGCTTTCAATCTATTTCAACGAACGGGTAATAAAATCCGAATTTTGTTATCCGTGGCTCAAATGCAGTGATGGTTTTAGTTCTGCTTGCAGATAACTGGGCATAAAATATTATCTAAGAACCAGCGCATGAAAGGAGCAGTTCATCAAAGATTAATAGACATGGATGGCAGGATAATGGGATGAAGTTACGACATTAAAACCTATTGGATAGCTAAAATTGTGCAAGTAATGTTTTTTTAAAAGACAGTTTTAAAAACTCAGGTCAAAAAAAAAAAGGAAAAAGAAAAAAGGCAGCAGCCATCAGATGCCTAAACCGCCCACAGAATGCACCTGGGCAGGAGAGGACTTAGTGCAATCCATGAAACATGTAATAAAGAGGATAGGTTCACCGAGAGCGAGCAAGTCCCATCTTCTGACGCTGTCTTCTTCTGATAAGATGCTGCCGACTGTGTTCCCACTGAGTTTGTAATAGCTTGGCCCCCTCACACTGAATTAGAGAGTTGTTGAGTGGGAGCATCACCTAACCGCAGCGAAGAAGGACGGAGGAAAAGGGAGAAAGAGTGTAGTAAAGGCAAAGGGCGACTCTCTAACTATATCAGTGTGCACCATGAATGAACTCATTTTAAAATGCACACATATTCACGTTTCCCCCCCAGGCTCCAGGATCCTCATTAACTTTATCTCTATTATCTTGCAATGAAGTGTGGTACGTAGGTGGGAGAATGAACCACCACAGGCACATTTGGAGAGCAGACCTCCCAAATTCAGCCACCAGCTCAACAGATCTGGAAGCTCTTCCTAAAATCCTTTATTTAAATCATGAGCCATCGTTCAAGATTGCTTGTAGCAAAGATGAACCTTAATTGAGAAAAAGTATTTTATTTAATTAAACTTATAGCAGATGCAAAATACTTTGCAACTTTGTCAATTAATTCCAGGCTAAACCGGATCGCAGACACTTTAAGAGATCAACTGGTTCATCTGGAGATAAATACATTTGTTTGAGAAGAAAATCAACAATTAGTGAAATTTACTGCTACACATGCTGCCTCTGTTCTCCAGCAGCTGAGATCATCATCATATCCCACTGGGAGAAGTGTTTCCTGACCTCATTTCATTTTCAAGAAGAAGAAAAATTACCGCGGGTTCAAACCAGCTATTCTAGGTCATGTCACTTCCTTTCTACATCACTTCTCACTTTGGCTCACAAGCTGAATTTAAGGCTGGGAAAAAGGCCACTATGGCCATCTGTCACAGAATGCTGAAACAGCTGAAGCTGCGGTCCTGATTATGGATAGCCGACTTCGCTTACACACTTCATCTTTCAGGTGGCCAACGAGGTAAACTAACACAATGTAGTCCCCTGAGCTCATATTATACTCACTGATATCAATTTATTTTATGCACAATTAGAGACAAAAGAAGTGGATTAGTCAGTTACTTCATTTGGATGGGATTAAACTGATTTTAGATAATAAAGTAAAAAATTGGTGTTAGTTTTGATCAGGACCTGTCATTTAAATCCCATATCAAAGAGGTTTCTAGAATTTCCTTCTTTCATCTGCGGAATATTCCAAAAATGAGAAATCTCCTGTCCAGGGGTGATGCTGAGAAACTAGTCCATGCATTTGTTACTTCAAGGCTGGACTATTGTAATTCTTTACTATCAGGAAGTCCACAAACTGTAGTTAAAAGCCTTCAGCTGATCCAAAATGCTGCAGCCAGAGTTCTGATGAAAATGAAAAAGAGAGATCATATCTCTCCTATCCTGGCTTCTGTTCATTGGCTTCCTGTTAAATCAAGAATAGAATTTAAAATCCTCCTTCTCACATATAAAGCCTTAAATGGCCAAGCTCCATCTTATATCAGAGATCTGATTGTTCCTTATGTTCCTAACAGAGCACTTCGCTCTCAATCTGCAGGTTTACTAGTGGTTCCTAGAATTTCTAAAAGTAGAATGGGAGGCAGATCTTTTAGTTATCAGGCTCCTCTCCTGTGGAACCAACTACCAGTTTTAGTCCGTGAGGCAGACACCCTGTCTACTTTTAAGGCTAGGCTTAAAACTTTCCTTTTCGATAAAGCTTATAGTTAGAGTGGCTCAGGTTATCCTGAGCTATCTCTATAGTTATGCTGCTATAGGCTTAGACTGCTGGAGGACATAGGGACCCCCATTTCATCATTCTGCTTCATTCTCTCTCTATTCTCCTATTCTGCAGAATCTGTTAGTTCAATCTCTAACGTTCTGCTCTCTCTGCTTTTTTCTCATAGTAGCTTCATCTGTTCTGCTCCTGTTTGGCTGTGACTCCATCCTGAGAGAAATATCAACACCTTTATTTATAGATGTTGGAGATCGGCCTGTTTTTCAGTGTAGTCCTGTTTCTCTGACTGTGACTAACTGGATGTGCTCTCTTCATCCTCTGACATGGGAGCTGGCTCGGAGCTCGTCTGCCTGGCTGTGTGTTTCCTGGACAGGCCGCCTTTTACAGTTTTTTTTTCTCTCCACTATCGCTACATGCATTCTTAGTGTGAGGGATTATATTGGAGTCAATGGGTAGATGCAATCAACTGGTTTTCCTTAGATAGAAAAATCTGAATTAGTTGGACTGGATGATCTGGTGAACTGGAAAATGCCTTGAGATGACTTGTGTCGTGAATTGGCGCTATAGAAATAAACTGAACTGAATTGACAATTCTAGTAATTTTCCCCAATATTTAAAAATCTTTCCTGCAGACACATCAGCTGCACACCTGCTTCTGCCTCTAACCCATCCTGTATTTAGATCTGATGTCAGCAAAGGAAGCAGGAGTTCTCTGCAAAAATACTCACTACAGGCTGTAGTAAACTAAGGTCATAAAAATGTTCAGAAAGCGATGCATACTCAGAATGGTGAGTTCAAGCTACTTATTGGTATTAAGAGGCATAAAGTATGTCCACACAATCAAAGGTTACAACCTGGACTGCTGTCACCAGCTAGGTTGGCTCAGTGGATTCATGAATTTGATGCCAGATTCCAACACCGTCTGCAGTCTCAGCAGAAATAAAGATTCATCAAACAAGGCTACTTTCTCTTGAGTTCTCAAAAGTCCAGTTTATTGTGGCTGTTTGCTTGTTGCAGCATCGAATTTCTGTTTTTGGTTAAAAGCTTTGAAAATCTTTTGCTGTTCATATAGTCTAGGCTTTTCTCCTCACCACAGCTGCAGAGACTGTTTGTCTGTTCCACCATTTTGACAGAAACCCCAGAGACTTGAGTGCATGAAAAATCCCAGGAGAGTTTAGATTTTTTAAAATACTTAAACACCCTTATGCTGCCACCAACAATCCTGGCACAATCACACTAACTGAAAACACATTATTTCTTTCCTCTGCTGTTTGAAGCAGGATCTATTTTCCTCATGGGAGACATCACTCTTTGCACAGGGTGTCACTATATCAGATGGAGCACAAACACTTAAAAAAAGAAGAAAACAGGTAGCTGCCATTTTCACCCTGAAACACGATTCTATTGCAGACATGGAGAGTTATTAGGGATGAATCTGATAAGCTTTAAATCTAAATTAAAATTAAGTAAACAATAAAATAATGAAAAGGAAGTTCAGATTTATTAAATAGATACTGTTTGTGAAATAAAAAAAATATATAACTTTGAATAATTCTAGAAAATCTTAAATGTTTGCTAATGATCAGATTTAGATCTTTGTACCTCATAATAAGCATATTTCTACCTGTATGACCAACAGGGATTAATACTTGAATAAACACTGGGAAAATAAAATAAAAAAAGAAATAAAATGAGCAGATAATCTGACTTTAGGCAGTTAGAGGCAGGAAATGAGCCTTTTAACTCCAATATAGGATGAGGTGTGATTCTGGACATAAACAGCCGCTCAGCCTGACATTAGAACCACGAGCCCCACAAAGGCGCGCGCTTCAGCTGTGCGCTGCGACAAGTGTTTCACAGGTGTTGATGGCGCGAGACAGACAGACAGACAGACAGACGGTCAATGGCTGGAGCGGAGCGCGAGCTGTGGCGCGTGCGTCTCAGAGAAGCGTTTTCCCGCAACCAGGAGAAAATACGGACAAGTTAACTGATGTCGGAGCTCTTCTGTTAAAACCTCTTATTTCTATTGATGTGATTAGATAAGAATAAAATAAATAAAATCAATTTGGATAAATTTTCCTGTTAGATATTCCTCTAACTCTCTGCTTTCTGCTGGTAATCTGACCTTTGCTGTCACGACTAACATTTGGTTTGGCTCTGGGAATATATTCTGTTTGTGTCGAATAATTATTATTGTTTTCTATTTATAATGCATTTATCTTAATTGGTTAAACCCTACATACTTAGTTTGGAAAAATGTAAATGAAATAGAAAACTAAATGATTTAAATGGACCAATGAAAGCAGACTGTTTACAGATACCAGCAGGTGTATCACTATATGAGGCTGTAGTCAATAAAAAATTAAAAATACAGACAGTTTTAAAGCAGAAGGTGAAAATGAGAACAAGTTGAATTGATTTTACTGAAATAGATCCAGGCGGTTGCCTCATTGGGAGGCAGCGGCGCCTTATGCGCACCGCACAGCTTCTGCGCGTCTAAACTCACCTCTCCGCATTTCTTCTCCTGGTGGAATCCAAAGCGTCTTTCTAAAAAATCTCCCCTGATCGGCCCATTGTAAACGGATCCACGAGAGGATTTCACGAAATCCAACTTTCCAGCAACAGCAGCAGTAAATCCATCAGAGATGAAATGCGCGCTCCAACCGGCAGCTCCGCTCGGATGTGATGGGGAACCTGGAACTGGGAGGAAATGAGCCGGGCATCCCCCCCTAGTCCGATCCCACCTCAGATGGAGCGCAGTGGGGATGGTGAGGCAGGGCTGGTGCGCTCAGACAGGCTGCTATCCAAAGGACGCACACGCATTTATTGGGGATGCAGACAAAGGGAGAGAGGAGGAGAGGCGGAGAGACGCTCCGGGCTGAGTGTGAGGAGCGCTCCTCCTGAGCGCAGCTCATTTAAGCCGCGCTGCTGCTGCTGCTGCTTACATCAATGAGCGGCTGTCACCAGCGTCGTCAAGGTAGACTCAGCAGACAGCTTCACCTTCCGGTTTGCAATATTTACCTTCAAAAAAACGAATAAATTGAGAAGAAATTCAAATAAATCAAAATACATTTTATTGGTTCATTCCGGGAGCGATTAATCAATATATCAGAAATGGAAAAGATCATTTTCTATGATCAAAGAAACATATTTCCTACTGCAAGGCACCATAAATCACAGCTCGACCAATACCTTCTTTAAATGTTTGCACATTTTTAATTTTAGATTTTCCCATAAGAAGTGCTGTTATGTTTTCATTACCTTTTACAAGGTGTGCATTAATTATTAGATGTTTTGAGGTTTATTACCAACAAATCTGTCCGTCCAAATAACAAATAAAGGTTTTTGAACCTCTGATCTGTTCCAAGAAGGTAAAAATGAGGCTTTGACTAAGAGAAAAACTATGCATGCACAATTATTGGGGGAGTGGAACCTTTGCAAATTATCATGCAATTTATATTTAGAAAAAAAGGTGGAATAGAGGTGGAATGTTCTCTATTCCCCCAATCTCTTGTTTAAAAATGGTCCATGAAGAAGAGTTCTCATTCGTTGGAACATTGCCTAAATGCATGTTCAGCTTTAAAGATGTTGACATGTCTCAACCATTGAAGATGGATGTTTGTGTCATCTAAAAACTGGCAGTAGGTAGAGGAATTGATTTAGACTGGAAGGGTCTAGCTATCCTACCTTTAATGATGAAAACCCCACAGCACTACCACTCCTCTACCTTGCTCTGGGCCTGTTACTGATCCATTGGTTTGGCTCAGTGAAATTTCAGCAGAGGTTCAGTTGGTTCTTTGCTGTGTCTTGATGTTCTAACTTATGGGTCTTGTTCAGAGGAGGTCAGGTTTCAGTCTGTCTCACTTTGGCCATTGTTTGTGTAGTGAACAGATCACACTTATGGGCCCTTCAGGAAGGTTGAGGTCAGCTCTGTGCTGAAAACATACCCTGAACCCTACAATGCTCCATAGCGGCAACAAGCTGCTCCCTAATCGATTTGGTTAAACTTAGAGAACATTCTTATTTTTAAAAGTCATTGCTATTGTTCGCCCATACAGTTTAGTATACGGTAGTAATGGAAGGAAAGGAGATCCATCCAATTTCTCCAACCTTTAATTAATAAATTGGCTCATTTATTTATTTTATTTACTTTGTTGACTATTTTAAGCATTTTGAATGTTTCTGTGGTCAGAACCCAACACCTGCCGCCTAGTTTGTTTCCTGTTTCTCTGACTGTGACTAACTGGATGTGCTCTCTTCATCCTCTGACATGGGAGCTGGCTCGGAGCTCGTCTGCCTGGCTGTGTGTTTCCTGGAGGGGGCCGCCTTCTACAGCTGCATTTTGTGTCTCTGCTTCTGTTTCCTTGAACCCCAGGCGGCCTCAGCAGATGGCCGTTCACACTGAGCCTGGTTCTGCTGGAGGTTTCTTACTGTTAAAAGGGAGTGTTTCCTCTCCACTGCCTTAGTGTGAGGGATTGCTGAAGAGTCAATGAGTCGATGCAATCAGCTGGTTTTCATTAGAGAGAAAACTTTGAATCAACTTGACTGGATGATCTGGTGTATGGAAGCAAATCGTTACCATATTTCCATTTTAAGAATGTGGCTGCATTGTTTGGCTCATAAATGAAATTTACATTTCAAATTGAATTTTGGCATGTATTTGCTGGGGTACATTTTGAAAAATAAATCTCAAATGTCTTTTCCTTTTTTATTTTAATTAAGTAAAAGGATGAGCGGTGTTAAAGAAGAAAATGAAAATGCAAAAAGAATGACTGATTACTAATTTCATTTATGAGTCAAACAATGCAGCCAAATTCTTAAAATGATAAAGCATTTCTGAAAATGCTTTATCGTTTTAAATATGGTAACGATTTGCTTCCATACTGGTGAACTGTAAAGTGCCTTTAGATGATGTGTTGTGAATCGGCGCTATAGAAATAAACTGAACTGATTTGATTTGCTCCTACCATGGCTCAGATTTGTACTTATTGATGACCACTCCAAAAAACAAACTGAGATAAACTATATAGCTAAGATAATTGTGTGTTATATATTTCCTTATTCAAATAAATCAATTTCTTATTGTCATTTTCTGCTGTGTGAAACATAAACTAAAAATAACCAAATGTGCCATTTTATTTATGGATAACACATAGAAATGTATAAAAATGAAGAAAAAAGCCTGCTAGCACGTTTGACTGCATCTTAGCTTTAGTTTGCTGTCAACTGCAGCTCTTAGGACAATTCTCAGCTTCTACTACAGTAATATCTATTTTTATTACTCCCCATATAAACTTGTTCTTGACTAAAGTATTTATCTTATTCTGCCTTAAAAGTGAGGATTTAACCCTAAAGCAAAGTAGAGGTTAGAAATTATTCCTGAACTTTTAAATATGCTTAAGTAAATAAAAACAAACAAAAGCCTTAATGGGTAATAATTCATTTCCTTCATATTTCCATTCTATGCTTTTACTTTTTGAAGATTTCCTGTTTTTATCGAGCCGATTTCTGCTCATCTTTATAACAGCTTGTAGTACCACCTACTTCTTTGTCCTGCCCCTACCCTCCCCACCCATGCTAGGCAGCAAACACTCACTTCAGATACGCTTACTTCCATTTGCAGTGTGGAGAAGGCTGACTGCCCACCCTGCATTAGTCTGTTTAGTAGGTTGGTTCTTGGAGTGTGGCGAGGGGCCCACTGGGATGCTCCCAGCTGCCTCTGGGGGTCCTCTGGAAAAAGAAAGGCCATTTAATTTCACTGATGCTGAACTCATTACACATTTAGATTATTCTCCTCCGGCTTCTTCACAAGCAGGATGTCCTTATGCAGCATCTTCAGGAGAGAAATGTGCAGAGGTAGTGGAAGTAGGACCTTGTTGGAAGCAATCACAATAATGCAACACATAAAAAAATCATAAAGTAACTCCAACAAAGAAACTGACTTAAGCAGAAACCTTTATTCTCAGCCACAGTGAGTTAAACACAGTTAGATGCATAAACATTCATTTGCAAGCTGAATCCACAATACAAAAATCACTTACAGTAGATACACCCAATTAGTAAAAAAAAAAAGTGCAAACAACTTAGTGGACAAAAGATCATCCTTTAAAATAAATAACAGATCAATTAAGCTTTAAAACGACAAAACAAAAAACTATTTCCAGAGAAACGTTTGTTTCACTCAGCAGGATTAACAGTTTCTAGACTATTCCCTCAGCCTGGATGCACAACTGTTACATCTCTGCAGGATACCCCCGTTGCTTTTATGCATTTTCACAATAAGCTGCGACACAATCGCCTAGGGAAAAAGATGAATTTGCGCCCAGCAGACTGGGAAGCTGTTCCATCAGGTTAGGTGAGGCTGGAAGCTTTAACACACAGAACGGAGCCGGTTCTTCTGCAGCTTCTGGTGAAAGCAATATCAGGCCATTCAGATCGCTTTAGATTCTCAGGAGAAGCCTGACGTGAATAAAATGTACAAAGATGAAAAGCAGTAGCAGTTAATATTACACCCTTTTTAACATTTGACCCAGAAGATGCTTCGCTTTAGTAAACATTTTCGCCAACAAACAGGTAGAAGCAGGTTGCATGGCTGGCATTTAAATACAAATCTCAGACCGAGACAGAGTCAGTGGTGATAAATCGCTGCTTAAATCTTCACTGTAATCCCTAGAAGGATGCCCCCCCCCCCTCATGCTTCGAACACTGGAATGAATTAATCAAATGCAACATAAATATTTCACACTTGACTCATTGACTGAAAAGGATAAAAACAGAAACTCTTTAGGGCAGATAAGTATGGAATTACAGGCCCCAGGAATGAGTCTGGGTCAAAATGAGTGGATGTTTGAAATTGTGGCCGACGGAGCGGAGGAGGAAAGGAGGCTCCTCCGTCATGCAGCGCTCCTCCTTCACATGGCGTCAAAATGGAAGCGATGGGCTTCCTGCCTCTTCTCTCTGTCGTCCGCTTTCTGAGGGACACAAAAACACAGAGGAGCAGAAACTTAGTGGATTGATGGTGTATGTGCTGTTTTATTCGTAATAATTTGCACCAGATGTGTTCTGCAGACTTGTTCTGATTTTTTTAAACACGTTTGCACTGGAAAGAATCAATAGCTAGATAAGCATTTCTTTCTTAAAATAAGTGAATTTGTTCTTGAATTTAGGACGTAAAAGAGACATTTTGCCAACGGAGCAAGACGATTTACCTTTAAAATAAGAAAACACAATTGCATTGTCTTATTTCAAATGCATTTTATCTGAATATCTTTTTTTAATAGTTAAAAATACTAATTCCATTGGCAGATCATCTCATTTGCCTACTCAAACTAAGAGTAAATATACTTAATTTAAGAAAATTTTGCTTATTTTTAGATCGTATTTCCAGTGTGAAATCAAACTTCATCTTTAAATAATGTTTGTTAAGAAGAAATGCAACAAACTATACTACTTCTATATATTTAACACAATGACTCAACAGATAAAGGAATAAACAATAAAATGAAGCACATTTGGATTCAATAGAACTACATACAGTATTTAATGTTACACAAACAGAAGGTGAGCTCCTGATCGACAATGTTTCTTATTTTCATTTCTTGTAGGTTTACTTTTTTATACTTTTCTTTGTACAGCAAATTCTGTTTTACTTAGACCAAGTGTATGTGTACAAACTATTCATACATATAAAAAAAAAAACCAAGGCACTGTGTGAAATATCAATTAAACCAAAACAAAACTCTGTAGTTTGTTGTTGTGTTTGTTCTTGATTGAGGAGTCATTTATTTTTTGCAGGGACTTTCAGTCGTTTCCTGTAATTTATTTTCAAACCCTAAAAACATTTTGACACAAATACAGTATTTTCATAATCTAAGATCCTCTGGGCTGAGAGCTGGACTGTCAGATTAGCCAGGATTATAGAGGGGCGGGGTTACTTTGCTGAGCAGCAATGATTGGTGGACCATTATTAGGGAGTGTTCTGACCTCTGTTTGCCAGCCATAGTCACAGTCATTCTAAAAAAGTAAAAAACAATCCCCTGGACTTTTTTTCCACTTTGAAGACGTTTATCTTTAGCCTGGGTGCCATTCCAAACTTAGTCCCGCCCACAAGGTTTGAGGTCGGGAAGTTCAGTCTGGCATTGCTCCATAGTAGCGCGAGTATGCTCGCCCACCCTCTGGCGATCCAATCAAATTGTCAGGGCGGGCTTTATACGATGATGGACAGATGATCAACAGTAACGTAATCAACCACGTCACCAAAGCGCGCTTGGGCGACAACAACAATGGCTGCCGCTGGAGAGTTGAGGTGTGTAGATTCTGCTATTAGGTCTGTTCTAGAAGATATCGACAGCAAATTAATTTTAAAAGAGGAACAGAGAAACGCGATCAAGGCTCATCTTCTTATTTTAGGCGTGCAACTGCATGCTTTGATTTTTTCATGTTGACAACAACTATGTGTCGCTTAACATACGTCACGCACTCCGTTGCTCTAATTGGTTGTAGGTCTATCCAGTCGAGTGCAGAGGCATTTTTTTTCCTGGTTCGTTCAAAACACGCCCCATAATCACAGCTCTATGGAGCAGCATCAGACTCATATTCTGACTAGAATTGAGTAGGACTACGTCAGGCTAGTTTATCTTCCCATCCAGGAAGCTTTTTCAATTCAAAATGTCAGAAACAGTGTTGAGTTCCAGGCTTTATAGAACGGACCAAAAACAAAGCCTTGTTTTGGTTTGGAAAACATGCAAACTGAACCGAACGAACGGGTCCAAATGGGACGTCGTTTGGGTTTTTGTCAGCCTGCAATACCCGATACCTGTCTGTCTCTGAAAGGGGGGTCGTTATCAGAATCAGACATACTTTAATAATCCCAGAGGGAAAATACTTTAGAGGGAATTGCTGGCCTGGCTGAACAGGCGAGGTGTTCTGTTCCCCTGTATGGGGTCGGGGGGACTGGTTATTGCAGGCTAACAAAGAACCTAAGGGGTGGACCCGTTCGTTCGGTTCAATTTGCATGTTTATCAAACCAAAACAAGGCTTTGTTTTTGGTCCACGCACTAAAGCCTCAAACTCAACCCTGTTTCTGACATTTTGAATTAAAAAAACTTCCTGGATGGGAAGAAAAACGTCTTTAAACTTGGAAACAAAGTCAGGTGGATTGTTTTTAAATTTTTTTGGGAATTAAAGACCAAAGTTTTATTCTAACTTTATATAACATTCATATCTATTCATACAGCAGCTCTGTGACATTGTCTTTGGATAAGTGCCTCTTATGTTGATATCTTTCCTTTATAAATTGCTCAGTTTCAATCACATGGTGGTTAAATGACACAGGCACCACAGCAGTGCTGGTTTCTTACCAACACCAGCTGCTGGACTGTTTTTTTTTATTTTTTATTGCAGATCTTTGTTTGCAGTAAGAAAGAATTTGGTGGGATGTTTTGTCTCTTTGCTCTGAGGCTGGATTGGTGCTTTCATTTTTACATGGTGACATTCTGGAGCAGCATCCAACCTGCAGCTAAGAGGAAGTTGTTGGATAATCTAATTAAGGATGGCTGCTCTGTCCCATAAAGCCCCTGGACACAGTTACATGGCGACAGAAGGACTATAAGAAATATGACTGGTTGGAAAATAACTCCCAGCTCATGCATGAAGGGCTGGAGAGCTTTTCATCTAGGATTCACAAATGAGCACTTCCTCAGATCCTTCCTCCCAGATTACAACCGGTTGCACTCAATTTGTCCAAAATGATTCAAACTTTCTAACTGTTCAACGTGAATCCTAAAGGAGCTTTGAAAGAACAAAGATGCTAATCACTGTTAATCAGCGTTTTTTCTAATTGCAATGTTTTTTCTCTCTTTCTGCAATACAGCTGCAGTTTTTCTTTCCAACTTCAAATTTTTAACTGAATATTTTAAATGCACAGGATTTTTTATCTTCTGCTGAACGGTTTAACTTTTAAAGCTTCCTTCTTTCAACCTGTTTCTATTACACCCAAATTTCCCCGCTTTGGTGCAATAAAAGTACAATGGATCTATTCTATTCTCCACGAATGCACTCAGTAACTGGGACTTTATCACAGGTGACTCAGCATGTAAACTCCAGGACTGCAGAACTCTGGTGTTTAAAATTAGCAAACTGTTATTTTGAATCTTGCTGCTAGAAAAACAGACCTTCCTTAAAAATGTTCCATATATCAGTTGATATCAGTAAAAGTGTCTCACATCACGACTCGTAATGATTCTTTCATTCTGAGCTGCAGGTCTTGACCTTTGAGCCCTAAGAACTGATTTTTTTTAACAGAATCCAAACCTGGAGCAGGTTTCCTCCTAACCTCTATTTTAAATGAGCTCAGGCTGGAAAAAGGCAGCAGAGCTTTTTCATCTTGTTGTTATTTTTTGTTAGTTTTCTCTTCATGGTAGAAACGTAACCCGAGATGCCGAGTCAGGGAGTTTCAAAAGCATCAGATATCTTGCAGAGATGGGGTTTAACTGAGGTATCCTTTAAATTGTTCATTATGAAATCGATCCAAATCTTTCAGATTTCACAATAAAGAATTGGCTTTTTTTCCCCACATTCCTGGAAGGAACAGGTAGTTCCATCATTTTGATTCGCTTAAAATGGTCCAGCTCATTTCACTTAGGAAGCTGTTAATGCTTGCTTGTCTGAAGTCTGGATTAAATAAGCAAACTGTTTGTTCTGCCCATAAAGGAAAGACAGAAAGCAAATAGTTCACCCAGCAAATGAAAGGGAAAGTACACTAAAGGGAGAAAGAGTCGATCCTACTAGTAAAAACAAACTTCCTGCATCACCTGCTCCTCGTCCTCAGTAGCTTCCTCCCCATAGGAGCAGCTGTCCAGGAGGTTTGCTCTGCTTTCATAGTGCATTGTTAAAGTGAACCAAACCGGACGGAGGGGTGAAATTGACATTTCTGGTCGATTTAGGAAAGTTCCCCTGATAGTTTCATTAGGGGTGAAAGCATCCCTAATTATATTTTACAAAGCAAACATAATTTGTGGGACAAAAATTAGTTAGACTGACATTCATCATAGGCTAGGTTCACACTGCAGCCTGAAGTGAACCAAATCCCATATGGGACCCGTATCTGATCTTTTCATGACAGTCTGAAGAACACAGATCTGATTTTTACCGATGTGACCCAGGATGTTTGGCTTGGTGGTGCTGAATTCATATTGAATTTGATCTTTTCAAAGGCTGCCTTTGCCTGCATGGTCAGGTCGCCTAAATCCAACCTGAACGTTATTAATATTCAGAGATGGGAAGTAACGAAGTACAAATACTTCGTTACTGTACTCAAGTAGATTTTTCTGATATTTTTACTTTACTTTATTACTTATTTTTATGGCGACTTTTTACTTCTACTCCTTACATTTTTACACAAATATCTGTACTTTCTACTCCTTACATTTTAAAAAATTGGCTCGTTACTTTAGTTTTGAATAATTTCAAAGGAGTTACCGTTATTATTATTATTATTATTATTTTTCACGTCATCAATACCAAATTCAATCTAATTGGAAGGGAATCTACGTTGCATTTGACGCACCACTACAAGATGAATCGACAGATTCGGCGGTATTCATTTGCGGCAAATCATTGCAGCTTGGTGGCGGTGGCGTTAGCATAGTAGCATGGACGACGAGATGATTGAAAATGAACACAACGGAGATCTAGTCCTATTGGCAGACATCCATTTAAAATGTAGGCAACGGCATGAAAAAAGTGGTTTCTACTTTTACTTTTATACTTTAAGTAAATTTACAAGCCTGTACTTTGTTACTTTTACTTAAGTAAAGAAGTTTAATCAGTACTTCCACTTTTACCAGAGTATTTTTTAACACAAGTTTCTGTACTTTTACTCAAGTACGGAAAGTGAGTACTTTTGCCATCTCTGTTAATATTCAGCAAAGAGCACTATTCTGTTCAGTCTTGCTAAGCAGAAGCGGGAAGAAAATGATCAAACATGGCTGACTATAGTGCAGAGATTAGTCTTTCTTTTTGACCGTTCTTTTTAAGGTCATGCGTCTTTTTGTGTTGATCTTGGTATTAAAACCAGTGGTAAATATTGAAATATTTTAGACCAGTTTAAATTAATTAAACAATTATTTGTATACTACATTTTTCCCCTAATTAGTACTTTTATTTACACCACTGTGGTCATTCTGTGGGTCCATTATTTATAAAAAAAGAGTAGAAAGAGTTTGGCACAAACCCACCCAGACAAAACAATCTACCTTAACTGATAAATAACTTTTATCAGAAAACCAGCCACAAAGGACATTTATAGGTTTGGAGGAGCCGCGGCAATTCAGGACATCAATTAGTGCTTCATGATTCTGCTCAGCTCCTTTTTTGCTGCCATCCATCGAGATAACTCTGGGCAGACGAAAGGAAAATAGAGCTGGCTGGCATGAATACCAAAGCTGTGAAGTAAAAACCTCTCAGTGGGTGGGAGCACCATTCAGCAGGGACAGGGAAGAGATGGCGCTAAATAGAAAATTATCTTAAAATCAGTCAAGTAGTATGATTGCTTCTGTGGAGTAATGCCATAATAAATCTACCTAATAAATGTTATTGGCTAATTTGTTTAAAACTTTCTCTTAATCTAGTTTTAAGTCAACAGGTTATGTGCCTAGAAACAGTTGAAAGAAAACGAACGAGCATCTGGTTCGTGGAGAATTCCTGACAAACAGGCAGAGTTGTGTTTAAAAAACATCAATAGGTGAGCATTTCTCACCAGCATCACTGACAGAAGCAGGAAGTAGGTATGATTGGGTAAGATGATGATGAATAAATCAGCTGTTTGACACACACGAGTAAAATGATGGCAAGCAGTTATATAAAATCTATTCAAGTATATTATATATCAAAATATAATTTCAAAGTAACTGTGAGTGTAAAATATTTCATAAGATGCACCAGAAATGTCAACATGAGATTAATGTCAGTCTGAATGCTGCAGAGCTGAAGACTGAATTGGGATTTGCCTCAATTCTATATGGTTGCAAAGAATCAGGACCGCAAATGAGTTCCCTGACGTCGGATTAGAGCAGCAGGGAGTCTTTTCACGTCTGGAAGGAACATTTGTAACAACAAACAGCTTCCATGTAAGTGTGGGAAAATTGCCTGGAGGAGCTCTTAGAAATCTACGATCCTTTTCTGTAATTTGGTATTTTAGCCAGTTGGAGGTAATTTTAACCACTTTGTATCATTAGCAACTTCAACAACAGAAGGACTCCCGTTTTACAGTATGACTGTGAACATTATCATCAGCTCATGTTTTACTGTGATTGAGTTTACTTGCTTAGCACAGTGATTAAATGTTAAGAATGAAAAAGATGGCTGAATTCTTTATGCTGGATCAATTCAAGTGTTAGAAGCTCATTTGAAAGAACAATATAATGAGGCTTACAGGCCTTAGAGGGATAGTTTAGGGTTTCTGAATCGAGGCTCTGTCAAATTGCTAAAAAAATTACAGGGGACATAAACAACACAGTATAACCATAATCCAATACAACTCCTGTGAAATCAAACTGTTCACTTAGGAAGTAACACAGACAGACTCTACAACCCATACAAGTGGCTCAGGTAGTGGAGCTCATCCAGGATGGTTTGCAGTATCTGTTAGCATAGTGTCTAGAGGCTGGAGATGCTACCAGGAGACAGGCCCTAGGAGGGAAGTAACCCAACAGTAGCTTTTGTGCAAGGAGTAACAGGAGGAGCACTGCCAGAGCTCTGCAAAATAACTTCCAACAGGCCACAAATGTGCCTGTGTGAACAAATGGTTAGAAACGGACTCCATGAGGATGGTATGAGGGCCTGACATTTCCAGATGGGGGTTGTGCTCACAGCCAAACACCATGCAAGATGCTTGCGATTTGCCAGAGAACACCGGGATTGGCAAATTCGCCAGTGGCAAATTTGCCAATCCTGGTGAGTCATGCTACCTCCATGTGCTCACCAGAGGTAGCATGACTGCCATTAGGTACAGAGATCCTCAGACCCCCCGCATGCTGGTGTGGCTGGCCCTGGAATCCTTCTAATTTAGGACAATGCTAGTCCTCATATGACTAGAGTGTGTCAGTAGATCCTGCAAAATGAAGGCATTGAAGCTATAGATTGGCCCTGTCAGTTCCCCGGACCTGGAATCCGATTGAGCACATCTAGGACATAATGTCTCGATCCATCCACCAACGTCACACTGTACTGCAGACGGTCCAGGAGTTGACGAATGGCTTTAGTCCAGGCCTGGAAGGAAATCCCTCCATCCTCCACCTCACCTGGAGCATGCCCAGGTGTTGTAGAGAGGTCATACAGGAAAGTGGAAGCCAGACACAATACTGAGCCTCATTTTGACCCATTTTAGGGAAATTAAATCAAAGTCGGATCAGCCTGTAGTGGGTTTTTCCACTTTGATTCTGTGTCTGACTCCAAATCCAGGCTTTCATTTGTTAATACATTTGATTTCCATTGATGATTTTTGTGTGATTTTGTTTTCAGTACATTAAACTTTGTACAGAACAAAGTATTCAATAAGAAAATTTTCTTCATTTAAATCTAGGATGTGTTATTTGCATGCTCCTTTTAGTTTTTTGAGCAGTGTAATATCTCAGTGAATAGCTTCCCTGGTGCCCTCATTTAGTAGAAATCCAAATTAGCTTGTCTTGGAGGCTGAAGCTAACGGTCTTAGAGGAAGAATATTATATTTATAAAACCACCACTTTTTTTCCCTTCTAAATTATCTGGTTTTGGATTGTTCATTTATTACTCACAGGGTTATATTATCTACCAGAGGTGAAAACTCATTTGGTGTTGATAGTAGCAGGTGACTTATTTAGAAACGATCCTGCAGTCTAAAACACATCAGAGACCATTTTACATGTTTTTTTTTAGTCGCTGCTTCAAACAGGAAGGATATTTTTTTGTGAATGCCTTTTATATTTAATATTATATTTAATTCCAATGATAATAACACCTATTTGTATAAACTAACCCAATATGGCGATGAAAATGGTTTGCAGTATTTCTGCAAAGTAGCTCCTAGCTTCAAGTCTCCATGAACAACACATCTGCATTTAAACACTGAGATTATAAAAGTAATTGATAGAACTCAAAATCTAAAATCTTAACCAACCCTAGGGGAGTTTGTGTCTTTAAGAGTGAGATAGAAATAGGAAACAAATGAACAGAAGCTGAGTGCAAAAACAAAAACAAAATAATTAATCACCAGACAGTGGAATCAATATTTCAGGTTGACAGATGGAATTACATCAGTAAACAGCTATTTGTTTTTGCTAAAAATAACTATTACTTTTGAATTATTTAAGCTGTTTAGACAAACCTCTCCCCCCATCATGTCTTATAGATGGACAGTCAGACATGATGGCAACGTTTCTATCCTGTCGTTTTCTTCTATCTGATGCTAAATGATGTTCTGTTAAGATGCCAAACTCTTTCATGGGGCTGATGGACTGACTCCTCCCTTAGCTTTAGATGAGCGATCCATTGGGCTGATGCTGCAGTAATTGACCAGCCAATGCGTGACACCTAATATTCAACCTCAGCCTTGAATAATTATTTGACAGCTCTGCATTGATTTGTTCCTGTCGATAGATTTTATAGACACAGTTGTGAGTTTGTGTCTTAAAGCAGGTTGGTAGCTCTAGTGGAGCATCACTGGGATTAAATGTCAGCTAATTAAATTTGACCTGGGTGAAGATCAGATTGATTACATTTTGCTTCATGTTTTTAAACCCCCCCCTTTATCCTCATTTCCATTCCTTTCTGGCTTAGATGTATAAATTATCCTCCCTTATGACTGAAATACACAGAAGTTCACAGGATTTTGCGGCAGAGCCCTGCTGGCTTGTTAGCCTGGACAACACGTCTTTACTCCCCTCCTGCTTCTGCCTTCTATCTGACTTTGTTATTAGAAGAGCAAATACCAGAAGCAGCAGTACAAACAGACAGAAATGCTAAATGTCAATCAGCTGTCTCACCCTGACCCTAAAGGATGCCCCGTCGTAAGCAGCATGAGAGGAGATGAGATATGAGTGAGGATGATAGCAACCAGCGTACATCACTCCTCCCCCCATCTTGATTCTCTGGATGACGCCGGAGGTCACACCACATTAGCCCGTCTGTCCTGATCTGTGCCTTTCAGGTTTAGAGGCCCCAACCCAAGCTTTTAAAAAGTGTGAACAGAATCTATTTGCTTTAATGGGAGACGGTTTACATCTGAAATTCAAACATGGGATTATAATGGATATACAGCATATAATAGACCGACTGTTCTTTCATCATCAGCTTATCAGTTAAAAGCTGTCTGGTTGAACCTCAGAAATAAGGTAGAGAACAAAAAACAAATCACGCTTAAAAAAAATGAAATAAACACAACTCTATCAGTAGTAAGTTAATAAATAGTCGTATGCGTGATCAAAAGAAATCAAACATCAATAACTGTGGAAAAAAATGTATATCTTAAAAGAAGTAGAAGCATTTGATGATTCTGGAAAAAAAAACAAAGAAATATCTCGCATAAGACACTAAAATTTAATTTATCTTTTAGTGCAAACCTTTTTGGGGAAAAAAAATGAAAATGTCAGAGGGAGAAAATCACCTATACAGAAATATTACTTTTTAAAGGTGAACTCACACACTCCAGTTCTTTACCGTTTGTCACCTTGTGCTAGGTACAGAAATGCTAATTATTAGTTAGCATTAGCATTGGCTGATCTGGTAGATATTATGCTTTAGTATAATATATATATTTCTAAACCTCTTTGCATCCTGAAGTTGGCTTCAAAGTTCAAAAGCTTGACAGACGTTCACTCCTGTTTTGCTTCTTTTTTTGCTTTAAATGGGATAAAGTCATTTCTCAATTCTTTCTTTGAGCTAAAATGATCTGAGCTTCATCTTAACCAACTATTTCTATTAGTGCAGAATGTTTGGTGTCGACATTGGTATTGTAACCAAAGGTAAATATTTACATATCTTAAACCTGTTAACCTTTATCAAACTATTATATATACACAAATCTGTCTTCAGTAAAATGAATATTTTCCTTCTGCACCAATCTAGCTTTTCTGGTTTTTTTTTTTTTTTTTTTATGAAACAGCTGCAGCTGTGACCCTTAACAAAATTGTTAGGTTCAAAAATGTAGGTTTGTAAAAGAAGGACTGAACACACACAGAAAGGGACTTTCAACAGCTTCCTGCAGGAGGGGAGCGACGCAACCCAACACTCCAACTCTCTCTCCCCCGGACCTCCTCTGCACAGCGCTTTTATTAACAGAACATAACACATGGTTACAAAACAGAGTATTGCTTTGAAAGAACAATTGATCAGGTCATAAGACAGGATGCTTCACTGACTGAATCACAAGGCAGGGTGGTCTTCTGATTGAATCATAAGACAGAGTGAAGCATCTCCTTTCTCAATGTTCTATATGCATATACATTAATTTTATAATCACCAGTGAATAAACCTAACATAAATCACTGCCAGCAGAATGTCTGGTACCTTTGAAACTCTTAACAATAAATTCAAATAAAACATTTTCTATCTTAACCCTTTAGAGCTGAGCAGTGTTCAGTGAACCTGCGATACATTAGGATGTGACACAGGGGCCTGTCTCTAAGTGACTGGCCCCTAAGCTGAATGAGAGGCCATATTTATCTCATCAGCATGCAGGGTGTGCAGCATGGTAAGGAAAGTTAAACAAATAAGGCATCACCAGGCCCCCAAAACCATTATGTTAAATCTACCAGCCATGGCTATTTTAGAGGGATGCCAGGTAAAAGGCTTTTATTTCTTCACAAACATAAACCAGTGGAGTTTGACGATCTCTTCTGGAACTTTAACTGGAGCAGAGTCAAATCAGACAAAATTTAACTTTGGAGAAACAGACACATGAGAGTTTGGTGTAAAACAGTAGGAGGAAAAACACCTCATGCAAACTGTACTACATGGAAGAGGCTCTGTGATGCTGTGGGTCAGAAGTGAAACGCATCCACAATTCCTTTAAATACCACTAGGTTTTTAATGACAGTTTGGTAGCTTTTAACCCTGCAATGCCAAATGTATCATATTTGATACATACGGTTTCTGAAGTGTTTTGCGTCTGACACCTTTTGCATAATTTAATGTTAAAAACTTTGCTCAAAATCCTATTGTACACAATCAGATATACCTGATAACATTGGGCTACAAGACTACACAAAAAATAATCTGGACTTATCGCATAGTAATAAATTATTAATATCAAAAATATATTTCTATTTTTTCTTTTTACATATTTTGTTAAAAGGCCAAATAAGGACTTCAAACCAAAAAAAGTAATTTTCTGTTTTGTTTTATTCTTGGATCGGGCTTTAAAGGGTTAACAGAACACTAAAACTGATTGTCAGTTGGCTAGAAAATGGTTTAAAACATGTAGCCAGTCTACGTGAAACCTGTTCTCAGAAGAGACAATTACCATCTTAACTCAGTACCCTGACATAAATCCTATAGAGGAATTAGCCGGAAGCTAATATGAAGACGGCCTCAGAGGGAATCCAGGACTGATCTAGAAAGAATTTCCCTGCAAAAAGTATTAAAAGCTCAAAGAAAATTGTCGATTTAAATGCTTTTTTAAAAAGAAGAAAAAAAAAAGACAGCTGAACCGTATGATTATAGATAAAATGTCCAACAATTAGGTCATTAGATTGTGTTTTGCTGTGTTGAAAGAAGCAACTGAACTGAATGTAGCGTAGACTAAAACTCAATACATAACGGATTCCTCTAAGGAGTGTTGTGGGAGTGCTGACGGGTGCTGTGAGTGTCTGACACAGTCTGCTTACTTGTGCCACCCAGGACCACCTGCTGCTAGTTTGACTCATTTTTTAACATTTTCATAAGTTCTATGTGTCGTAGCCTGTGGTAAAAATACCCTGAAAACCTCTTAGATCCAAAGTCTGCTCAGATTCAGGCAGAAGCAGCAAAAACAGAGGTGGTGCTCACCTAACAGACAGACAAAGACACCAATGATTGAAGCTGCTGTGACAACAAACTGTTTTTGTTGGAGAAGAATAAGAATTGTAGCGTCGAGGATCCATCAAGCTTTGTTTTCTTTACTTAAGACAAGACTAAAGAATAAAAGCCTTACAAAGAGGATAGCTAGCAAAAACAGGATCCATGGATCAGTTTCTATAAACAAAAAGAATATTTTTATCCAAAGTCATTTCGAGTTTAACCAGTAAAAAAAAGAGTTCCTTAACAAAAAGGACTGAAAGCGAAAATTTTTATTATTCTGAATTCATTATAAGGCCTCATAAAGCCAGCACACAAAAAGTCCCGAGTTAACTTTCACTAAGATTTCCGATCAGTGCAATTTAAATTCTGTTGTAAGCACAGCATTGGTAAAAGAAGCTCAGCTTTGTAGAAAGCTGGTAATAAATGTTGCACTTTGGATCAAATTAAAACATTAATGCAGATTTAAAATTCATTGGTTGCTCAGTCTATCACTGGAGTTTTTAACCCCACATGGTTATATTTCCACCTATTGTCTATTGCAGCGCTAAGTGGTGCCCATCTCCAGCAGTCACTGGTTAAGGAGCAGAGCAACATAGAGACACAACATCATCTATGCACAAACACTTAAAACAGGGTTCCTACAGCATAAGGCAAGTTAAATTCAAGACTTTTTAAGACTTTTTAATGCCACTTGAAATAAAAATTTAAGACCAAATTCACAAGAAAAACCTGCTTGCGACAACTTAACCCAAAGGTTTATTTTAACATAAACCACTGCAATAATGTTTCAAATTTTGAGAAGCTTCCCATACAGGAAGAAAGCTAAAAACACACAAATGACAGATATATTTTAACAATTATTTAACTGAATTCACAAACTTTGTTTTAGCAGGGAACAAAACAAATCAGTTTTAAAGCCACAACATAACCAGTGCTAAGTCTTTTTGCAGCTATTTTTCTTTGTATGGTTTTCTTAGTATGTTTGATTTGGTGATAAGTGGAGGCGTTGCAGAGACAAGGGTGGAACTAAACTGAGAAATACCGGCTGTTTCTCAGTAACTCCATTTTGACGCTTTGTGTTTCGTGCTTCGCATGTGCGACTCCACTGCCTTAATTCCCATCGTTCTGAGCTTGAATGACTTCTTGCACTAAATCCACTGAGCCTCATGTATGTTCCCTGGTTTTAGCCATGGAGGAAACTCTTGGCTGGAGACAATTTTGGTTACATTTACACTTGCTCATATTTTCCAGACAAAAAGTTAATGGTGCATCTCCCAAATGTCCCGGCCGCAACAACGCTTTTATTGGTTCCGCTATCGGGACGGAACCAATAATGGCGAGCTGTTATTTTTTTTAATAAAAAAAAAATAAACAATTGTAAATTTTAACGTTTTATTTAGATTACAAACATAAATCATAATAAAAATAATCCTATTTATGATGTTTTAAAAATTAAGACCTATGAAAGACTGATTTAAGACATTTTAATACCAATTAAGGCCTTAGTTTTATTTTGAAGAATTCAATGCCTTTTAAGACTTTTTAAGGACCTGCGGGAACCCTGTAAAAGCAATTTATAAAGACCAATTAACCAGACATACTTGTTTTTAGAGAGCCCTTGCATAAACGGGAAAATGTGCAAACTTCCAGGAATGACCTAAAGTATCTTTGTAGCTAACGGATTAAATGGATTTGGGTAATATTAAAAAGTTTGCTTTATGGGACAAAAGACAAAACTATCTATAGTAGGGTTATCCAAAGCGCCTGAACAGGAGTTTTGAAAAAAATGGGCTTGACTGTAGATTGGAAAGAAGAAAAAAACATCCAGCACTTTTTTGGAAAAGGTGACATTGTTCCTGGCAAGCTGAAGGTTATTTGGACATTTGGACATTTCATAGTCATTTTAAAGCTAAATATGTTTGTGCTTTTTGTTTGTTTTTTAATGACAAATGTCTCACCCACCAGCACAAATAAAAATTTCAAATATGTGAGCAAAATGTATGATTACACCCCATAGAGCTATGCATAGAAGACAGGAATATCTAGTGTAATACTGTTACTATTGTTGGTACCTGGGCTTATTTACCAAGTCATTATAAATAATCTGATTACAATGTAAACAAACAGCCAAAAACATCAGTTATTCAAGAACATTTTAAAAGAGGAGAGCAGAGAAGAAACGTTTCATGATGGTTCTGTAGAAAGTGCCGGTTTCCATTTACTGGTTTCTGGAATCAGAACCTAGATCAGAGTCACATCAAACCTCAATAACTGTTTCTGTTCAAACTAGAAACCCAGAGGAGACTGGAAAGCAATGCATGAGGTGACCATTTTGATTTGTTCCAGGTCAGGAGTCTTAATGTTTTCCAGGCCAAGGACCCCCAAACTGATGGAGAGATGGAGCGGGGACCTCCTAATTATATATATAGTATGAAATAGTGTTATATTAAACTGGTCCTATAGTCACTCTATTACAGATGGAGTAATGTAACTAAAATATTTTCTCCCTGGAATTATTAAAGTATTTCTGTTTCCTGGTTGATGGGACAGGTGTTGTGAATGAAACGGTGCCCAGTTTGATAGAGCTCCTGTGTGTCGCTGAATGTGTGCATTGATGACTGAAAGACAGCATCTGCATCCATTTATCTGTTTACTACAGTTAATGTGGATTTAAAGACATTTCAATTAGTGGAAAAAAATGCAGGGGGGTAAATAAAAAAAGGTCTAAGAAACCAAAACTTTCGCGACTCCCATGCAGTACTTCCATGGACCCCCTAGGGGTTGTGGACCCCCTGTTGAAGACCTTCGTTCTAGTTAATATTTGAACCCCAGTCGGCCTCAGCAGATGGCCGCTCACATTAAGCCTGGTTCTGCTGGAGGTTTCTTCCTGTTAAAAGGGAGTTTTTCCTCTCCACTGTCGCTACAAGCATGCTTAATGTGAGGGATTGCTGAAGAGTCAATGAGTCGATGCAATCAGCTGGTTTTTCTTAGAAAGAAAACTTTGAATCGATTTGACTGAATGATCTGGTGAACTGGAAAGAGCCTTGAGATGACGTGTTGTGAATTGGTGCTATAGAAATAAACTGAATTGAATTTGCAGTAATAAATATTTTTTCAAATGCCACTTTTATTGTGTTTGTTGTTGCCGTCCTCCAGTTTAAGATGGAAGCTGTAAATATGAGCCGGTTGAAACCAGATCTTTTCTATAAGTGAAATTCAGTATTATTCCAGATGTAGCTAATATTCACTGATATTAACCTTAAAAAGGAGGACAATTATAGAGCTCCTGTGTGTAACAATGCTCATATGGTAGGTGGTCACACATCCACACACACAAAGCCCACAAGCTCAAAACAGCAGATGGTTTAAACCGGATGCCAGCGAGGAAGAGCTGCTGCTCTCCTCAGATCCACGGACGCCGTTCACACAGCGATGGAGGAAAAGGAAACGATAAAAAAAGCACATTTCACAGGAATAACTATTAACCATTTGTATCCTCGTGTCCTCGGCCACACTAATGATATGGTGCATGTTTCAGTGACTGAAGTGCGCGGGTGTTGCTAAGAACAACCAGGCCAGAAGGAACTGAAGCACAAAACACATGAGAAACTCTGCAGAGACTCCCTGGAGGGCACATTTAGGCAGTAATGAGCAGTAGATCTACCGTGCTGGAAGGACAGAAGAAGGCAATTACAGCTGAACACCCTTCCAGGTTGTGGCCCGCAGAGATGGATAGATAGCAGAAGAGATGGACTGTGTGTGTGTGGCTTAGTGGGGGGGCTAGTGGACTACAGGACAGGCAGTCAGGTTGGGACCAATCTGGGTCCGTCTTTCATTCCCTGACACAAAAATCACCAGGAAGATGTGAGTATTTACTACTTTTACATGCTGACCTTCTCTTTCCAGTGGAGGATGCCGATAATCACGAGGATGAAGACGCACACTCCGATCAGAGCGATGGCCGTCAGCAGGACGCTGTTGCTCGGAGTAAGGTACAACTTAGCGCTCCAGCTACACACAGAAACAGGAAGAACACAGGATGAGAAGTTTATCGCTTCAGAATACTTTGATTTACCCAAAACTCTGAGCATGTTCTAGCATTTAACTCTATGATCTCTTGAATGTTTTGTTGTTCAAAAAAAGTTACCATTACATAAAAATTAGCTGTGTTACATTCTTTGTACGTATGCTTTAAAATGGAGTTAGCAAAACTGCCGCAGTTACTACATTTCTCACTCTACTGCTGAAGAGGGGGATGTTTAAGGAATACCTGAACATTTGTCTAGAATTATAGAATTTTCTAGTTATACCTTAACTATAAAAAGTTAATGTAACTTTTATTTATCTAAAGCATGATTCCTGTCATGATTCTGCCATTTGTGGACTTCTGTGTAAGTTTCTCTTTAAGTTCTCAGTTACACTTTAATGATGTTATTCTGTGTTTTCTGGATCGTTTCTTTTCCATTTTTCTGATATATTTCAGCGTGTTTTTTTTTTTAAGCTACTCTCTTGTGTCATTTTCCGTTCGCTTAGCTCCTTCTAGTTACTTCTGTCTACACCCACTCCCTATACCTCCCCTTGGGAGTATTGGCCTGATGGTTAGAGCAGTGCGCTTGTGCTCTGAGAAGGTTTCAAGTACCCGGTTCGATCCCCACAGCCTCCACTGTGGGTCCCTGAGCAAGACCCTTAACCCCACACTGCTCCCCGGGTCCTGCACAGTGGCAGCCCACTGCTCCCAAAGGGGATGGGTTAAAAGCAGAGCTAAATGTCTCCAATATGAGATCAATAAAGTTCAATTTCTATTTCTATCAGCTAATTATTCCTGCCATTGTTTGTCTCCAATATATACACCTCCCATTCAGTTACTCCTTACTGGATCCTCCTCATTCTTTTGGTTTTCTCCTCCCTCATGTCTCCTAGCTTTTTTTGGTTCTTGAGTTTTCATTGTTGACCAGTTCTGGATTTTTTTATTTTTATATTTTTTCATTAGATCTGCAAGAAACCACCAAAGGTTCCGTTTCTGCATTTGGGTCCTCTGAAAACTTCACACAAATATCATAAAACTGTAAAAATAAATTGCAAACTTAAAAAAAATGATAAGCCCAATTAAGTAACAAAGAAAACAATCTAAAGGGATAAATTAAGCAACTAAATACTGACAATGACACTTTAATTTATTAAAAGATAAGATTTCAATATTTAAAATCAAGATTTCAAGTAGTCCACTTCAATATTTTAACTTTATCTTGAAAAACATTAATCACTACCCTTAACAAAATAAAAGCTTCCCAAATAGCTGCGCTTAAATATAAATCAAAGTTGAGAGAATGACAGAGGGTGATTCTCTGAGGAATGCTAAGGTAGATAAGATCAGTTGATAAGATCTGCTTCACATCTAAATTTCGGTCGATCACTGATCTCCCAAAATTAAGGACATTTTAGCCAATCAATTGGTTCATCCCTACTTTTAACATAAACATCCTGCATGTGTTCAGGTATAAACGCTCTGACAACCAGTCGCCTGGAACGCTCATTGATCAGAGCATCGCTTTGGACAGATACACTGCACAGGTTTCACCAGTAACCTCCTCCTCACACCCCGCTCTCTCTTGTTGTTCATGCCCAATTAAAGTAGTTCTAATCCGCACATGATGCATGAATTATTGCCTGCCCGCCCCCACTCCCTTTAAAAAACACCACCTCCCATAGTCTAAAATCCGGGATAATTTATCCGACTCGTGGGCATCAGTGAACGCTGTGGCGTTGCAACGATGCTCAATTGGTACCAAGGGGCCCAAAGAGTGCCAAGAAAATATTCCCCACTCCATGACACCACCACCACCAGCCTGAACCGTTGATACAAGGCAGGATGGATCCATGCTTTCATGTTGTAGACGCCAAATTCTGACCCTACCATCCGAATGTCGCAGCAGAAATCGAGACTCATCAGACCAGGCAACGTTTTTCCAATCTTCTAATGTCCAATTTCGATGAGCTTGTGCAAATTGTAGCCTCAGTTTCCTGTTCTTAGCTGAAAGGAGTGGCACCCGGTGTGGTCTTCTGCTGCTGTAGCCCATCTGCCTCAAAGTTCGACGTACTGTGCGTTCAGAGATGCTCTTCTGCCCACCTTGGTTGTAACGGGTGGTTATTGGAGTCACTGTTGCCCTTCTATCAGCTCGAACCAGTCTGGCCATTCTCCTCTGACCTCTGGCATCAACAAGGCATTTCCGCCCACAGAACTGCCGCTCACTGGATGGTTTTTCTTTTTCGGACCATTCTCTGTAAACCCTAGAGATGGTTGTGCGTGAAAATCCCAGTAGATCAGCAGTTTCTGAAATACTCAGACCAGCCCTTCTGGCACCAACAATCATGCCACGTTCAAAGTCACTCAAATCACCTTTCTTCCCCATACTGATGCTCGCTTTGAACTGCAGGAGATTGTCTTGACCATGTCTACATGCCTAAATGCACTGAGTTGCCGCCATGTGATTGGCTGCTTAGAAATTAAGTGTTAACGAGCCGTTGGACGGGTGTACCTAACAAAGTGGCCGGTGAGTGTAGATATCAGTGTATTGTGGCTCTCTTGTGTTCTCAATAGTAGGAAAGCATTCAACAAATATATGTTTGAGCTCATCTTTGGAAAATAAAAGATCCTAATCAAAGCGTTCGGGTGGAATAACTGTAGGTCCATCAGCCCCACATTTAGAGTGCCCCCACCCTTAGAGTGTCCCCACCAACTTTCATCACAAAGTTACACCCTTGGTTCGTAGTTTCTACAACCAGAGACAGAAAACGCAGCCTTTCACCAAAGCGTAGCCGATTTAACGTGTCCAAAGAACAAGACAGCATCTTGTTTCATCGAGCCACAGCTATAAGATCTCTGTCTCCACTGTCACAATCATCCAGACAAGCTATTGTTACGTTTTCGTCATTTCATAAGAAGGAAAATAACGCATAAATGTTATCTCTCTAAAACTGTCAAAAGAAATCTCTTTGAAACACTTGACAACTAAGTGGTTTTACACGTGGGAGAAATGTGTGCAGGGGGAGACATGAGAGCGTGTGTTTGTCGGAGCTCAACAGCCATCTGGAGCTCCTCCTGGGCTTTGATAACAACACGTGAACAACACCATCATAACATGAGCACGCATGCTGCCATGTAATGGTGTTTGCTCACTAGGCATTGTTTTTTTCTCTTTGTTTTCTCAGAACCGACACCTATCCGTATCAAGTAAAATAAACTTCACTATACTGTTTGGTATCAGATTAGTAATTCCAGTGTTGAAATGTTTCTATGGCAACAAGTTT
Source organism: Cyprinodon diabolis (assembly GCA_030533445.1). Classification (NCBI taxonomy): domain Eukaryota; kingdom Metazoa; phylum Chordata; class Actinopteri; order Cyprinodontiformes; family Cyprinodontidae; genus Cyprinodon; species Cyprinodon diabolis. Next base: position 49,449,247 of record CM060065.1, read on the forward strand.
AACTCTGTTTCCATGCTGGTAACAAGAAGAGCCAGAAATGTGTTGTTTCAACCATGATGCTTAGACCTCTTCAAAAAATACCTTTTTCATCAAACCTATTGAATTCAATGTTTTTCCCATTCTCCAAGGTCTAAATGAACAAAATATGCCAGTGATTTCTATCTTGGACCTTGGATATGCCTGCCACAAGAGCCATTTAGTTTTCGTGTTGAAGTTTGTGAAAAACGTTGAAAAATTTGGGGTATTACGTCTTTGTTTTCTTTGTAGCTTCCCATAGGTTTATGCTAAAGCATTGAAAGTGGTACTAAATGAAAGCTAATAAAATTATCTCGCATATGGTGTCAAACATATAAACACCTAAATGCAGAAAAATGCACATTTTGATGCTCAGAACGAATAAAATCATGCGATACAGACCTTTATTTCAAAAATGTTACTCATAGTTTACATATATCACTTAATAATATGTAATAGGGTTAATTTTAATTAATGTTTGACTGTTGTTGGGTAACTACAGCGACCTTAATTATATATGTTAGACATGTAAATGATAGACAATAGGTTTGATGAAAAAAGTATTTTTTGAGGAGGTCTAATGATGCTGCATATCTACAGTTCGTGCTCATGTACCTGCGGGGATTATTGTGTGGGTACGGAATAACTATGAGCTGAGAGTTGGGAATGATGGCCGTCCACTCCTGTTTCCTCATCTCCTGCAAAGACAGAGAGAAAAAACACATGAAATGAAGATAAACATGGGAAAACCAAACAGCACAAGCTTCAGATAGAGCTGTCTGCATCACACACATCCTCACTCATATCCAGTCCTCTGACATTAAGTGCTGCTATCTTTTCCTCCTGGTTGTTGTCCATTTAGTTACATATATTACTGTGAATTACTGTGATAAAGTTATTTTTATGGCATTCTGTCAATCTAGCAAAGGCAGATAACACTGTTCTTTATCTAAATAGAAATGTAGATATACTGACTCCCATCTTTTACACAAAGATTTAATAGCAGAATATCACAAATCTAAAACCATTTAGAACTTTTGTCCATTTTTTTTGGGGGTCTATAAAACCAATTTCGACGTCGTGTTTTGAGTGGTTTTCTATTAGAGCAACACTTAGCACATTATTGTAAAGTGGAAGGAAAGGAATCCATGGTTTTATTCTTTTAAACAATAAAAGCAGATAAAACTATGGCGTGCATCTATACTAACAGAACAGAACAGTTATTTCATTGCTAATATTATTTCGAATCTCCACTGCTTAAAACTGACGTTGGGTTCTAGAATGATGGGGGGTTTTTTTTGGGTGTGGAGAAAATTAGTTAATAAAAACAGGCGTCTGCGTCGGGGGGCGTGGCTTGACCGGAAAGGGAGACGCACACACAGATCTGTGCAGCAGGAGATTTTGGTTTGGTTGGATGCTAAAAACTAGTTTAAAATAAAAGAAGAAAGATTAAACAGCCATCAAAGTTGGTCCCAGCGCAACAGAACGGACATTTAGAAACCTGATTGGAGTTTGCACTCAAAGGACGCCGGCCAGTGCAAGAAGACGCCGTCGGGAGGAAAGAAAGACGCTCCCGGTAAGATCTGGACTTTATTTTTCTTTTTGGGGATTTTTGTTGGTACCACTCTTTTTTTGGATTTTTCATTTTGGAATGGGACTTTGGAACGAAACAGAGAAACACTTCTAGGACTTTGTTTTGAGTTAGGAGGATATGGAACTCCTTTGTGGACATTATTATCAAAAAAAAAGAACAGGTCATTTTGGACTTTCAGTTATTATTATTATTATTATTTTTTTTGGTGATATAAATTGAGTGTTTTGAGTCTAACTTATAGTTTTTGAAGGATTTTTGGTTATTGATCTATTGTTAGTATTGTATTTTTTTTAATAAATCATTGTTGCTAAAAATCAACAAATTTCTTATTGAAAGGTTGGACATTTACTTTCGTATCAAATTAATGATGTAACATATTTTATCTGTTTTCCTGTGACAGATCCCCCTTGAGTATATGGTGAGTTCTGCTTTAAATCAAGCTGAATTTTACGCAAGTATTTGTTAGTTAATTCCATTTCCAAAATTGGAGGAGTCTTAGAAAAAGTAAAAGATAATCAAACATCTGCTGCCAGGTCAACAAAACACTTATTAACAGCAGGTAATGTTTTTTTTTCTGTTTTTTGTAATGTTCTCATTGTTTACTTATGTTTAGTCTGGAAAAAGCCTGCATTGCTTGGTTAATAAACTGTATGTGCATGGCCTTAAATACTGATTATATACATGATTACGTTCTGATTTTATCTTCTCATTTATGTATGTTCACTCTCACTTTAGTAACTGCAAAAGACGTCAGACATAACTTCACTCACAGACTGCTGACTATGTTCTTTATTATTCTGTCTCTGGAAAATTTGGGGTTTAATGTTGCTTTTCCTGGTGTGGATTTGAAATTACTTTTGGAAAAATTTGTAAAAAAAAATGTGCTTAATGTCTGTTGATCAGGCAAAATGGTTTCATAAATCTCTTCACTCATAATGATCAAACTATCCTGAGTTTGTTGGACTTATTTTTACACTAGCTGTCATTGTTTTACCTGTATTTAATTTTATGCAATGTAAGGCAGTTGGTTGAACTACATTTTTAGGGGAACCAACTAAAAAGGCCAACCCGGTTTTCCAGATTTTAAGGTCTCTTACATCCAGCCTTTTGCTGCTCTATCAAAAAAATTCTCAATAAAACAGCTTTAAGCTTTTTAATGTGAAAACACCTTATGAAGACCCTGTAGTTCTGTAAACACAAGAGTAGGTTTAAAACACATACAAAATATTAAGGGAACAGGAGAGAGACAACAGAGCGTAATAATTAAAAACCCATTAGGGCAGAGGCCAGGATTAAGAAATCATTACATAGAAAATTGTAAAACTGAAAAAACTAAAATGTCTTATTAGAAATGTGGGTTAAATAGAGCTTAAAGTTCAGGATAACCGGCAATTTACCTCATTGTGTTTAAGATAACAACCAAACCAGCAAAACTGAACTGCCTGTACTGACAGTTCTGTGTGGGTGTTGACAGCCTTGGACTGACTTGTGCCTCTCTGGGCCATAAAACCTCATAAAATCTGATAAGTTTGACCACGAAACAGGCTTTCTTCCACAGGAGAACACAGGGATGGACTCTGGCACAGCTGGAAAGCTGGTGAGTACTGTGTGACTTTGCATCAGGAAACCACATTATTATCTGCATTTAATTAATGTCTTCATTTTAGAGGAGAGGCGTCAGAGGTGTTTCCTTAAAACTAAATTACAAAAGAGTCGAAATAAAGTTTCTAAGAAGATTATGAGGAAACAGGTGAACTTGATCTGAGAAGATTTTAGCCAGATTATAATAAATAATGTGGTTGTTTTCCACTTCTATCTTGAGAAGTCAATACTTCCAGCCAAATTAAGCAAGGTTTATTGGGCCGGACGCCTTTCCTGGACCTACCTGGGAATCAACTCCCTTTATCAAAGCTCATTTCACCATAGAATGACTTATATTACATAAATAACACAAAACAATACTAAAAAGATCTCATTTATAAGCTAGAAATCAAAGTGCAAACTTGCAAAGGAAAGTGAGAGTCCATGTTTAGATTTAAATGACTAAAGCTATCAAAATCAGCTTTACATTCACTGAAAAGAGCCTAAAAATATATTCTTACTTCTGCATTCATGAGAAGATTACAGACAGATTAAGACATGTTTTTAATCTTAGTGTATCGTTTGCATTTTTCACAAATCATGAAACCAAAAACTGTTGAGAATGACTAAAGAATCTGTAATTTGGTAACGGGCCCTGAGAACCCAGGATTCAGCCAGGCAGGATTTTATACAAATAGTAGGTGGATTTTTAAATCATACTTTAGAGCGGCTGCTGACGTCACCCTGCTGCCCCCGCCGCTCAGAATGCTTTTTCGTTTTCGAGTTGTGGACAGTACTTTGCAGACAGACCATGTAAACGAAAAAGCAATGTCCGTTGTGTTTTCTCCTTGATTATGGCATAAATGTGCAGTGTTAAAGAAGAAAATTCAAGTGCAAATAGGATGATTGATTACTAATTTAATTTATGAGTCAAACAATGCAGCCACATTCTTAAAATGAAAAAGCATTTCTGGAAATGCTTTTTCATTTTAAATATGGTAACGATTTGCTTCCATATAACTGAACAGAATGGCGGTTCAGAATTGCGTTAGAGGAGAAACACTGCAGAATGTGAGCTCTAAGAGCAGATCAAGCACAGGAAGGCAGATGCTGCAAACTTGACTCTAGGGTAATTCTTGTATAGGCGTATAGGAGGAGACATTCTGGCAGGGAATAACTGAGAGGCCGGTATATTTAGGCAGAGTTTATCAAATTAAAATTCCACATCATTAACAACCAGTATAAACCAGAATTTAGACTTTTCATCTACTTTTATATTAAACCCTTGTTGCATCCAGACCATTGTAGTTAATGAATTCAGTGATACCCATAGGCAACACCAGCAATCTTATCTGATATCCCACCAACATAATAAGGCTTGGAGCTAGAACATCTTTAACATGCTCCTGCTGCTTTCTAATCATGATTTCCCATTCCCCATTAACAGAGAGGACCAACATCATGCAGCTCTGAAACTCTGAAACGGTATTGCTTTTCAAATAAAAAGCACATTTCTGCCTGAGCCATTGTTGGATTGCTCTTGGAAAGCAACAACCAATCCCTGTGGCAGACGGGGGATGGAGTCGAGTCAGACTCTACTGCTGCTTCCTGGGAGCAGATCTGATCAGGCTGTTTGGAAGAGGAAACTGCTCCCAAGTCTTCAGAGAGAAACACAGACGCTCTGGTTCAAAGCCAGCGAAACTAGCACACTACGAGAGAGCCGACGGAGACGGATTCAGATGTGGCGGGTGAGAGTGACAAGTAGGGAACTGATTAGTGAAGTAAACCACTTCGAGCAAAGGGAATCCCCTGGGTGGAAGATAAGTGAGCAGAAGGAGAGGCACTCGCTGAGAAAGAGGAAAGTAAACGATAGGAGCCATTGGACAGAAGATGGAAGATATTCAAACGCATTTCACAGACCCTCTCCTTCAGTCAAACAGCTACTGCTGTTACAGGTGAGAAAGTGTGAAAAACGCAGCAGGGGAGATGGTAAGATAACAGGACAAAAAGACAAGACTGGATCAAAAATAGATCAGGAATCAGAGTGACAGATCAAGGACAAAAAGATCTATAGTTGCTAAAATGGTGGTAATATGAAACGTTGGGTAGGATTTTCAAAAACTGTCCTCTTTACGGTGGAGGCCCAGCTACTTCTCATTAAAGGCGTTGGAAATATCATGCAGTCCCTCCACTCTACACTCTCCACTTTGCATAATAGGCTGCATCTTTAGGCATTCATTAAAGTCACTTTGTTGAAGCAATGGGTAAGGAGGAGGGAACACAAGATTATATAAACATGTATAGAAAAGAAAAGCAGAAATAAAAAGGAAGATGAAGCAGACTGGTTGGGCTGAGAGCTTTTGATTCGCTATAGCTTTAGAGTTTGTTGGACTGAATCATTTGCAATTTAAATAAGCTGCTTGACGAAGACCTTGGGACCGCATGGGAGAGGGGAAAAAGCAGCTCTGTTGTTGCTAATATTCAGAGTGACAAGCGCACGGGGAGAGGAAACAGAGATGGAGATGGATACGCAGATGGGGAGAGAGCCGAGCTGAAGAGCGATGACATTTCTGGAAGTATGTGGGCGACGAATAAATTACATCAACAAAACCGTTCCATATTTACCATATTAGTTTAATATTAGCATGTCGCATGACAGGGAGCACATCTGGGCCACTTCCAGGGTTACTCATGCATCGTTGGCTTCAAGAAATGTTGAACAAAGGTTTGGTTTAAGGACACATCCATGTGGATCTGTTGTTATTTCTGAGCAGATTCCTAGGATCAAAGTAATCTGAATTTTTAAACAAGAGCTAAAATGTTCCACCTGGTTAAAAGATCCTTTAATGAGAGGCCAAAGAGTCAGTCTTTCTATGGTTGGATGGAGCCATAGAATAATGAAGCTCTGTCCCTTCACACCGTTTCTGCTTTTAGAGAAAGTTCTTCTCGCTTCAAAAGAAAACCAGCAAAACTGGCCGAAGAAAAACAAACTCCAAAACAATGAGAACGACAGCAATGATTTGCATCTGACTTGAAATGTGCCAATAACAAATCTAAAATCTTAATCTAAATAAAGATGTTAATTGCAGTCACTTCATATCTGCTAACAAATGATTGCTTCCCATTGAAAAAAAACTTTATAGTTTATTTTTTACAGTAAAGGAACTGTTATTGACAAAAAACAATTAGTTGTCCCTTTAAGTTTATATATTAAGATCATAATGAAAATAAGTATAACTGAAGATTTGATTGTTACCATGACTTCTAAAATAATATAAATTTCTGTTTTAAATACATACAATTCAATAATTTTAATATCACTTCCTGAAAATACTAGAAATATATAATATATACTAGAAACTGTGGTTTTCCTTCAATGATAAGGAGTCTCACAACGACTCATTTATAGCTGTGAATAACATTTATTCCATAAAAAGTTTCTATTTATATTTTAACCTTTAACCTTTTTTCTTCTTTTTAAGTACACATTGAAATCTTTAAAGTAAAACCTTTCTAACACTTCGAATGAGGATGTAGGCAGAAAAAGTGCTTCTTCAAAAGATATGGCTGAACACTGTTTATGTTTATGACAAGTGAAAATCCTTCACTGCTGCTCATTAAGGAGAGGAAGCAAAGGTAAATATGAATGCGAAAATATGAGTATGTGGGTTTTAAATGAGTCATACATTTTATAAAGGAAACCAAAGAATGGAATAGAAAAGTGGAAAGAAACAGTGAAACTGATTGGTGCTGGGATTTAAACCCTGTTCAGCTGACACACACAAACACGTAATTAGTGCTTAAAAGATGTGGGAACGGCAGCTTTCTCACATTATCTAATGAGCTGCTCTCATTAGCAGACATTTTGTTTGAACATATTTTGTGACAGCTGATACTAGGTATCATATTTTCCTGCATAAACAGCAATAAAAAAAATAATAAAATCCAAACCAAGTGTTAAATGACAGCAGAGAATTAACACCCAGTTACATGAAGTTGTTTCTGCTCAATGTTATTAGCTCGATAGAACACGGAAATATATTTTCCAGACTATAAGCCGCTAGTTTTTCGCTTTAGACCATGCGACCTATAAGAAAGTTTGGCTTTTCTGTGGATTTTTCCTCACCTCCAGAAGGTGAAGTCAAAGTTTGAAATGACAGAACAAGGGGCTAATTTTCATTTAGCACCAGAACATGCTAGCAGCAGATACGACGGATTCACACATTTTGCCATTTATTTGACTCATTAAAGCTGCCGAACCAATGAAGAGGCTGAGCTCAACTGCTGTAGAGCTAAAAATAAAGAGCTGACGGAGCCTGATCTTTCGTTAAAAGCTCTTAGTGTTGTGAGCTAACAAGCTAACTGGAGCTAACTAGAGCTGGCATTCTTCATCCCTATTCCAGGGGCTATATGTAGAGCTCCCCCTACAGGTTTGGTTTTAGACAGTTCAGTAGATATCAGTAGCTTATAGCCTGATGGGGCTTATACATCTAAGTTTACACTTTTTTCAAAATAAATTTAGTGGGCGCGGGTTATAGTGAAGTGCGCTCTATAGTCCAGAAAATACGGTAGCATCCAGGGCAGCATCCAGCAAGTAATAATAAAACTGAATCTGGTTATACAGGGTTTATACAGGAATGAGTAACTCTAATTTAATGCTTTAAATTCTCTTAGAAATCATTTTAATGCCTTCTACAAGAACCCATATATTCCGAACATATGGCTTTATGATCAACCAGAAGCAGTTCTGTGCAAATATATTGCGATATAATATATCAGATTTTTTTTAAAGCATTTTAAATGCCACGATAATCACATTTAATGAATTTTAATGCCAATTAAGGCTTTAATTAAAAAAAATATAAATTAATAATTTTTTTAATGATTTTTTTTGATTAAATGATTTTTAATGACCCGCGGAAACCCTGTTATAAAACTTCTGCATACGACTTTGAAATGTTAAATGTTTCATTATTTATTCTATCAGTTTATATTTTTCTGGATGGATTTTTTGGCTCTTAATATCACAATCCTGAGGCTGTTTCTTTTCTCTTGCAGACTAAACTTAATACATAGACATTAAGTGCCTGAGACATGCATGGCACGCAGTGCTCAGAGGAACAGAAACTGTTCAGAGATAACTCAATTTGGTGTTTAAATTTAAGCGTTGTATTCCAGTGAAACTTGCACCTGGGGGTTTAAATCTGATGTTTCTTTGAGCTTTAAAGATCTTTATTTCTTTTTTTTTTCTTGCAGCCTGTATTCATTCCCATCCTGTGCATCCCTTGGTAAAACAGCTCATGTGCTCGAATATGCGTCCTCACCGTTTCTCCAGGCTGCCTGGGAATGCCAACAAAGAGGTGATCCAGGAAGTTGGCGCTGCGTCCAAGGCCCAGCACAGTGTAGGGCAGCTGCAGGGAGAAATGAGCTGATTGGCTTAACTGGCCCGCTGCAGGAAAAAAGAAAAAGAAAGGAAGAGATTTTTTTATAGAAACTGAAAAGAAAAAGAAATAAACGAATGAAAGGAAGTTATGTGATATGTTAAAATAGACATATAAGCAAAGTAACTGTTCACAGAAAGAGAACTGTTTATGCTAAACAACTCAGAGAGAGGTCACGCTGCAGAGTGAGAGTTTGTTCCAAGATCCATTCCTTTACCCTTTTCCTTCTGAATGAGAATACTTTCTGGAAACTTCAAAGGACTCACTGTCAGTGTTACGCAGATCCAGGCAGAGTTTGGATCAGCGGAGATGCCCACACATACATTATACATATAAGCACCCAGTCCTGTACAAAGTTCATGATTTTTCTGTTCTGTCTGATGATCATGAATTAAATAAAGTCCCCTACGTTGGCTTGGCGATAAAACAAACTGATGTCTCATCCTTCTAAAATTCTCCTTCAGTTTTACTACAGTTTATTTTAAAATCTGTGCGTTGCTGCTGGATGGATTTTTCTTACAAGTGCTTCAGATGTCTGTTGCAAGACGATGAGTCATGCAGTCTCGTTTGAACTGCATAACTTTCCCCCAAAAAGGCTTTAGAGTTTTATTTGCTTTTATTTGCTCTGGTGGAGCCTGAAAGAAAAGAAGGTATCCGACATAATCATAGTGTTCTCCCTTGCAAACACCACCCTGAAAAAGACTTGAATTTCATATATGGTTGTTTGGAACCTACAAAGTCAATGATTCTATGCAACCAGCTGGGTTTCCTTAGAAAACTTTAAACCAATCTGTTTCCATAATCTGACAAAATTCTCTTATAAATTACCTTGAGATGACCTATGTTAGGAAATGTTGCTATATAAATAAACTGAACTGAACTAAATTGAATTTAGGGATATCTACTGCTGCAAATGAGGGGCATGAAAAAGACATTAAGGTCCTATAAAAAAACAAAACTTAGAAAGTGAATTCTAAGTCAGAAAGTAAATTCTAAAGGTGCGATACCGACTGCGTTGTCCAGGGCAAGAGGTGTGGTTTTACATAGTATTCCTATGAATATGGCGTTGGCAAAGCAGGGAAGAGGTCGTCATGGCAAAACAAACAGGGACTGGTTGTGATGTAAGTTGAAGGAATGCAGCCAGTTTCAGCTCAAAATGGTCAGCCAGGATTTCATAGGTCGAGTCACTGAACTTGTTTTGCTGTAGAAAACCGATCAACGGTGTCAGGGTTAATGTCCATTGGTCAACTTGATTCCCCAGAGACAAAAAAAATTTGGAGAGCCACCATCTACTCCATGACATGGATGATGGTCCGATTTAGGGGTCCCCCCATTTATCTAGCTGGGCAGGGAGCAGTGGGAGGAGGCAGCGGCTGGCCATGGTCTCTGCTATAAGCTTACATGACAAATGATGAATTACATTTTTAAAAGCCACCTAAAAACATCTTTAGAGCATTCCTTATTTCATCCTTTGTCCACATAATTTGATCTGTATTCCATTTTGAAAAAAAGCTTAATCTCAGTTGATGAGCAGATGATGCAGTGATGAGTTTAATAGGCCTATGGAGCCTATAGGGGCCAATGGGTCCTTCCCCCCATGAGAGGAAGGCCTATGTGTTCTTTTAAAGAGTAGAATCTGGCTGATTGTCAAACCTTGGCTTTAGGAGGAGTTGTGTAGGTTATGTCCAGGCTATTTAATAGTGGACCAGTTCTACACTCTCTACAGGGCGCTAAAGGGTCATGTGAGTTTGCCCAACCGGTACGTATGTGTTTTGTCAACCTGAAGTAGGTATTTGACTGTGTCCCTCGTGGTGCCTTGTGCAGGGGGTGTGCCAGGATTATGGAGTCAGGGGCCCTTTACTAGGGGCCATCCAGTCTCTGTACAAGCAGAGCAGGAGTTTAGCCCGAATTGCCGTTATTAGGTTGGACCAGTTTCGGGTGCAGTTAGGACTCTGGCAGGGCTGCCCTCTTTAACCAGTCCTGTTCATTACTTTATGGACAGGATTTCCAGACGTTTTTTATTTTAATGCTTTTTTCAGTTGTATGTACAGCACTTTGATGAACTTTGTTATTATAAAAGCGCTTTACCAATAAAGGGGTATGGTATGATTGGTTAGCCTCTACAGTACTACTGCTCTCTAGAGGTAAGCAAGCAAATCAACATGGCGGCGCCCATAACATTCAGAAGGTTTGCTGAGAGTCAGGTGAAGAAGGCAGCTTTTGGTGAATTTCCTTGACAGAGTCGGTTTTTGGGAAGTGGATACGACAAATGATAGTCTAATCAGGGCTTACAGAAGCAGGAAACAACCACAGATGTTGAGGTCCATCACACTGCTAAGCAGAATCATCACTGGAAACTGTAGGGCAAGGTAGGGAAGCTAGTATTTTTATGAATGTTTGAAATTTCATTATTACGGCGGTTGACTTTAAGGAGATGACGTGGTCTGCTCAGGCGCTCTTTGTTACCTAAAAACCGAGCCAGAACTGAACCGCCCCGAGTCCTACTAGTACCATTTTAGCACGGTTAAGTTGTGACTGGCACCGTCCGGTTTATTTGTGAGTGCCATTTACACTCAACAGTTATCTCAGCTGCCGTGCTCGGACCGATCTCGGCATGAATTAGAGAGAGTAAATGGGGCTAATGACTAATCATCAAAAGTCAATGATTTATGAGTCAATGTTCAGTTTTAGCGAAATGGTTCTACTTATCTAGCCTTCCTTGTTTGCCTATGCATGTGGAAATGCTTTTCACCGACATAAATCCCTGAAAACCAAACCTGACATTTTGATCTGTTGTTTTACAACCGTGTTTTGATGTTTAAGGCAAATGTTGAGTGCACTAAACATTATTTAACTCTAATCTGTGCTCCATTAAATAACCAGCCACTGTATGTCTAACTGAACCATGAAGAAAGAAAGTTTTACTATACAGATTTTCTACATAAAATGGACCATTTCATTTTGTCATGATGTGGTGTAAATGTAATGAGAAGGAAGATAACCAAATAAAAAAACTACTGAGGAAGAGGACCTATAGCCAAAGAGCCTGTGTTCTGAAGTAAAGAGGCATCATAAAAGATAGAAATCAACCAGAGGCACCTGAGGCCTGCACACCACTTTCTGTCTGCGCACCCTGCTTCCCACCTCCTATTCTCGCCGTCACCACCAAAGCCTTCTGTATTTAGTTTTCTTCTGTTAGCTTGTCCTTATCTCTCCGCTTTCTGCTGCTACATCACTCCGATTTGGCCTTTTGCTTTCCCCTCTTTTCATCCCTCGTCGTCTCCTCTCCCACTCCACTTCAGCTGATGTATCTCGCCCACGCCACCCAACTCTGCCAAGTGCAGCCGACATAAATCAACCTCTATGTGGTAAACAAAGAGAGGGAAGGTTGGGAGAGGAGAGGGAAGAGGCCTCGAGGCAGCCACTGATCAGAACTAATGTGGAAAGACTGCATATTGCAAACCAGGGGGAGCACATCAGATATTTTTTTAATCTATGCTTAGCCTTGGTTTGGGGAGAAAAAAGAAAAGGTTGCTTTCATTTCGGACCATCAGGATGCAGTCCAAGTCAGTCCACCGCAGTATTTGCAGGTCTTAGCTTTGCCACCTGAAGCTTTTCCTCGGATACTCTGGTAACAGTGCACTTGAAAAAATTTAAACCTAGATAAGTCATTTTTTCTTTAATTTAGGAGGTAAGTGGGACACCTTGTCAATGGAACAAGACAATTTACATTTAAACAAAGAAAAAAAAAACCCTAACCCTTATTTCAAGTGCATATTATCTAATTATCTTATTTTAAGAGTAAAAATGCTCACTCCGTTGGCAAATCATCTTATCTACCTACTCAAATTAAGTGTAAATATAATCAATTAAAGACATTTTTACTTATTTCTAGATCGTTTTTGCAGTGTGTAAGTGGAGATACAGCGAACCAGTGTATGTTCAGCAACACATTACTTATGCATCAATAAAACCCATATTGAATACATTCGTTATGCACTGTGTTTATATCAAAGTCTGTATTTGACTATGAAATACAGCTAGGTAATGTTTATGAATTGCAGCTTAGTAAAACACTACACTTAGTTTATCAAAAAATAGAATATGCCACATTCCAAGGTAAAGACAAATAAAAAAAATGTGAACGCAACGTCTGTGCGGTGGTTCTTGAAGCTTTAACTCTTTGCACAGAAACAACACAAAATGGGAAGACAGAGGTGTCCCCTGGATAACCCAGCCAGGGAATCTGAGTGGCTGACTTGCATATATATGCTTTGCAGGTTGAGGGAGGGATGTAGTGATGCTGTATCATATGTGCAATCGTCCAGGCATGGATGATCACATAAACAAGCTCAACAATGATTTCTGACAGCAAGAGTAAAAATAACTGCCATATATGAAGCAATTGCTTAACCAACTAAAGGTTTGCTGCACTAAATGTATCTGTCATAGCCTTTCTGAAAGGGGTGTGTAGTGAGTGTTGGAGTTATGATGATTTCTGTTGTTTTTATCATTTTATTCATTTACACTCACCGGCCACTTTGTTAGGTACACCTGTCCAACTGCTCGTTAACACTTAATTTCTAAGCAGCCAATCACATGGCGGCAACTCAGTGCATTTAGGCACATAGACATGGTCAAGACAATCTCCTGCAGTTCAAACCGAGCATCAGTATGGGGAAGAAAGGTGATTTGAGTGACTTTGAACGTGGCATGATTGTTGGTGCCAGAAGGGCTGGTCTGAGTATTTCAGAAACTGCTGATCTACTGGGATTTTCACGCACAACCATCTCTAGGGTTTACAGAGAATTGTCCGAAAAAGAAAAAACATCCAGTGAGCGGCTGTTCTGTGGGCGGAAATGCCTTGTTGATGCCAGAGGTCAGAGGAGAATGGCCAGACTGGTTCGAGCTGATAGAAGGGCAACAGTGACTCAAATAACCACCCGTTACAACCAAGGTGGGCAGAAGAGCGTCTCTGAACGCACAGTACGTCGAACTTTGAGGCAGATGGGCTACAGCAGCAGAAGACCACACCGGGTGCCACTCCTTTCAGCTAAGAACAGGAAACTGAGGCTACAATTTGCACAAGCTCATTGAAATTAGACATTAGAAGATTGGAAAAACGTTGCCTGGTCTGATGAGTCTCGATTTCTGCTGCGACATTCAGATGGTAGGGTCAGAATTTGGCGTCTACAACATGAAAGCATGGATCCATCCTGCCTTGTATCAACGGTTCAGGCTGGTGGTGGTGGTGTCATGGTGTGGGGAATATTTTCTTGGCACTCTTTGGGCCCCTTGGTACCAATTGAGCATCGTTGCAACGCCACAGCCTACCTGAGTATTGTTGCTCACCATGTCCATCCCTTTATGACCACAATGTACCCAACTTCTGATGGCTACTTTCAGCAGGATAATGCGCCATGTCATAAAGCTGGAATCATCTCAGACTGGTTTCTTGAACGTGACAATGAGTTCACTGTACTCAAATGGCCTCCACAGTCACCAGATCTCAATCCAATAGAGCATCTTTGGGATGTGGTGGAACGGGAGATTCGCATCATGGATGTGCAGCCGACAAATCTGCGGCAACTGTGTGATGCCATCATGTCAATATGGACCAAACTCCCTGAGGAATGCTTCCAGCACCTTGTTGAATCTATGCCACGAAGAATTGAGGCAGTTCTGAAGGCAAAAGGAGGTCCAACCCGTTAATAGCATGGGATACCTAATAAAGTGGCCGGTGAGTGTATATGTTTCATCTTGCTCTCAATCATATGTTTTTCTATATGTTACTCTCATCATTGGAAATAGTGTATGAAGGCCATAAGACGGTCAAATGTTTTGCAAGAATGCTTTCCTGTTTTTCATTTGAGAAGCACAGAAGTGAAAGTTAATAACCCTGACACCTTGTGTAAAGCGTATACTGAAACTAGGCAAGTTCCCTATCTTAAAAGTTTATGCTATGTCTAAGAGACTGCGTAATCGAAACTAACGCCTGCTGTTGTAATGTGTTGACTGCTCAATAAAAAGCCTGGCAAATGTTGAGCCAAGCGGAGATGCAGAGATTGATTCTTCAACTCTGCCTATTTCCCCTTTGCAAAGCACTGTCAGGAAAAATCTTGCACTGTCTTTGTTTCATTTTTTATATGTTAAAGTTGGGGAAACTTAATAACCCTAACAGTGAGTCTCCTAATGCAGATTGTATGCATGGACATCAGTTCTGCATCGCATCTGCTGCTGTCTGGCACCGCTGTTTGAGAAATGCTGCCTGAAAATCAGAGACTGACTTATGAGAGAACATAGAGGATGGGTCGTCTTTGCAGGTTTAGGCCGGAAATACCCCATGACAGCGGCTAATGACTGCAGCCACAGTTTGCGCTCAGTGAAATTTCACATAAGTTTTAGAAAGTTAAATTCACAAGTAATTTTATTAATTTTATACATGCTTTTTTTTCTAATGTAGTTTTTTTCCCCACTTTGATTCCAGGTTTGTATAAGCTGCTAATCACAAGCCTTATAAATAAAGACATAGAATAAAATTTATTGTAGTTAATTACTATAATGAATAAAAAATGTTATTGAAATCACATTATCTTGAAAAGCTTATCTTTTTTATTCATATATTTTATTTTTATATGTTTAAAGTAGTTGTGTAAAATACACAATACAGTTTCAATTGCTAATAGTTTTCACATATTAATTACTGTTTTCATATTCGTATATCAGTTATTTACCCTAGTATGATGTAAGATCTTTATTCCGTTCGGCTGCAACCATTGACATTTTGAACTCTCCACAGAAACCATTTCATCGGACATTTCTTTTTATGGCTCAACATTTCTGCTTGTTTGGATGGTGTCCGCCATCCCGGCTTTTTAGTGCTTGGCTGTGATTTTGCGAAAGGGTAGCATAATTGCCTGAAATGCACATCCTTGTGAAAGAAACAGCAATGTGACAGAAATATTGGCCATTTCCAGAGAGAACCGGGTATAGTTTCATAAAGACTGACTCGTTCAGGTTAGTACAAAAATGAAGTACCTGACAACCAATACAGAGGAAACACAGGGTGTCTGACATTCATATACTATATGTATGTTACATATTACAATATTAACTCTGCAGCACAGCTGTGATCCACCCATCATAACATTAGTCATTTAGTTCAAATTCATAAAGTTATCAAAGCTTAAGTTGCTGTCATAATAGTAACACAGCTGTAAAAGTGCTGCACTGAAGTTTTAACCTTTAGATGCAGGAACGCTTTCACAAGCATCGACCTCAGCAGCCATCTGCTGTGATTCGTTTGTCCTTTAACATCACAGAGCCAAGGCCACAGGTCTAACAGTTTCTTTAAGGTCATAATAGGAAAAAACATTTTACTGAGAATAATTACGCTGATAATAGTGGTATTTTCTTAGTAATGTCATAAAACTCCATAGTGTTTTATGTGTGAACTTTTTTCAATTTTATGTGAAAGCCTTATTATTTGTTTAATGAAACATACTATTCTAATCCGGGTTCCTACAGCATAAGGCAAGTTAAATTCAAGACTTTTTAAGACTTTTTAATGCCACTTGAAATAAAAAATTTAAGACCAAATTCACAAGAAACAAAAGAAAAACCTGCTTGCGACAACTTAACTCAAAGGTTTTTTTAACATAAACCACTGCACTAATGTTTAAAATTTTTAAACATGAAGAAACCTAAAAATACACAAATGACAGATATATTTTAACAATTATTTAACTGAATCAACAAACTTTGTTTTAGCAGGGAACAAAACAAATCAGTTTTAAAGCCTCAACATAACCAGTGCTAAGTCTTTTTTGCAGCTATTTTTCTTTGTATGGTTTTCTTAGTATGTTTGATTTGGTGATAAGTGGAGGCGTTGCAGAGACAAGGGTGGAACTAAACTGAGAAATACCGGCTGTTTCTCAGTAACTCCATTTTGACGCTTTGTGTTTCGTGCTTCGCATGTGCGACTCCACTGCCTTAATTCCCATCGTTCTGAGCTTGAATGACTTCCTGCACAAAATCCACTGAGCCTCATGTATGTTCCCTGGTTTTAGCCATGGAGGAAACTCTTGGCTGGAGACAATTTTGGTTACATTTACACTTGCTCATATTTTCCAGATAAAAAGTTAATGTTGCATCTCCCAAATGTCCAACAACGCTTTTATTGGTTCCGCTATCGGGACGGAACCAATAATGGCGAGCCGTTTTTTTTTTTTTTTTTATAAAAAAAAAATCCAATGTTAATGTTTTATTTATATAAAAAAATAAATCGTAATAAAAATAATCCTATTTATGATGTTTTAAAAATTAAGACCTACGAAAGACTGATAAGACATTTTAATACCAATTAAGGCCTTAATTTTATTTTGAAGAATTCAATGCCTTTTAAGACTTTTTAAGGACCCGCGGGAACCCTGTAATTGGTGTATTTCAGCATTTCTCTAAGTAAACTGCGCTTTGTCTTTAGTCTGGTGCAGCAGCATTAGTTTCTAAGAGAGGAGCAATATTTACAAGGTCAGGGGTTTTTGTTCGTCTATTAGTAGATCATGAATCTCACATAAGTTTCTGCATCTGCGTGTAAAGTTTTTACAAAAAAAAACAAAAAACCAGCGGCTGGAGCAGCTTTGAGTTTTTCATTGTCTTCTGAGAGATGAATCAGAAGCTGTCAATCACGTGTGCATGGTGGGATTCTTTGCCAAGGGCTCTGCTGGCTCTGCTTTAGCTATGTAGGACACACAAACCCAATCTTCCTGACAGACAAACAAATACACACAAAACACAGACACTCTTACTCTGCACTCCAATAATACCCTTTGCCAGCCTCCCTATGTTGTGAAATGGCTTTCCTCCAACCACGGCTATGTTTGTTATCCAGTCTACTCAAACACACACTCAGAGCGCCGAGCAGACGCTGAGCCAGGCTCCCTGCCTGCAACCTAACCCTGCTTGATCCTGCCTCTAAACGCACACAGACACAAACCCATCCACTCCACCCTGCAGAGTGGCCGGCTGCAAGCTATCCACCTCGTGCCACCTGACAGGGTAAGCAGTCAAACCAAGCTTTGCATCAAGGTCCAATCTCCACAAAAATCCTCTTCTGCACTTTTCAATCTAATTGGATGTATCCGAATCATCTTTTCTGTCTGATTTCAGTCGTTCCTGCTGTTTTTGATGGTTTGCCTGCAATCCATTGCAGTAGTTGAACCATATTTATAACTAAAGTGCCTTATTTTCAGTAGTATTTGCACGTCAGATTCTTTACGCAGACTTGTGATCAAACAGACAAGTTTACTTGAAATATCTGAGTGGAACTCCATATAAAGCTCTGATCTCAGTAGTTTTCCACTTGATGAAGCTTTTCTCCGTTTAAAAGTCCAGTGACATCACTGCAAATCGTATGCAACTTTCTAACTATGGCAACGAAGAAAGGTCAATTTGATCCATGTTTTTGCAAAGAGCCAGAGTGGGGAAAGCAAGTAGGATAGAAGAATAGAAATATCCTATAGTGTCCCACAGAGGAGACGTTTCTATAGAGATGGAAACTATCTTAACGGTGCATAATTCAAAACTCTGGCTGTGGATTTTGGATTAGCTTCCAAATCTTTACATGAATATTTAAGGGGGGAAAAAAGATAAAATTGCAAAGAAATAGTGCATCCTGTAATGGTTCCAGATTTGTTCTGGAAAAGGATATTATTAATGTTCCTAACATCAAAGAACACTGTTCTCTGGACTTTATAAATGATATCAGACAAAAGAGACAAGATGTAGTCTGAAAAAACACCCAGTTTTCTTTATATAGTATGTGGCGCTAAAGCACCTCCATAAAGAGGAAGTTGTACCAGTTATCTTCTGTTTAGGTAACAATGTTCTAGAGTGGAGGTCTTCATCAGGGGGTCCGCGACCCCTAAGGGGTCAAAAGATGTTCTTTCAGTCATCGATGCACACATTCACCGACACACAGGAGCTCTTTCAAGCTGGGCAGCATTTCATTCACAGGGTTTCCGCGGGTCATTTAAAATCATTAAAAGTCATTAAATTATTATTTTTTAAATGAAGGCCTTTAATTGGAATTAAAATGTGTAAAATTTTATAATTGTGGCATTAAAATGGCTTCGGAAAAGAAGCTTGAGGTGGAGAAAAGGGTAGAGAATGGGAAAAATGCAAATTTGAACCAAGGTGGCGGAAAACGAGGAACTCAGGACATGGCTGCAGCCTGTCCACGGTGAAGATGACGAAGGATTTTGCCGTGTGTATGTATATATATATATATATATACACTATATTGCCAAAAGTATTTGCTCACCCATCCAAATTATTGGAATCAGGTGTTCCAATCACTTCCATGGCCACAGGTGTATAAATTCAAGCACCTAGGCATGCAGACTGTTTTTACAAACATTTGTGAAAGAATGGGTCGCTCTCAGGAGCTCAGTGAATTCCAGCGTGGAACTGTGATAGGATGCCACCTGTGCAACAAATCCAGTCGTGAAATTTCCTCGCTCCTAAATATTCCACAGTCAACTGTCAGCTGTATTATAAGAAAATGGAAGTGTTTGGGAACGACAGCAACTCAGCCACGAAGTGGTAGGCCACGTAAACTGACGGAGCGGGGTCAGCGGATGCTGAAGCGCATAGTGCGAAGAGGTCGCCAACTTTCTGCAGAGTCAATCACTACAGACCTCCAAACTTCATGTGGCCTTCAGATTAGCTCAAGAACAGTGCGCAGAGAGCTTCATGGAATGGGTTTCCATGGTCGAGCAGCTGCATCCAAGCCATACATAACCAAGTGCAATGCAAAGCGTCGGATGCGGTGGTGTAAAGCACGCCGCCACTGGACTCTAGAGCAGTGGAGACGCGTTCTCTGGAGTGACGAATCGCGCTTCTCCATCTGGCAATCTGATGGACGGGTCTGGGTTTGGCGGTTGCCAGGAGAACGGTACTTGTCTGACTGCATTGTGCCAAGTGTAAAGTTTGGTGGAGGGGGGATTATGGTGTGGGGTTGTTTTTCAGGAGCTGGGCTTGGCCCCTTAGTTCCAGTGAAAGGAACTCTGAATGCTTCAGCATACCAAGACATTTTGGACAATTCCATGCTCCCAACTTTGTGGGAACAGTTTGGAGCTGGCCCCTTCCTCTTCCAACATGACTGTGCACCAGTGCACAAAGCAAGGTCCATAAAGACATGGATGACAGAGTCTGGTGTGGATGAACTTGACTGGCCTGCACAGAGTCCTGACCTCAACCCGATAGAACACCTTTGGGATGAATTAGAGCGGAGACTGAGAGCCAGGCCTTCTCGTCCAACATCAGTGTGCGACCTCACAAATGCGCTTCTGGAAGAATGGTCAAAAATTCCCATAAACACACTCCTAAACCTTGTGGACAGCCTTCCCAGAAGAGTTGAAGCTGTTCTAGCTGCAAAGGGTGGACCGACGTCATATTGAACCCTATGGATTAGGAACGGGATGTCACTTAAGCTCATATGTGAGTCAAGGCAGGTGAGCAAATACTTTTGGCAATATAGTGTAACTCTTACCACACATTTTGCATGCAGATGATTTTCCATCAGATTTTTATTGTGAAACATGGAAAAATAAAGCTTTTCATCATCACTGTAACAGTGGTTGAGTTTTACTATTTTAATATAAGTCCAATTCATGTCTTCAATCTAAATGAAATGAATGGAGTCTGCCTATAAGGGTGACAGTGCTGAAGGTAATGAATTCAATCATTTGCTCTTTGTGCCACATCTATGTTTTATTCTGAAAGTGAACATTTAGCAATGAGGTTTTTCAGAGCATCTCATTCTAGAGATGTGATGATCAGATGGCCAAAGACCAGAATTTGATCTGTTATGTGCAGATCTATCTTTCACAAGCCTGCATCACACCCTTCAGTTTAGTAACAACATTGAATAAAGCTTAAAGGAATAGTACACCTAAAACATGATTAGCCTTCATTTTCTACTCACCCCCATGCTGAACAACACTCTGGAGTACTTTTTTGATATCTCAAATGCATCTGGAGATCTGGGAGGCTTCTTACTGTCTGCTGACATTCAAATAATGGAGGTCTATGGTGCCCGAGGCAGAAAGGTCCATAAAAGTCCACAAAAAACGTGTCAATATTCCTCCATACTGCTTGTCCAATGTATTCCAAGTGTCCTGAGTGGGTAGCTTCAATGATTTACTCGAAACGAAGTCATTTAGAATGTTTTTAGAGCATAAACAGTAGTGTATAGGATTTCCTAAAAGCGCGCGCCTGCGAGTTCACGAGCCTACGGAAACCGCGGCAGACCAAACCAGATGAAAGTGCGCATTCAGCTCGGCAAAGAACTCATGCTCTTCCTCAACACTGAAGTCCTCAGACATTTTTCTTTCGTTGTTTCTTTCTTTGCACAGGTAAACAGCACATTTCTTCTTCTAAGGTTGCATTATCAAGAGCAGACGCTGAATGCGCACTTTCATCTGGCTTGGTCTGCCGCGGTTTACGTGTGATGAGCGGATGAATACCAGTGGCGGCCGACCATTAGAGGGCGCTAGGGTGCCGCTCCACTAGCCCAATGACCTGGATTAATACAAAAAAACAAAAACAAATGAAAATGTAATTATGAAATTTAAATATTTTAAAATATATTGATATATATGTTTTAGATGTGCAATGTAAATATTTAATATGAAATGATGAGTAAAGTATCATTTCATCACTGCAAAAAATCTCAATCTAGAATAAGTAATTTTTTCTTAAAATAAGTGCATTTGTTCTTAAATTGCCAATGGAACAAGACAATTTACACTTAAAATAAGAAAACACAATTGCATTGTCTTATTTCAAGTGCATATTATCTAATTATCTTATTTTAAGAGTAAAATTACTCATTCCATTGGCAAACTCTCATTTACCTACTCAAATTAAGGGTGAATACACTTAATTTAAGAAATGTTTACTTATTTCTTGATCGTTTTTGCAGGGATTTTTTGTCATACTGGTGACGTATTTCAGCTCTTGGGCGCAAAAATGCTTGCCCATTGACTCTCGTTAAAAATTGTACATACGCAGTAGCTCCTCTGCAATACAAAGGAATAGGAAAGCTCAGGGTGCAGCTCTGGTGCACCTTGAGGTGACAGGAACTGTAGTCACAGTTGTTGTGCGGATGATTGACAGGCCGAGTCATGGTAGGGAAGCAAAATTACCAAGAGACGCTGGAGGTGAAATGGTTTGGACCGGATCAGCTGACCACCAAAATTAATCAGCAGTGCAAAGACAGATGGAGACGGTTCATTCTATTTTTTCCCAGCACCTCATTTAGCTACAAGGCTTGGCTAATTTCTTGAAGTGAGGCTAATGCTTTATTGTGCTGCCTTGACTGCCTGCCTCCTTTTTCAAACGTAAGGATCTGACCCTGCATGGATAAAGACCGCTAGGACTGATTTAAAGCAAAAAGAAGAATGAACAATCTGGGATATATATAGTGTACTTTTTCTAGATGTTTGTAGATTTTCATAGTTGTGTCTT
Organism: Cyprinodon diabolis; assembly: GCA_030533445.1. Lineage (NCBI taxonomy): Eukaryota > Metazoa > Chordata > Actinopteri > Cyprinodontiformes > Cyprinodontidae > Cyprinodon > Cyprinodon diabolis. Next base: position 49,471,408 of record CM060065.1, read on the forward strand.
AAATAAACACATTCTAAAAAAATAAATAGTTTTTATATATTAAAACTAACTAACTGACTAATAGCTTCTCCATTATCGAACTGGTTCCTTTTTTTTTTTAGGTTTATGAAACAATATTGGACCATGAAAAACACAGATTTACCTTCACCAAGCCTCAGAAGGGCAACATTTATGTTCAAAAAGTAAACCTGTATGTAAAATTAAGTTATGTTTTTATAATGTTTTTTAGTTGTTGGCATTCATATAAATATACTGATGTAATAACTTAGTATATGTTTGATATGTTTTTGGTAAAAGTCTATTTTGAATTTATAGCCATAAAATATTCCAATCGGACATTTTAAACGATTGCTCAAAGGTTTGGAAATTAGATCTATGGTTTGTAACTGTTTTATGAATTTCTAATTATAGATAGATGTAACTGCAAACTGTAATGTAATCTTTTGCCACTGTCTTAGCCAGGACTCCCTTGAAAAAAGGGAGTGTTAATCTAAATAGGACTTTTCCTGGTTAAATAAAGGAATAAATAAAAATAAAAAAATAGCCCCCACTGGAGAAAACTCCACCAGCTGCCACTGATGAATAGAACATTTATCGTTCCTACATATTTTTTATTTTACATTATATTCTCTCCCTCAGTCAAAATTTCCTCCATAGGTTCCCATCCAGAACAGAAGAATCAGCTAGAACCAGACTGTGCAGGAACCATGGTATACAAGATATTAGCCTCACATGGTAGCAGCAAAGAAAATAATTCATGAGACCCACAAACTTTTGCTCCTCATAGGAATCAGATAGGGAACAAAAGCAGAATGTAAAGAAGAAAAAAGAAATAGGACATGGATGCCTCTGAGGAAGGCACAGCATGTTGAAGTTAGGAACTGTGTGTCCATCTGCTGCGTTCTAATGTCAACCGCCTTCATCTTCTGTCTGGAGGTTTTATCACCTTTGGAGGCAGTGAAACAAAGTCGCTTGTCATATAAGACAATAGATGAGAGAGAGAGAGTGCAAATAAATAACAGCAACTGATATTTATATTATATGAAGGATGATGATGAAAATGAATCCAGGATGATGATGTGGTCATTAGCTTGGTTTAGCTTTGGTGTAGAAACACAGGGGGTCACTCACCATCTCGCTCCAAAGGGTTTCAAAACTAAAAGAAACAAAATAAAATTCTAAATCCTATTTTCTGTCGCTATAGAAACCATTTGCTCCCCCGATGGTGATAAAGGAAGCAAATTGGTGAGATATAGTAAGGCGCCGTGAGGGACAGAAGAGCAGATGAACAGACACAGGACAGCTCGCCAGAAAAGCCCCCCCCCTCCCGTCAGTGCCAGTACGATGATGCCAAGATCTGGAAACTGACTGAGATCAAATGTGTTTCTGACGTCGTGCATCTCTCTGTGTGACGTGATTTAGCCAGAGGACCCATTTGGGCTTCATGGCTGCTATGTCCTGCTTTGCTCAGCCTCTTAAACACAACAGCAGTGAAGCATGGAAACACCTGCGACTAGGTGATGATGGCAACAACGCGGCTCTGGCGTGGATGTGAAGGGTGAGCCGTCGTCACTCCTTATCACTCTCATTAAAAACTAAAGAAATTGGAGGTTTGCTGGTTTTGAAGTTAAATTTCTGCATCCATACAGTCTTTTCTGTGGTCTTACACATCAAAGATACAAGAATATAAGATAAGAAAACAATTGTACACTGATTGAGGGCAGTTAATGTCTTTTTCTAACCTCAAAATGTGTCTTCATTGCATCACACTGCAAAAACATTCTACAAATGAGTAAAAATGTCAAAATAAGTGTATTCATCCTTAATTTAAGCCGGAAAATAAGATGATCTGCCAATGGAATGAGCATTTTTACCCTTAAAATAAGATAATTAGATATTATGCACTTGAAATAAGAGACTTTAGTTGCTTTTTCTTATTTTTTATGTTAATGGTTATTCCTTTGGCAAAGTGTCTGCTCAATTTAAGAAAAAAATCCACTTATTTTAAGAAATAATTACTAAATTAGATTAACATTTTTTGCAGTGCATAGGTGAGATATTAACTGCACTGCAAGAGTAGCTGCAGGGAAAAAAAGCAATCTTCACTTGTTATTTTCCATGATAATATTTCTACATTTATGCTGCTTTTCTAATTATCGGCATGCCACGTCCTTATCTTTGCATTGCTTGCTTCTCATCAATTATGCATTGTTATATAGAGTTTTACGCTGAGTAATTATGCAGGCTTCCGTTAGATGGAGACATCACATGTGAAAGAACATCCTCCTACAAACACACATAAAAATGTAAGATATATTTTCACTGGAACACTAAAGTTTATTTGCAAAACAAAAAGCGAATATCAGTTTAGTTTTGAACCCCCTTTAATCTGAAAAGGCTTTGACAGAATAAGACCAAAATCAGAGGTCTGAAAACAACAGAGTTCTGTTCTAAATGTCTGCTCCTCTAGAGAAAAAACGATTTTCCAAGCAAACTTCAACATTTGACATACATCTGTAGGTTTTAGTAGAAAAAAACAACTCTGGTTGCAAATCAAAATATTATGAGAATGAATACAAAAACCCGCTGTCACACCGTTTCAAGTGTGACATTTTAGTTCATAAATTAAAAAACACATCAACTGGGTCTAAAGATGAAGAAATGGGATAAATTAATGATGAATGATGTTTTGACACATATTTGACTTTAGTTTATTACCTCTGTTCCACCCTTGTTAGGTGTATATGTCGCCGTTCTACTGGCTCAGGTATGCCACATTATGCTGAGATGTCACTGAGATGTCCCTCTCTCACCGTTTCTCTATTTTTTCCAAACAATAATGATGTTAGCTTCATAAATAGACTTAAAGTGTTCAACTAATTCTTAGATAGTTTAATCAGAGCATGCAGTCCTCTAAGGTAAGTTAAAGTGCCACTAACAAATTTTTCCAGAGGCACTCCCCCTACAGGACCTTTTGAAAATAACACTGTGGTAAATCAACCGCCTGCTGTGTTCCCTGCATCCAGTGGGTTGAAATGTCCTTATTTTTTAAGCAAAATCACTGTACTTTTCAATGAAGATAACTTTAAACTAGTCTTAACTTTAAAGAAATACACTCTATACATTGCTAATGTGGTAAATGACTATTCTAGCTGCAAATGTCTGGTTTTTGGTGCAGTATCTACATAGGTGTATAGAGGCCCATTTCCAGAAACTATCACTCCAGTGTTCTAATGGTACAATGTGTTTGCTCATTGGCCTAGAAGGCTAATTGATGATTACAAAACCCTTGTGCAATCATGTTCACACGTCTGAAAACAGTTTAGCTCGTTACAGAAGCTACAAAACTGACCTTCCTTTGAGCAGATTGAGTTTCTAGAGCATCACATTTGTGGGGTCAATTAAACGCTCAAAATGGCCAGAAAAAGAGAACTTTCATCTGAAACTGGACAGTCTATTCTTGTTCTTAGAAATGAAGGCTATTCCGTGCGAAAAATTGCTAAGAAACTGAAGATTTCCTACAACGGTGTGTACTACTCCCTTCAGAGGACAGCACAGACAGGCTCTAACCAGAGAAGAAAAAGAAGTGGGAGGCCGCGTTGCACAACTGAGCAAGAAAATAAGTACATTAGAGTCTCTAGTTTGAGAAACAGATGCCTCACAGGCCCCCAGCTGGCATCTTCATTAAATAGTACCCGGAAAACACCAGTGTCAACATCTACAGTGATGAGGCGGCTGCGGGATTCTGGGCTTCAGGGCAGAGTGGGAAAGAAAAAGCCATATCTGAGAATGGCCAATAAAAGAAAAAGATTAAGATGGGCAAAAGAACACAGACATTGGAGAGAGGAAGACTGGAAAAAAGTGTTGTGGACGGATGAATCCTAGTTGGAGGTGTTTGGATCACAAAGAAGAACGTTTTTGAGACGCAGAACAAATGAAAAGATGCTGGAAGAATGCCTGACGCCATCTGTTAAGCATGGTGGAGGTAATGTGATGGTCTGGGGTTGCTTTGGTGCTGGTAGGGTGGGAGATTTGTACAGGGTAAAAGGGATTCTGGATAAGGAAGGCTATGACTCCATTTTGCAACGCCATGCCATACCCAGTGGACAGCGCTTGATTGGAGCCAGTTTCATCCTACAACAGGACAATGACCCTAAACACACCTCCAAATTGTGCAAGAACTATTTAGAGCAGAAGCAGGCAGCTGGTATTCTATCGGTAATGGAGTGGCCAGCGCAGTCACCAGATCTGAACCCCATTGAGCTGTGGTGGGAGCAGCTTGACCGTATGGTACGCAAGAAGTGCCCATCCAACCAACCCAACTTGTGGGAGCTGCTTCTTGAAGCGTGGGGTGCAATTTCTCCAGATTACCTCAACAAATTAACAGCTAGAATGCCAAAGGTCTGCAATGCTGGAATTGCTGCAAATGGAGGATTCTTTGACGAAAGTAAAGTTTGATGTAAAAAAATCTGATTTCAAATACAAATCATTATTTCTAACCTTGTCAATGTCTTGACTCTACTTTCTAGTCATTTCACAACGTATGGTGGTGAATAAGTGTGACTTTTCAGGAAAACAAAAAATTGTTTGGGTGACCCCAAACTTTTGAACGGTAGTGTATATCTAATGCGCAACATCTAATGTTATTTTATCTCTTCATCTTGGTGTTGTATTTGGTAAATGAATGTTAGCGTTGTAAGGAAATATCTTTCAGGCAACCGTTGTACTGAACTCAGTATTTAGCTTTGCCTTCTTTGAGTTTTCACACGGCTAGCTTGATAGCCTTCCAATTTTGTAAACATCAGTTGTTTAACTTCAATCCCTGGTGGAACCAAGTAACGTCTCCTTATGTTTGTCGTATTTTAAAATAAATTGCGTTCTAATGTCCTTTTAGCTTCACACACAGTCAATGAAGTGCGATGCAGAGGGTGCAGGAAATGTATTAAAATAAAATGAATCTACCACCCCTAATGGGCTATATTACATTATTACAGAGTAAAGATATTGTCAGGATCCGGGGCTTTGCCCACCAGAGGGCGCCGTGGATCCAGCCTGGGGAGCTTTGGCTCAGCATGGACAGCTGTTGTCTATTTGCTGATTAAGGAAGCTTTTCCTATATAAGCTGAGTGTGACCTCCCCTCTGGGCTGGATCGTTGTGTCTTACCTGTGCCACTATGCCTGTCTGAACCTGCATCCTGCGAGTCTGTCAACCGGTTCCAATAAATTCTGGACTTTTTATCCTCCCTCTGTGTCTGTGAGTCTGCATTTGGGCTAGTAAAACCACCGCATCATGACAGAACGATCCAGCCAACAGACTAGCCCCGCAGACTCCTTCTTCGCGCTCCTGGAGAGCCCGCTCTGTGCCGTCTAGGAGACCCCTGAGCCTGCTCTGTGCCGTCTGGGAGACCCCTGAGCCCGCTCTGTGCCGTCTGGAGATCCCTGAGCCTGCTCTGCGCCTTCCAGAGACTCCGGCGGTGGAGCCACAATCGGTGGATCCCTCTGTTCCTGAGGTGGAGCCGCAGTTGAGGGCTTCCTCTGCTCTGGATGTGGAGCCGTAGTGGGCGGACCTGTTGCAGAGCTGCGGGAGCGGAGACGGCGTCCTTCCCGGGGCTTCGTGCTGAAGCGGAGACAGAGTTTCTCCCGGTGCTTCCTGCTGAAGCGGAGGTGACGCCCTCCTCCAAGGCCCCTGCAGTTTTTGAGTCTCTGCTCTGCTGCCGGTTCCATGGCCGGCCACCTGAGACTTTTTCTGGCATCCCTGGTTCGCCCTTCGCCCTCCATGGGCGAGTTGTTTTTTTTTGTTTTCTTTGGGGCGTCTGGAATCCACCCTTGAGGGGGGGGTACTGTCAGGATCCGGGCTTTGCCCACCAGAGGGCGCCGTGGATCCAGCCTGGGGAGCTTTGGCTCAGCATGGACAGCTGTTGTCTATTTGCTGATTAAGGAAGCTTTTCCTATATAAGCTGAGTGTGACCTCCCCTCTGGGCTGGATCGTTGTGTCTTACCTGTGCCACCATGCCTGTCTGAACCTGCATCCTGCAAGTCTGTCAACCGGTTCCAATAAATTCTGGACTTTTTATCCTCCCTCTGTGTCTGTGAGTCTGCATTTGGGCTAGTAAAACCACCGCATCATGACAGATACTCATTATGGAATTGTCTATGCTACATTGTCCAATTACAAGACAGTAATTCTGGAGCATAAATTCATTTAAATCTGCACATTTTTCTATTAAAATGAAAGGCAGATGTACAAATGTGCTAGGGGCATATTAGCTTCACACATTTCTTGTTTGTTTACACTGTTTATCTGCTTTCAAACAGCCAGTCACATGGCAACAACTCATTGCACTTATCTAGATGTGGTGAAGACGACTTGCTGATGTTTAAAGCAGACATCAAATGAGGAGGGAAGGAGATTTGATCGAGGTATGTGCCAGTATTTCATAAACTGACGATCTGCTTTTCATTCTCAACCATCTTTGCCATTTATAGAGGATAGCAGAGATGGTTATAGAGGATTTAATTCAACTCATTTTTTGTTATATACCACCAATTCGCAACACGTCATCTTAAAGCACTTAACAGACTCAATCAAATCAAACCATACAGACTGATTGGTTAAAAGTATCTAAGGAAACTTAGCAAACTGCATTGAGTTGTTGACTGCAGAATTCAATCCCCTGGATGAGAATGTCTGATAAAAAGAGAAAATATCCAGTAAACAGATTAAAAATGCCTCACTGTTGCAGAGGTCGGTATGTGAAACGGCATCTCTGAAAGTGCAAAACATTGAACTTTGAAGATGGGTTACAGCAGCATGAGACCTCAGCAGAAGCAGAACCTCTTATCTAAAATGAAGAAACTAAGGCTACAGTCTGTCAAGGCTAACCAAAGTTGGGACATACCAACTCACATGACTCATCTCTCAATAAGTTCAAGAGCATCGTTAGTAACTGACCAATCAGGGTTCATGATCGGTCCAAAACAGAAACAGCTCTACCCTGCAGGAGCATGTCTCTTTCTCTGTTAACTTTACCAGTATTACATTAGGAAGGCATTGCTGACATGGGAATTGTGTTAAAAAACAACATACAATAAAATCGTATTGTTGTTAGAAGGAAACATAAAATTTAGGTACACCTAATTTGAAGTATTTACGCGATGAAACACAGTTAATTATCATATTCCCAAAGACAATAAAATACTAAAGAGTTTCTGGTTTTTCATCTCTACCAAAGTAACAAACCATTCGTTTTTTTCCCCCCATTAATACGCTGCTTGCTAATGTTTAACGCAAGCTTGCGTCTCTTACTTACTTACTGACAGATCTGATAGTAAACTGCATCTAAGTTCATGTGCCAGCATGGGCTTATTATATATTTTTGGAATAAAAATGCTTCAGTTTTTCACCTTTTTTATGTACTAAATTCCCTCACCTGCTTTTGTATACGCAAATAGTGTCAGACACAATTTTACTCGGAGCCGGTAATGTTGTAGCCTCGTGAGACCATCCTGATCTCGCGAGATTTCAAGGTTTCACTCGCAGATCAGTCTGGCTACTTTCCGTTAAAGAAAATTTGGAGCCGTTAACCAAACGAACGTCCAATCAGCGTTGGCTTTGAGGCGGGTTGAGGTGTGATGCAACGAGAAGCGCGACAGTTCAGTCTAAAGAACATGGCGGCTTCAGCTGATCAAACTAGCGTTAGCGTGGCTATCGAGCAAGTTTTATCGGAATTACAGAGTATTTCTTCACTGAAAGAAGAGCAAAACAGTGCTCTGGAGGCTTTTCTTAGAGGAAAAGATGTTTTTGCTCTTCTCCCGACTGGTTTCGGCAAGAGTAGCCTGGCTTGTGGTTGTGTTTTCGTCGTCGCTCTGTTAGTACGTCATATGCTTCGTTGATCTGATTGGTTTATTTGGCCCGTCTATCACCAACATAGGCCAATCAGCTAACCAGTATTTTTGCCCCTTCCCAAAATTACTTCAATGGAAGGTTTCCAGATGGATATGCGGAGCAAATCCATCAGGAGAGTCAGGTTAGTAATGTTGTGTCCCTTTACTCTCAATTTTTTGGTTGCTGCCTTAAAAAAAAAAAGCGCTGTATGTTTTCTGCTGTCTCTGAAATGTTTCAGATCAGGCGAAATGCCTCAGGTAACATTTAGCATCACTATGTCGCTGTTAAAACTATCCTGTGTTTATTAGAGCTTTGCTAACTCTGGCTTGCATTTCGCGTAGGAGGAGCAATCATGGAGTTGGTCACATCAATTAATCATTATTTTGACTTGATTTATGTTGCGCCAGATGATAGGGTGAGAGCTTGGAGAAGGCAACATGAAAAGATGCATTCATCGTGCCTTGTATCAACAGTTAAGTCTGCTGATGTGAGCACAGTGATGAGGGGGTATTAAGCTGGTACGGCCTTTTACCATGCATACTTTGCTGAAACACCGAATTCTCACATATCCATCTCTTTTAGACCAAATATAAAGCCATCTCAAGATGTAAAAGCAAAAGAGGGCCCAACCTTATTGCAGCAAGTTGTTCCTGAATAAACTGAATGCAGCTTTTTGGTATTTTCAGTAGTTTTAAACCTGAAACTATAAATATATTAAAACTTTACGCCTTTATTGTAAATATCTAAATTTTTTTTGCATCAAATCTAAGACCCTTTGTGTGATAAATTCTTCCATCTTTTATACAGGACAGTTAAATAATCAAAACACTCAAGGGGACATCAAATTCATCCTCATCTCACATCAGGCTTCAAAAGGCAAAAGCAAACAAACAACACTCTGGATCAGAGACGTCCATAAAACCTGCCTCAGGTCTAAAGGTGATCCAAACAAAAGCCATGAAGCAGAACAAGCTGCAGACGTGTCCAGCCTGAGGCACGGAGGTCTTAGAGGTTTCTCTCTCTGGCAACATTAAAACATTTTCTAACAGCTTGGAAATATAAAACAACTAATCCGCCAAACAAGTTGTTGCACTTTGTTAGATATAAAGATCAACAAACCTCCATATCATTAACCTGACTCCGCCAGATGGATTTGCTCCGCACATCCATCTGGAAACCTTCCGTTGAAGTAATTTTGGGAAGGGGCGAAAATACTGGTTAGCTGATTGGCCTATGTTGGTGATAGACGGGCCAAATAAACCAATCAGATCAACGAAGCATATGACGTACTAACAGAGCGACGACGAAAACACAACCACAAGCCAGGCTACTCTTGCCGAAACCAGTCGGGAGAAGAGCAAAAACAGCCTCCAGAGCAGTGTTTTACTTTTCTTTTAGTGAAGAAATACTCTGTAATTCCGATAAAACTTGCTCGATAGCCACGCTAACGCTAGTTTGATCGGCTGAAGCCGCCATGTTCTTTAGACTGAACTGTCGCGCTTCTCGTTGCGTCAACCCGCCTCAAAGCCAACGCTGATTGGACGTTAGTTTGGTGAACGGCTCCAAATTTTCTTTAACGGAGAGTCTCCAGACTGATCTGCGAGTGAAACCTTGAAAGCTCGCAAGATCAGGATGGTCTCACGAGGCCACCATATCATTGCTATGATTGAAAAATCCAAATCTAGACATGTAGCTGGCTTCATCTCTCCTCTCTGGGTGTTATTAGCTACAGATTATAAGAACAAATATTTCTGTTATTACTCCAAATTCAAGTGGCAGCTTTATATCACAGAAACTAATGGCCCACGTTGGAAACCTTTTACTACATTCCCTTCAACAGGGAATAAAAAATCAAAACATACAAGCACGTCAAATGTTAATCATTAATGGTTTTTCCAGGAAGATGTTTGAATAGGTGAAAAGAAACCAGCATCAGATCGGGTTCAACATTGTGCTGGGCTTCCTTTGAGCCTCTCAGAAAGGCTGAAGGAGAGATTAACAGGTGAGAAGCTAAAGGGGAGAAAGGCAGAGTGATAGAGAGAAGAACAGGGAAGCGAAAGACCTTAAGCTTGATCAGTAGTCGTTCCCAGTGTCTCTTGGGACAGTTACCTCTTGTTTTGTCTTTTTCACTCTGGTGTTCCTCTTTTTACCCTGTTTCAAATCTCTATGCACTCTTCTGCTCAAGTCTTTCATGGTTTTTCTGCATTCCAAGTTCATTTTCTCTCCTGTGTTTTTCTCTCTGCAGTCCACTCTACACTTTCAGCCCTGTCTGCAACAGCCTCTCATTTTACCTACTTTCAAGCCAGTACATTTTCCTCACCTTCAGATTTAAAGCACCCCTTAGAGATTATCTTTTTTTATAGATGGCAAGAAATGGAGGTTTAAGTTTCCACTTGCTGTTTACTTGACGACTTCTCCAAGAAAGAGGGAATATGGTTCTCATTAAACAGAAAGCCAAGGAGTGACATGAAATGGCTTATAAGATGCTGGTTTGAGAATGATATTGTTTTAGATGAGCAGCAGCTAGTGAATGCATTTAATAAAAGTCATATATGTGTATATATGATGCAATTGCAATGTGTGTAGCCCACAGCCAATCCCTTTAAATCATTAGACTAATAAGAGGGTCTGCAGAGAACTCAGCATTTATCTTCACTCTTAATTTCTAGCTTTCCAGCTTTGTTTTCTTCTATTAAAATATTTTAACCTGTTTCTAGCATTACAAAGCAGATAATGAGCTGCATTGGCTATCAGTACATTACCCCTTTCTTAAAATCGTAAGAGTTTTTCTGTATTATAATAATAACGAATCTATATATGAGCTGAAATTATTGTTAAATCTTCATTTGACCAGATACCGTAAGCTGAAGACCTCCTTCACTTCCACTCCAAGAGAGGCTGCAGCACATATAATAATGGACAATACATGCAGCACCAGCTAAACAAGCATTAAAGTTTTAAAACTCACTTCAAAATTTGACAATATTCTAAACATTGATGAATTTGTATTTATGCTTTGTCTTCTATCAAAAATGGTTTGTCATACCTTCTCTTTACATTTGCTTAATTTCTATATCCAGAATGTTGGTTACAATTAATCTTACTTCATATCTTCTCTTAATCTATAACCTTTGTCTCATACTGTAAACAGTTACCGTTTAGATTATGTCTTCTTTTTACATCATCTGTGCTGTTCTTTATTTAACTAATTCAAGACTGTGAATAATTCTATAAATAGTTTGTTTATTTAATTTTTGTATCCAACTTTATGTATTATACTTATTTTCTTTCTGTAGTGGTTATTGAATGAAGAGGCCTCTACACAAAAGATAGATGGGGTGAAAACACTGAGGAGTTTAGAATATACAGAGATTTAGGATCTAGAGAATTGCCCATTCTTGCAAGAATGTATTGAACATTTAGCAAACTCTGGTTTTGGATAGCTTCTATGAGGTTTCCAGCAGATTTGCTGATCAGTGATTCCATCAATAAATGTAATTTTAATCATAGATTCTACAAAACTATTTAAAATCATACCCTATTGTTGCACTGGTAGCCCCACCGTGCAGCCCCCCTTGTCTTGCAGCATGAAGGACCGGTTTAATAACCACCCTAAGGTCTTTCTGCAGAAACTTGCCTACATAGGCTGGCTACCTGTGCAGGTTGTACCACGCCTCTCACCCATATACCCCATTTCCACTACCCTTGAAAAACCGATCCATGCTGAGACCGGTCCGAGCTCGGATCAGTTAACCAGGCCGAGCTCGGTTCTGACGACCGTTTACACATCACGCTATCTCGGCTCCTCGACTCTTCGCCTCCTAGTGACGATCTGCGGTATTACTGCCAGTATTGAAGGAGGAAATCAACCAAAAATTGTTTGCCAACCGCCATAAAACACAAGAAGAAGACGAAGAAGGAGGGAATAAAAATGGCGGCGCCCGTCACATTCAGAAAGTTATGCTTGATTATTATTGCTGTACTTCGGTGTTATTATTAAAAATGTTGCGTGGAGAAGATTTTGATTGTTGTTTATAGTTGAAGAAGAAGTTGTTCTTCTTCTTCTTTTTCCGGAGGGGCATTACCGCCATCTACTGGAATGGAGTGTGAATCGCGATGTGCAGCCAGACGGAGATGACGCGTTCTGCTCATGCGCTCTTGTTATCAGAGAACCGAGCCAGGGAAAAACCGAGCCGAGCCCACCTCTGGAACTGGTCTGCATTTAGCTCGGTCCGGTTGTGTCCAGCTCGGTTCGGTTCAGTTTGCTTTCCATTTACACACGATAAGTTATCTCAGTTACTGAGCTCGGACCGGTCTCAGCACGGTTTTTCAAGGGTAGTGTAAATGGGGTAATAGGCTGCTGGAGATATTCACCAGCACCAAAGTCACCAAAATGTGTCGTTGCATTTGGTGGTTATTAAGCTCTTTGTTTGAAATATACAAAGTATGCAAAATAAATAAGCTATCTAGTGATGAGTGGATTAAAGGCTGCTGATTACTCGGTAACTGTTTTGCAGTGAATTGTTCCTCGTAAATCTCCCAACACTGCGGTGAGTGATACGCTGCATGCTTGCTTCTGCACTCAGATGCTCTGTGTGGGTAATTAATGGTGGTAGAGCAGCTGCCAGAGAGCTATGTGTTTTACTGCAGTGTTTATCTCACAGGTTAGAATCTGATGCTAAAACTCGCCTCTATTCTCCTTTGTTTTTGTTACAATACAAATTTAACTTCATAAAGATGTTTTCTATATTAGCAAAACTTAGCTCTGTTTTAGGACTCTGATTTCATTTTCAATGTTTTTGGATATTATAACAAACGTATATGGCATTAAACTAAACTAGTCTACACTTACATTATTTTAAAGACCTCTTTTAATCTTTGTTAGCCTCAAAACAAACTCATTAAAACTGGAGCTGCAGGTGGTGACTCTACTGCTGTCTGTGAGCAGAGTCTCCCCTCATCCCTTTGCCTCTATTACAGGAGGGGGCATCACTAATGCTGCTTTCCATTTGTTCTTCAAAGGTGACATTTATGATCTTGTTCAGTGGCATGACAGCACCAGGTCCGAACACACACTGCATAAAATGAAACTGAATTTACACAATCGTCTTATTTTCCTAAAGTCAACCGGATAAATCTGCTTTCTAATTCAGCAAAATTCAGTTTACAGCGATAATGAGAATTAAATCCAAAGCAAACTGTTACACTGCAATGTATGTACTGGGAACAGGGAAGAATTACCCTGCTGTGATTTTTCCTGCTCAGCATAATTTAGTATCCACAGAATGAGAGAGATGATTCAAAAGGTTCTTAATGAATACCATCAACTATTCATCTCCACAATCCCACCTGCTGACTTTCCACCTCTCCCTCTCGGAGACTCAGCAGGATTTTGTTGATAATGAGGTGTGGTGTTGTCAGAAGCACAGTCCAGACTCATCCATCCACCCTGCTTAGTAAGAGGCATGGAACAACATCCACACACATCCTCACTCACTAGCACACCCAAAGTCAGAGAGTATCCACCCTGGCGCAGATGTCTAGGTGACAAACAGACATATGGACACAGGAGGTTGCGGTTCCATAGGAGTCGCCTGAAGAAAATAACTCTTTAGCTGAAACATCAGCTGTGCAAAACTTTAAGGAGAAAACCAAGGAAGGAATCTCCAATTCAATAAAGATGAATTTATTATGCCAATTAGTAAAACAGGGGTTGACGTTAAAGATTTTTACCACTTGCCCAAAGGGCAAGTGACTTTCACATTTCATTTGCCCAGAAACAATTTTTACTTGCCCAGTATGTTTGATAAATATAGTTCCTAATATTCATTTTTGTATATATATCAATGAAACATGTTTGTTTTTTTAAATGTTTTTTTGTAATTCAGTAAGTTTCCAGGTTCCTGGTGTGTATATGCATGCGTCAGATAATGAACTCAAGCCTACATTACCGTGTTAACATGCTTTTCAATCCTTCCTGCACATTCTTTTCAAACTAAACTTTGCTTTAAACTGTTGTGTGCTTGGAAAAATGTAAATTGTAATGTTAAAAATCTAAAAAAAACTTGACAGGTTAAAAACTCAAGATAAATCACAAGACAGAAGTCAATATCACAAATGAATAACTTTTATTTTAGAGTCACGGTATGTTTATACAAGATAATACTATTAATATAATGTGACTTTTCTAGAGAATCATTATACATAGTTATTTTATTCAGGGTTTCCACAGTCTGACATAATTTCAGGATTCCCTGACTTTTAACTGACTCAGGATTAGTTTTCCCTGATAAAATAATTGCAGCCGTTTGTCGTTTTGGTAACTACATCAAAATTACCGCTAGGTGAACAAAAATCACGCCATCTGGAGGAAAATCACCCGCCTTTTTCAAGTCACGCACCTTTTTCAAATCAAGTCGTTTTCATAGAATGTCGGTGAATTTAAAGTAATTTTGAGTGATAAATAATTTTTTTTTTGCGATCATTGCACTTGCCCGGCGGGCAAATACAATGAAATTTGTACTCTCCCAACAATAAAAACTACTTGCCCCGGGAGATCGGGCGATGGTTAACATCAAGCCCTGTAAAAGCCTTTCAGTGTTACGTCTCCGTGGTAAATTGGTTAAAGTCTTTGAGTGGAAAGTAGGAAACCCAAGAATGAATCACAACTGTGTCACTAGGGGCTTCTTACACAAAAGTTTGCAGACGTAAGAACACGAACAAATAAAAGCCTTTCTGTCTACGGAAGCCTACCAACTGCATCGAGTCATTGACTTCCAGCACTTACTAAAAGTCAGAAAACATGGTGCAACAGTGTAGATCAGCAGCACTTCCAATGATTTGAAAGCTGCCATTTCCTACAGGTGTTCCTATCCAATACTGGATTCAGCTTACAGTCTTAAAAATCTTTTTTATAATATTATTTTTTTAGTACCGAATACAAAAGGGATATGTTGTTGGTCTGATGAACATCATTTGTTGTTCCTATATGGCTGTGGCTCCAACCTACAGATATATATCAGCTGGGCTGCTGCCATCAACACCTTTGGCTCTAGATGATAGAGTTGGTCTGTTTTTCAGTGTTTGTTCCTGTTTCTCTCCAAGACATAGCCCTCTCCTAGATAATTTTGTCTATTTAACTGTTTCTTTCCTAGACAGAGCCAACAGAGGGGCTTGGTTTGCCTTTACCTTTTCTGCTGGAGGTTTCTCCCTTTTAAAGCGAAGTTTTTCCCTCCACTGTCGCTACATGCATGCTCGTTGTGAGGGATTACTGTAGATTCGACAAAATGTAGGCGAATGTCTACTGTTGTCACATGCTCATCCAGGTGGAGCGTGTCCTGCAAGTCAATGGCTCGATGCAATCAGCTGGTTTTCCTTACTGTAGATAGAAAACTTTGAACCATCTGACTGGATTATCTGATGAAATTGACTCTATAAAGTGCATTGAACCGACATGTTCTCTATAAATAAACTGAACTGAATTGTTATTGAATGTAATCGGTTTCTTCTTGTTTAGTGCTAGAGAATTTTCACACTTTACACACCTGCAAGTAGGTAAACAAGGGGTTAAACACGTGTTTTGCTAACTTTGTTGCATTCAGTTAATCTGAAGGAAGTCAGTCGTTTAAAGCACCGAAAAGTTTAACATGAAGAGACCGTTAGGGTAAAATTATAGAATGGGAATAAAATAATATGGCTGCTTTTGAACTCTTCTTTGAAAATGTAACGTGTGGCAGTGCTGTGTCAGAGACAGCTGCCATTTGCTTTAAATGCCAACTTTTACCCAGAACTCAAGCACAGCAGTTACCAGGGTGGAGCGAGGCCATTACTACAAGCCCTACAAAAAGTATGGCTGAGTAAAAGGTGCAGTTAGTAGCAAATTGTTCCAAAACTATCACCTTTTTCCACCTGAAAAAGTCAGGTCGTCTGAATTATTTTCTGAAAAGGTAGCTGAGGTGAATAAGAAAGATGTTTTTCACTCGGGAGGGTCTTGACCATAAGACTGCAAGATACTGCATGAAGCTGTTATAAACATAATGTTTTAAAGTTAAAGGCTGTGCATGGATGTGGATATACAGTGGGGCAAAAAAAGTATTTAGTCAGCCACAAATAGTGCAAGTTCTCCCACTCAAAAAGATGAGAGAGGCCGGTAATATTTCATCATAGATATACCTCAACTATGAGAGACAAAATGAGAAAAAAAATCCAGAAAATCACATTGTCTGATTTTTAAAGAATTTATTTGCAAAATATGGTGGAAAATAAGTATTTGGTCAGTTACAAACAAGCAAGATTTCTGGCTCTCACAGACCTGTAACTTCTTCTGTAAGAGGCTCCTCTGTCCTCCACTCGTTACCTTCATTAATGGCACCTGTTTGAACCCGTTATCAGTATAAAAGACACCTGTCCACAACCTCAAACGGTCACACTCTAAACTCCACCATGGCCAAAACTAGAGAGCTGTCAAAGGACACCCGAAACAAAATTATAGACCTGCACCAGGCTGGGAAGTCTGAATCTGCAATAGGTAAACAGCTTGGTGTGAAGAAATCAACTGTGGGATCAATTATTAGAAAATGGAAAACATACAAGACCACTGATAATCTTCCTCGATCTGGGGCTCCACGCAAGATCTCACCCCGTGGGGTCAAAATGATAACAAGAATGGTGAGTAAAAATCCCAGAATCACACGGGGGACCTAGTGAATGACCTGCAGAGAGCTGGGACCAAAGTAACAAAGGCTACCATCAGTACCACACAGTGTTGGGCACGTTACTTTGAAAAAGTAATTAGTTATAGTTACTAGTTACTTCTCCCAAAAAGTAACTGAGTTACTAACTGAGTTACTCCACAATAAAAGTAACTAGTTACTAGTAAAAGTAACTATTGCGTTACTTTTGTGTTTCTCGCCCCCGTAACCCTCCCCACCCAGCCCCCACCTTCTCGCCGTGTGTTTCAAAGCCAGCTGAATAGAGCGGACGACAAAGACAAGAACCTGCAGAGAGTTTAGCATTTATTGCAACTCAACGTAAATGACATCAGGGGGGAACGCCATGTGAAGTTATTTAACAGGGCATTCAGATCTGGTGAGTATATGAAATTAATAACTGGGGATGTCTAATTCTGAAATCCTGTGTGTTTGGGTTGTTATAGATTCTGCAACATCTATCTATCCATCTATCTATCTAGATCTATACTCTGTGTGTGACATAAAATATGGATCTCCATCCCTGCCACAAAGGCCATCAAATAATGTTTAAAATAAAAAATACAGTAGGTTGAGAAGGCAGAGTATCTATCTATCCATCCATCCATCCATCCATCCATCCATCCATCCATCCATCCATCCATCCATCCATCCATCCATCCATCCATCCATCCATCCATCCATTCATCCATCCATATTTCTCCCTTTCATTTGATCGTTCACGCTCTCCATAGTTCTCCTGTGGCGCGAGCACAGGGCGACTGTTGCGCGCCTTTAGCGAGCATGCGCGTTTCCTGTCGCTTGCGCGGTGACTCTTGCCGCCTGCGCTGTGCGGAGATGCAGAGGAAACCGTTATGTGGTGGGGAAACGCAGCTCGACGTAACGCCGGTATTTCCATCAGGAAAACGCTGTTTTGCTGCTGGATCCTCCTCACTCTCCATCTCTCTGTGTGTGCTGTACGTTAACACCCGCCAGCGGAAACACCCACCTACCCAACCGACAGACGGAATCTCACTATACATCAGCCATTCTCATCCTCCCCTCTCTCATGACAAGGCGCGCACCTCTGGATGACCTAAAAAATTATCTTTAATATCTCTTAAACAAAAGTAGCACAAACAATATTTTTTCTCCACAAATCTGCACTAACGTTGCACTAACCATTCAGTCTATTTGCAGAGTTTTTTGACGTGGGGGGGGGGTCACGCAGCTGCGCACGAGTCCTATCATGAAAAAAGGTTCATTGTGCGACCTGAGTAACGCGCAGTAACGGGGTGTCTGCAATGGTAACTGCGTTATAGTTACAGTCAAAGAAATTATTTAGATTACTCGTTACTAAAACAAGGTAACGGCGTTAGTAACGCCGTTACTTTCAACGCCGTTAGTCCCATCGCTGGTAACACACTACGCCGCCAGGGACTCAAATCCTGCAGTGCCAGACGTGTCCCCCTGCTTAAGCCAGTACATGTCAAGGCCCGTCTCAAGTTTGCTAGAGAGCATTTGGATGATCCAGACGATGACTGGGAGAATATCATATGGTCAGATGAAACCAAAATAGAACTTTTTGGTAAAAACTCTACTCGTCGTGTTTGGAGGAGAGAGAATGCTGAGTTGCATCCAAAGAACACCATACCTACAGTGAAGCATGGGGGTGGAAACATCATGCTTTGGGGCTGTTTTTCTGCTAAGGGACCAGGACGACTGATCCGTGTGAAGGAAAGAATGAATGGGGCCATGTATCGTCAAATTCTGAGTGAAAACCTCCTTCCATCAGCAAGGCCATTGAAGATGAAACGTGGCTGGGTCTTTCAGCATGACAATGATCCCAAACACACCGCCCGGGTAATGAAGGAGTGGCTTCGTAAGAAGCATTTCAAGGTCCTGGAGGGGCCTAGCCAGTCTCCAGATCTCAACCCCATAGAAAATCTTTGGAGGGAGTTGAAAGTCCGTGTTGCCCAGCGACAGCCCCAGAACATCACTGCTCTAGAGGAGATCTGCATGGAGGAATGGGCCAAAATACCAGCAACAGTGTGTGAAAACCTTGTGAAGACTTACAGAAAACGTTTGATCTCTGTCATTGCCAACAAAGGGTATATAACAAAGTATTGAGATGAACTTTTGTTATTGACCAAATACTTATTTTCCACCATATTTTGCAAATAAATTCTTTAAAAATCAGACAATGTGATTTTCTGGATTTTTTTTTCTCATTTTGTCTCTCATAGTTGAGGTATATCTATGATGAAATATTACCGGCCTCTCTCATCTTTTTGAGTGGGAGAACTTGCACTATTGGCGGCTGACTAAATACTTTTTTGCCCCACTGTAATTCACAGTGCTGCTATTGACCTTTGCTGTTTGCCCAATAATGACATTAAAACATTTGCATACCTCATAATGTACCTGTATGATACGGTAATTAGTAGAAGGGGCATCTGTGGGCTTTTGATCCGTAGGTTTTGCGACACTAAAAATACTTCAGATCATTATCTACGTTTATTCAAACTACTACTTTGTGCTTTGACACTAATATACTTAACCTTTTGATATACTACCTCTATCTTTTCTTCTTTTGACAGTTTCCTCTAAGTGCTTTATTACCTTTTTGTTTCCTTTCTTCCCTTCAGGAGGGTAAAGGGTAAGTGAAGAACATTGGACCCCAGCAAAGAGCCACGTTTCATGGTGTGTGTTTGTGTGCTCCGTTTGTCATTGCTCATTTCAGGCATTCCCAGTAGCGGCTTCCTGAACCACAAGCTACAGAATAAATCCACACACAGACAGACAGACAGGCAGGCAGGCATGCAGCGCCCCGCTAGCACTCTATGTCTGTTAAATCAGGGGTCTTGGGAGTTGTTCCAGCAAAGCCGTTGGCAACTCTTCTTCTCTTTTTTTTTTTGTGCCCTCTGTTTTCAAACTGGTAAACGTGTATAAGTGGATGTTGGATCGACGACATTTATAGCAGGAAGGTGTTTAAAATAATTATGTTTCTCTTTTGTCAAAAACAGAAAATCTGAAAAAAGATACAATGCATTGGACAAAAGTGGCATAGATATTCCATTAGTCCCAAATCTTAAGATTTGGAACTATTTTTTACGCAACAAATCATAATTATCATCTGAACTTTGCTTTGAAGTCCTTGTCATTACTAGAATGAGAATTACTAAAAGAAAAAATGCAGTCTGAACCTCAAAAACATTTGGCTCTGAATGGTGACCAGCCATTTAGAAACTCAAAATGTTCATGATTTTTGATCAATAAATAAAACAAACCTGCTGACAAAAAACGCTCTTCAGAGTAGAGCCGCTACTGAGTGAAGAAGGCTGGAAGTTAGCAACTTAGGTATCAGAACGGTATTTCAAATCTGAACTAAAACTATGCACAGGTGATAAAAAATTGTCATAAGGACAAGACATGTCCTGTATTATTCATGCTGAGGAGAGACTACAACTTTGAACAGATAACAGTAAGGCTAAAAATGAAGAATACATTTTTTTTCTGTGTTTTTAACCCCTTTCTGTCATGAAAAATGTTTGAAATGTGGCCACTGTTCTAGGAATCAAATAGGTATTAAAAACAGTAAAAATGACCAGGTCGATATAGATTAAAATGATATAAACTGTTTCTCCTGTTCTTGATTGTTGTCTAAATGTCATAGATGCACCTGCTCTGTGATAGTCTCAGAGGTCTGTTTAAAGAGAAGAGAGCATTATGAAGAACAAGGAACACAACAGATACTGTTGTGGAGATGTTTAATGCTGGATTTGGAAACAAATACCTTCCCCAAGTTTTAAACATCCCATGGAGCTCTGAGCAAGCAATAGTATTGAAATGGAAGGAGTATCAGGCCAATGCAAATCTAAAAATACCTGGCCGTCCCTCTAAACTTTCAGCTCAAACAATGAGAAGACTGATCTGAGATGCAGCCAAAAGGCCCATGATCCCTCTGGATGAACTGCAGAGATCTAAAACTGAGGTGGGAGACTCTGTAAATAGGACAACAATCAGTCAACCTGGGAGACACAGCAGACCTGTCGAGGAAGCTGCTCTGGTCGGATTAAACCAAAATCACATTTTTTTTCAACAGTGCTAAACGTTCAGCTCATACTGAACACATCATCCCCACTGTCAAACATGGTGGAGGCAGCATCATGGTTTGGGCCTCTTCAGCAGGGACAGGGAGGATGGTTAAAGTTAATGGGAAGATGGATTGAGCCAAAGACAGGAGCATTCTGGGAGAAAACCTGTTTGAGTCTGCAAAAGACCTGAGACTGGGACAGAGATTTAAATGGTAAATGGCATGTACTTATATAGTGCCTTTATTCAAGTCAGGAGACTTGACGAAAGCGCTTTACACTACATTCACCCATTCAGGCAAACATTCACACACTGATGGTGGCTCACTGACAGAAGCGGGGCTGCCGTACACTGGCACCACTCTGACCACCATCAGTAGACAAGCAGGTAAAGTGTCTTGCCCAAGGACACGACAATGAAAGTCAGAGCCGGGGCTTGAACCGTCCATCATTCGATTTAACGGCAAACCCCTACATCTGACGCCACTGTCGCCCTACTATCGACAAGACAATGAGCCAAAACATAAAGCTAAAGCTACATTGGAATGGTTCACAAATTAACATATCCAGGTGTTAGAATGGCCTAGTCACTGAAAGCTGATGTTCAAAACAGCTCTCCATCCAACCCCAATGATCTCGAGCTGCTTTGCAAAAGATGCAGTTTCATGATGTGATAAACTGACTTGCGACTTCCAGCTGTAATGGCAGCAAAAGGTTGCGCTACAAAGTATTAACTCAACGGGGTTGAATAATTTTGCACACCCAATTTTTCAGTTTTTTTATTTGTTAAAATAGTTCAAAATATCCAATAAATTTCATCCAACTCCATTATTTTGTCTCACTTGTTGATTCTTCACAAAGAATTACAATTTTAGATCTTTATGTTTGAAGCCTGAAATGTGGCAAAAGGTCAAAAAGTTCAAGGTGGGCCAAATACTTTTGCAAAGGATTGTATTTATGGGAAGATTAATCACCACAATCCATTTCAGTAGTACAGAGCAAGTGAAAAACTGTGATTATTTCTGTGAGGAGTTACTGTTATTGCAGCAATCTTTAACATCTCTATTTCCTGTTGTTAAGGTAGCTCTGTTATCCTAACAGTGAGTTAAAGTAATCAGACGAAATGACAGAAATGTACAAGCAATTGTTATTGGTTGGGCTCTGGACTTAAAGGTATACTATGCAACCGGTGTTGATTCTCCAGTGAGGCTCCCCCCAGAGGGTGAAAGTAAAAGTGCACTGTCGTAAATATGCTCAGCTGTTCTCCTGGTTTCTCCTTCAAGCCAGGCACGGATGTTTTGAGCTTAGCAGACAGGCGAACGCAACAAATCACCATGTCTACTGCGGTAAGTGACTATTTTGTTCCAATTTTTCGAGTTTGAAAATGTTGCATGTTTTCATACATTATTTGTTATGCATGTGTCTAAATAACAAAGATTGTAGTTAGCCAAGTTCTCGCCGTAAAGCAAGACCGACTCTCGCGATGCACGAGACTTCTGAGCCTGTGGGTGCGGGCCGAGGGCTCCTGCAATTGCAAGTACGGTATTTCCCCCACAGACCACCAGGGCGGCCGAGAAAACCTTTGTTCGACCTGAAATGACTCATTTAATCATCCAAAACGTTATGGAACACATTAATTAACTGAAAAAGGTTGCATAGTATGTCTTTAATGGTAATATACAGCCACCGCGCAGCATCATCTTACCAACACCATTCTGCCACACTGAGCATCTAGTATAATAGAAACAAAATAGATATACTAGAAAAAAAGAAATAGTTTTCATATATGTGATACAACTGATAGAGATTTCTTAGGTGTGATTCCTTCTCTTTTAAATTCCTGCCAAAATTATTGTTTTTGTCCGTATGGCAAAATGTTTGGAGATGAATATCTTAATAACAGCTACCTTCTTTTTTTAAGTGCATCTTATTTGTTTGCAGGGAAATTGTACTTGTCTTATATTTGAACTATCTGATAACATTTATGGTGAAGTATTCCGCATTAAGGCTTCTGCTGATGTGTGTGTTAGATAGTATTTCTTAATAAACATTCTGCATTGATGTGAGAGTATGAATGCGTACCCCTTTGGGTCACCCGAAATACCGATTGTGATACTCTATGCCAATCTAGGTTCACTAAAGCGTGATGCTACCAGTGTTTGTGAAATCTTTGTTTCAGTCTCTTTAAACCTTAATGCAGCTAACAAATAAACTGACCAGCATGCACAGAGGATGGATTGGCAGGGTGACTGCAAACTGACCAACCTCAGTAATGCTTTAGAATGGCAGTAAATTCCTGCAGCCAGCTTTATAAATCTTAGAGAGTCATCAGAGATTAAAGCTGAAATAAAAAACGATACTCTGCCCTTCATACCTCTCCACCAGAGGTAGATCTTTTGTAACACCTAAATTTAACAAAACACGGCTTTCTGCCGCCTCCACATTCGGTGGATGTTATATTACTGTCCGTTTTCTCTGCAGTAGGCGTGGGTGCTGGTGTTAAGAGCCCCCGCCAATCCCACCCACCTCCTCCACTTTAGCTGTCAGTGTCCAGTTAACTGCACATGTTATACCCATGTGGTGAACAGAGAGGGGATAAACTGTCATGCTACAAAAAAAAACACAAAACGACCTGCAGTATAGTCAGTATAGTGTTTTTGCACAGGAACAACTGTCTCTATCAGGAACGTCTGCAGCCTGTGGAAAACGGCTTTCAACCCTGACTATTATAGCTGTCTATGGGGTAGGGAAATAATTATAATGTTGAACTATGATCCATCTACTCATTCTTTAAATATGTATCCACTCCAGCTGTGCCAAGAGACAAATGAAACAACCAAATCTGACAGAGTGGGATTATGCAGCACACAGACTATATATATCCCGACCCCAGGCTGCCAGTGCATCTTGTCCTCATCAGCTCCGTGTCCTTCCCACAATCTTACAGTTCAATGCAGCTAATATGGCGCTCCTCAGTGTCGGCTGCTGTCCTCAGAGTCATGTCTTATCTTTTAAGACATCCGTCTCTCTCCACCTTACATTCTTCATTCCTTTAGTAATTGAATCTTACGTAGCTAGGATATAGAAGTGTTCATGATTGCCTGCGATTGTAGGAATACTAATGCTAAAGATGGAGATGAACGCCTCATACTTTATAACAATAATCAGTACAAAGACAGTTTTTTTCTTACTACTTGTTAACTGTTCCAGCTATGCCTGTCACTAGTCTTTAGACACCAGAAATGGCTAAAGGCTAAATAGAGTCCACCTGTGTGTGATCTCATCTCAGCACAAATACAACTGCTCTGTGACAGTTTCAGAGGTTGATTTCCCAAGCTCTGAGCTGCTTGCACAGAACTGCTCAATCGCTCATCTGGAATTGTAAAGAGTCTGGCACAGCTGTAAACCTCCCAATACGAGGACGTCCACCTAAACTTGGAGGAAGGCGCTAATCAGAGATGCAGCCAAGAGGCCCGTGGTGAGTGAACAAACCACAGTGTTCCACAGTTCAGTTGGAGGAATATGTCCACCAGACAATTCAGTGCATACATATGATCTCTATGTAAAAGTGGAAAGAAAGCAATTGTTTAAAGAAAACCACAAGGAATGCAAATTGCAGTTAGCCAGAAACCATGTAATGGAAAACAGCGCAAGAAGAAGGTGTTTTGGTCACTTAAGACCAAAATTAAACTTTTTAGCCAAAATGCTGTGTGATGTAGAGACCTGACACTGCACATCACTCCATCCCAACGTCTAGTAACTGTTTTTAATATTCTTTTTTGTTCCTGCATTTTTTATTTTATTTTATTTATTTATTTTTCCTACTTGCTTTGATTCTGTTTTAACTTCCTGTATTTTAATCATGTAAAGCACTTTGCATTGTCTTTGTACTGAATTGTGCTATACAAAAAAATTTGCCTTGCCTTGCCTAGTATGGTGGTGGCAGCATCATGCTCTGGAGGTGCTACTCTCAAGAAGGAACAGGAAAAGTGAAGAAAACCTCTTATAGTCTGTAAAACACTTCAGACACCGAAACATAAAGCTACAGTGGAATGGGTTAGAGTGAAACATATTCACGTGTTAGGAGGGTCCAGTCAAAGTCCAGATCTAAACACTGTAGAGAATCTGCAGCAAGATCCGAAATCTGCTGTTCTAAAATGCTCTCCATCAGATCTGACTGAGCTAGAGCTGATTTGCATAGAAGAATGGTCAAAATTTAAGTCACCAGATGTTTAAAGTGTGTAGAAACATTCACCTAGGAGGCCTGTAGCTGGAAATGCAGTGAAAGGAGGTTTCATTAAGTACTGAATCAGAGGGAATGAACACTTTTTTAGACTTTTGTCATTTTTTTTTACACAAATGTAAAACAAAAAATAAATTTCGTTTGGAAACAGCTCACTGGACAATTTCATCTTTTAAAAGTGCAGCCTTGAAATATATAAATGACTCTTAATTTACAGCTCTAACATGAAAAATTATATATATATTAGCGCTGTCAGTTAAACGTGTTATTAAAGGCGTTAACGTAAACCCATTTTAACGGCGTCAATTTTTGTATCGTGTGATTAACGTTCTTTTTGGCCTAGCACACTTTGTAGTTTTTTCACATGCTGTTGCAACAACTAGTAACGTTAGAAAAACTACAACACCACTCCGGATCTAGTTAGACCGGAAACAAAACATCAGGCACGCTGCAACCACACTGGGCCATTAAAAGAGTTGACGTTACATTTTGAGTGGATGGCTAGCGTGAGACACCGAAACGGATGCCGGTAGCATTCTGAATGGAAAGTTTTCTTTTAAAAAGTTGCCAAATGGTTCCGTTGACAAGCCCAAAGTGATCTGTGTGTTTTGTCGCTGTGAACTGAGCTATCATCGCAGCACGACCAGTCTGAAATACCACTTAATGGCCAAGTACTCAGCTGATTCGAATTCTCCGCCCCCTCGTCAAAGCCAGGTAACAATTGATGATTTCAGACAGATGCGCATGGATACTTTAACTAAGAATAAACGTACTGCAGCCGTAGCTAAATGGGTGGCTACTGCATGTAGGCCTGTTAACATTGTGGAGGACGAGGGTCTCGCGAATATTATTCGCAAAACAATTTGCATTAAACATTAAAAAACATTTGCATAAAGCAACCCAATCTACTTTTCCATATTCATAAGAGCATTAAAATGAGAAAAAATAATGTGACAAAGAAATCAAGGGACATTTAGAATAGATAAAAATGTGCGATCAATTGCACGTTAACTATGGCATTAGAGTGATTAATCGTGATTAAATATTTTAATCGTCTGACAGCACTAATATATATAAATAATGATAAAATAACATATATATTTTGCACAATGCTTTCTTATTTTTTAGAAAAGAAAAAGTCACATAATTTACCGCTTTGTGTCGGTGTTTCACATAAGATTGAAATAAAACTATATTGCTGTCTGTGTTTGTAATGTGAAATGCGGAAAAGTTCAAAGGGTATGAAGACTTTTTAAAAGCCTCTGCTTTGTCCAACCAAATTTCCCCACATCCTCCCAAACAACAGAAAAAGTTAATGTTTCGGCTGAAGCAGGCAGCTGTTTATCACCTGCTGTTAAAAGGTCTATGTAAAAGAGCTCAGGCAATCTCATTTTCAGAAATCGAGAAATGTTTCTCGCCGGTTTTTCTATCGCTGGGGGAAGCAGTTTAGAAAAGGGCTCGAGAGCTACCATTAAAAAATAACGACCAAAAAAGGAAAGTGCTCACCTGAGGCATTTTTCAAGTAGCCATTAGAGTCCACTGTGGTGTACATGACATAAGGGCCTGGCTGATTCACACCGAAAGGCTGTTGAAACAAACACAGAAACAAACACGATCAAAAAGGGAACACATCTGACACCATCAGCCCATCACCACTGAGTGGAAAAGTCCCGACAGAAAGCAATCAGTCTGGGGTGTGTTTTTTATTTTATTTCCACCTCTATAGGCTCAAAGGTAAAGGCCTGACCTCGCCGGTCGGATACAAATGAGACTGACATCTGCATATTTGTGTGTCCATGTGGATCCATGGTTAACTTGTCTCGTCTCCTTAATGTGAAAGGATGACGGGGATTAAGGAGACCTGTCGAGGTTCTCCTACGCTTTAAGTCGGCTAATCATGAGTCTGTTACATGCAGGGACGCTGCAGGAAAGACTCGGCCCTTTATGCTGTGACACGCAGCAGTTGGGTGAGAGAGGAATAGAAATGAGGTGAAAAAAAAGGAAAAACAGACAAGGAGGGAGAGATGAGAAAACCGCTGAGGAGAAGACTAGCTGGCTGAATGCATGAAGGAGGGAGAGGGGTGTGACTAAGAAGGAGAGGGGTAGGAGAGTGAAATGGAAAGACAGAGCGAGCTGATGGATGGGAGAGGATAGGAGCTAAAGCAGCCGCAAGCTGCACTCCTCTCCTGCATTCATCATATTTTTCACTTAGACAAGCGGGCGGAAGAGTCGACAGACAGAGAAGCAAAAACAACCAGCAGCCTCTTGTGGATGTCAAAGATAATGTGTTCTGTAAAGGACTTTTCCACCAGTGAAAGGTTAGGAGAGGACTGGTTATGCTTGCTGATTTTGGTACGTGTCTATTTCCTTCTGTCCACCTACATGTGATAATAAACCATTAGCGCTTCCACTGTAAATAAAACTGCTTTCCTCTTTTGCAAACAGAAAGACAACTTAATGCATAATGTTGCCAAGTAAGCTAAAAATCCTGGCATCCAAAGGGCCATCTGAACAATAATTATCATTCTGTGCTGTAATCAAGCAGTAAAAACTGTCACTATCAGTCATTAATATGTAGAAGGTTAAGAGAAGAGCTACTAAATTAGCTATTTAATTATAGAAAAAATTAACAAGTTTTAGCCAACATCGCTCTTTTTTTTCTATGTAATGTTATCTAACTATGCATTGATACTTTCCCCTTTTTTATAATCAAACAAATGTAAAAATAAGGCCTCTAATACCGTAAAAACGGCCAAAAAATACGTACTTAATACTTTAAAAAATAAGTAATTAATAAATAGAGTTGAAGATTATAACGGACAATAAATAAATACATAATTTCTACCTACATTTATTTTTTTATTGTATTTTTGGGGGCAATTAATTGTATGCTTATTTATTTATTTAGCTTTTATTTATTTATGTATTTATTTTTAAATATGGTAGAGCCTTTCCTCCATAGTCTAGAAACTGCGGTATAAAAATGCCTAATGTATCAAAAATGATGCAAATAAATGTTCCAATTTTACTTTTACAATAGTTATGATTTTTTAATTTATGTATTTAGGCTTTAAAGGGTCATGATCTGGCCTGTTTGCTCCTTAATAAGTCATTCCTCTCAGCCTGGCTCCAAGGTGGAGACCAGTTTAAAGGTCCTGCATCAAGTTCTGGTTCCACGTCCTGTCTCAGCTACCCTCTTCCACTGAGTCTGCCCGTCTGCACCTGACCCTGTCTGCTCCTGTGCGTGACCACTTGGTCACGCTTTCTGACCCTGTCAGACTCTGAACCCTCCTGTGAGCCTGTGGATGGCTGGAAGTCTGGATCCTGCCACCTGTTCTGTTCCTGCCTGATCTGGATCCTGCCTGTTCCTGTCTGTTCTGGATCCCTTACCAGGATCGGCTTCCAGCATGTCCTCTGGAACTGCAGCAATTGGGGACATTCTTGGTCTGGACTGTTAAACCAGGTAAGTGACCAACTCAGATAATCTTCTGTCAGATGATCGTGGTCACTTACCTGTGTTTCTCCCACTACAGATTGTCTGAGATTGGGAGGTGCCCCCCCCCCCCCCCCCCCCTGCAGTTGCCGCGTGCTTCACATCCTAGCAGCTCCCCTTTTAGTTTTGTTCTTCATTTAATAAACGTTTTGAACTTTCCTACTGACTGTCTCTCCTTGAATACTGGGTCCATCTGTCCTCGTTTCATGACATAAAGGGTTAAAAGCAGAGCCACTAAAATAGAGACGAAGGTGAAGCATTGTTGGGTGACAGAAATCGATTTTCAGCTCGATCTGCCAAAACCTGTGATTGGCTCGTGGGAAACCCTGTTTTACTGCAACAGCTCATCAACACGCACTGTGGGATGCTGCTTCTTTTATGAACAGCTATTCACCAGCTACTCTATAATTAATACCATATTACAGTTTTTGTTTTCACTTAGTAAAATAATTAATTTTTCTTACATACCAGATAGAATGGCTCAGAAAAGATTTTTCTCCAACATTGCTGCAAACATTAGCCTTGCTGTTTTGATCTTCCATTTCAGTACAAATATCTTTTCTGACCTTGGGGACTGAAGCGCTCCCTGGTTCGCTCTGAAGGAACCACCAGTCCTTTTTTTATTTTTTTTGCTGCTAAATCTATTATAAATAGGATTTATTTTCCTATCCACTAAAAACAAAAGTAAATAAAAGATCTGCCAGAGTTTCTTTTGGACATTTGATTCTAAATTGAAATCTTTAGACATAATTATATAATTTTTGAATTTGAGATTTTGGAATAAACATTTGATCAACCAAAAACACAACTGAAAAATGTCCACTTTATCTTGAAAATAAATTTGTGTATATATATATATATAAAAAAAAAAACATTTAGCTGTGATCTATCTTTCTCTTTCTAATTCTTCTTTAATGAATCAAACTCTTAAGCTTAGATGTATTTATATTAGGGGTGAAACAATTATTTGGATTAATCGATTATTTAATTAACCGTCAACTAATTCAGTAATCCATTAATTGTTATCTGGAATATAGCAACTGTAAGGCCTTTAGCTGACTGGGTAACCCCCTTAGAACAGTAATTAAAGCAAAATTGTAAAATTAAATATATAAATATTTTGATTAAAGATAAAAAAAAAAAGTTTTCCTCTGTTAAAATGCCCAATCCAGAACCCCTCAGGTGGAAACGTTTTAGTTTCATTTGGTTTAATCCTGTAAAAAATTTTTTTTGAGGAAGTTTTGGCTCTCCGATTATTAATGGATTAATCGTAAAAATAATCATCAGATTAATCGATTTGAAAAATAATCGTTAGTTTCAGTCCTAATTCATACTATTAGCAGAATAAGGTTAAACTAATCTTTTAGTACTTCTGACTGGAAATATTAGTAACCACTCCTGAATAGCAGCTAACAGAGAATCTGTGTGGGGGTTAAATATTAGGGTGATGGAAAGTAGCCCCTTCAACCTCGTTTGCAAACAGAAATCATAAAAAAACATTGG
Source organism: Cyprinodon diabolis (assembly GCA_030533445.1). Classification (NCBI taxonomy): domain Eukaryota; kingdom Metazoa; phylum Chordata; class Actinopteri; order Cyprinodontiformes; family Cyprinodontidae; genus Cyprinodon; species Cyprinodon diabolis. The sequence continues at coordinate 49,501,313 of CM060065.1, forward strand.
AGATTATTTTAAAAGCTCATCAGTGTTTCAAGGGTTTGATTACTGCAAAGCCAATAAGGTTCTTCCTTTGATTATCAATGAGGCTGCTAATCATTTCTAAAATGTCCATTAATGTCCAATAATGCAAATAAAGATAAGAAACATCCGTTTTTATGAACCGATTACACCAGAAGAGATGTCGCTGTCTTTTCTACACAGAAACAAACTTTTTGTTCCCCAAATCTGCAAAATTAAAGTAGATTAAGACGCAACTATTTCTGAAAACTGTTTTCAAACACACAAAACTGATACATTTCAAATGATTTAGATATAATCATTTGAAAAGGCTCTTATTCTTATAGGAATTGAATAAATAAACAGATGTCTCAGTCTTGCCATAAATTACCAGCCCTGTCATTGTCTGCTTTCTGTTGATTTTTTATATTTAGATGTGGTCAAATCTAAATATCTAAGGAAACAATGAGTAAACTATGCTTCTCCTTAATAACAGTCAATGAGGTGTTGGAACCGGTAGCCCAGTAGAGTGTTATGCACCTTAAGATGTAAGGAGAAGAATTTAATATCTAATTTACCTTAAGATCTATAATCCTGAGATCTTCAAATTAAAAATTAAGTGCATCTCTTCTTCCCCTCCGGTAATGGAGTAAGGGAGAGGGGGAGCTTTTAGAAAAGGTAAGGCTTGCTAATCAAAGCTATTTTGCTCCTTTAGCATCCATGTTGCTAATAAATGTTTGCAGGAAAGGTTTATTATTTAAATTTATAAAATGTTTGGCTTTTATTTAACATCTTTGAGCAGTTTTTTGACAGCATTGAAAAAAGTTTAGAGATTCAAAGATTTAAATTCAGATTTAAAACATTTCATTGCATCAATTTTTCCAAGAATGTCTATAAATTAGTTTTAAGATATTGAGACTCCGCCTGAAACAGTTTTACCCTGCAGGAGATTTCATGTCATCTACAGAAACATAGAAGAAAAGGTTTCTCACCTTCACATCCTCAGGACAGGAATTAGAGCAGAGGCCGCTGAGCACTGAGAAAGAAAGAGACCAAAGTCAAACAGATGTCTTACTTTCTGCGGTTCTGCTGTTGCTGAGCTGTCAGAACGACACGCTCAGACCTCCACTCTAAGCAGACCAAAAGTATCTGGCAGAAGGAAATAAATAAACAAACCCTGACCAGGTAACTGGGCTTTAATTTGACTCATATTTTCATGATATCAAACACGATTTATTAATCGCATGAATGCAAAGTAGACAGAGACAAGACAGGAAGAAAGTAGGGCTTAAAATAAGCCGACAGTAATAAGCAACCAATAAAAAATATGCACAAATAATTAATAAGAACATGTGCTGGGTGAGCATTTTACTTATTTGTGCACACAAGCGGAGCAGGAAGGGACAAAATGGACTGAATTGTAAATCAGTCATTAGCAGAGAGCCTTTATTAGCATACTAATGGGGTCCTGGGTCTGTGGTGGCAATAATTTGGCTGATGGAATCAAACTAAAGCTTAATAGTGTTTATTAGGCTGGACGTAGTGGGGTGTTACACAGTGCAGTCTTTCAAAGGGAACATCATAGCGCTAAACTGTGCGGACACCGGGTGAACAATGATGGAAATGGATCACCATAAATGACAACTAAATGTCAGAGGGTTAATATTTGCCAAATTATCGGGCAATTAACGCTGCTGCAAAAAGGTTAGGTGAGAAGGGAAGTTTTAAAAGCCCCCTTAGAGCTGCACAATTATTAAATCCTGTTTGTCTTGTATGATCAGAGCCTGCAGTGTCATAATTGCAATGGACTGCCGGTATGCTGCACCTTGTAGGATATTAGATTTTAGGTGACATGTAATAACACCCTGCATGGAGACAATATATTCAGCCAGTTGCCTGGACTGTCATGATCACTTGATGCCTCAACATGAAAGTTCTGATTAAGTCAGAAGAAACCGGTGAAAACTCAAACTCAAATATCTTTTACATTCACCATCCGTTCTGCTCTCTTTTCCCAAATATCTCTTTTCACTCGTCTAAACCCTCCCTACTAGCAGACTCAAGGATCTGAGCTTCCTTCTTTGCATAACAGCTTGAGTCTCCGCAGATTCAACAGAAGATGTTCAACCTCCATGGGGTTAAAGTTTAACCGGACTCCGCCAGATGGATTTGCTCTGCATATCCATCTGGAAACCTTCCGTTGAAGTAATTTTGGGAAGGGGCGAAAATACTGGTTAGCTGATTGGCCTATGTTGGTGATAGACGGGCCAAATAAACCAATCAGATCATCGAAGCATATGATGTACTAACAGAGCGACGATGAATAGGAGTCAATTGATAGATCAAATTCTTGCCGCAACCAGTGGGGAGAAGAGCAAAAACATCTTTTCCTCTGAGAAAAGCCTCCAGAGCAGTGTTTTGCTCTTCTTTCAGTGAAGAAATACTCTGTAATTCCGATAAAACTTGCTCGATAGCCACGCTAACGCTAGTTTCATCGGCCGAAGCCACCACGTTCTGTAGACTGAACTGTCGCGCTTTTCATTGGATCACACCTCAACCCGCCTCAAAGCAACGCTGATTGGACGTTCGTTTGGTGAACGGCTCCAGATTTTCTTTAACGGAGAGTCTCCAGACTGATCTGCAAGTGAAACCTTGAAAGCTCGCGAGATCAGGATGGTCTCACGAGGCTAGTTAAAGTTAGGATTCTGACTGGATTATTCTAAAACATTTATACGACATTAAAGCCCCATTCCCACTACCCTTTTGCAACCGTGCCAAGATCAGTCCGAGCAAGGTAATAGAGATAACCGCTGAGTCTAAATAGCACCTAAAAATGAACCGGAATGTGCCAGACAACCAAACCTCTGGCTCAGTTCTCAGATAACAGAGTGCATGAGCAGACTGCATCATCTCCCTACAGTCTAGGGATGGAATGGTTTTTGAAAACCGTCCCAACCGTTCGGTTCAACTGTCTCGGTTCAGTTCGCGTGTGTTGCGTCCGGTTCATGTGCTGCTCCTTTTGCTCATAGGAGAAGCGATTACACTCCAGAGCAGAAGGTGGCGGTACTGCGACCAAAGCCAACCACCAGTAGTAAACAAGAAGAAGAAGAAGCAAAGCAGCGTAGCCCGGTGTAGCAGAAAAAAATCAGTCGTTGTGGAGAATTGTGTGGGTATGGCGAGTGGGAAAGAACAGGAGTTGGAAGACGCGCCAGCAGCACTTTATAGGTCTGCTGTATGGGACCACTTTGCATTTAGAGTGACCTACGATGACGGCGGAAAGAAAGTTGTGGATAAAAGTGCAACAGTGTGCAAGCATTGCGCAACACGTTTTGTTTATGCTAAGAGCAAAACGACCAACATGTCATGCTAACCCCGAAATCCCTCATACTCCGTCAGCGCTCTGCCCCGCTGCGCTCCAGACCCCCTGCACAAAGCAAAGCCTACAGCCTCCACTGTGGCTCCCGTCCGCTCTGAGTTCCTTGGAGATCGTAGAGAGCATGCGCCAGATGATTAAATTCAAAGCAGCAAAACATGCGGAAATGATCCAGGGTTTTCGCGGATCAATAAAAATAATTACAATTCATTAATTCTTTTGGATTTTTTCATTAATTTTTATGGGATATCGGTGTAACAATCAACATATACCGAACCAAACCGAAAACTGTGACCACGAAACCGTGAACCGAACTGAACCGTGGATTTTGTGAACCGTTCCATCCCTACAACAGTCAGCGTCTGTAATCATGAAATTTCAGACGTTCATAAAAATATAAGCGTCCATACCATGCCATATGATTTCCTTTACACTTTAGACATACTGAAAGAAAAAAGAAAAAAGAAAAAAAAAACACTTCATGGAGTTTCAACCAGTGAATTAAAAGTGTCCACTCCTTTATTCATGACAAATGGGGTAAAGAAGAACAAAAAAAGAGGGGGAGATAGGGTTTTTTATGGCTTCAGTTGTTCTAAAATGGGTTTCCAAATTTTGTAATATTTTTGAGGACAGTTTATTAAATCAAATCTAATTTTTTCTATGTGCAGGATTCCTGTAAATGATCCAAGATTCAAAATTAGGTGGTCTGTCAGCCTTCCACTGCTTCAATATGCATCTTTTGGCAATCATCATGCCATAGGAGACCACTGTTGTTACATCACGACCCAATTTGTTAAGAGGGCCGTTTCTGGATTACGTTTTATGTTAACTTTAAGGGCACGAGAGTACCATTCAAACATTGAGGTGCAGAAACTTTGAATATTTGGACAAAGCCAAAATTGATGTGATGCCATATGATTTCCTAAGATGATTCTGCTTAGCAGTGTGATGAACCTCAACTCCTGTCATTGTTTCCTGTGTCTGTAACCCTGATTAGACTTTTGTTTGTCACATCTTCTTCCCAAAAGCCGCCTCGGTCAAGTAAACTCACCAAAGGCCGTCTTCTTCGCCTGACTCTCTGCAAACTTCCTGATTGTTATTGGTACCGCCATGCTGATTTGCTTGTTTCCTTCTAGAGAGCAGTAGTACCAAAAATCGCCACTAGGAGGTCAGGAAACGAGTTCGGCACTGTTAACGATCCAAGCTCAGCACGGATCGGTATTCAGAGGCTAGTGTAAATGGGGCTTTAGATAAAACTGTTGTTCTGTTGGAAGGTGAACCTCAGCCAAAATCGCAAACATTCTGCACCCTTCAACAGTTTCTTCCCTCCATACAGTGGCGGTTCTAGATCAAAAGTACCAGGGGGGCCAGGAGGGGGCCAGCGTGTTTTCATGGGGGCACAGAAAAGCATGAAATAAAAAACAGGATAGCTGCATGAAGTGAGACTTCTATTCAATTAAGTTTCATTAAAAGTCTAAATGTCTTTTTAGGTGAATATACATTCAGAGTTTTGGAATTTTACATATCTATGACTTAATTTAAGCTGAAATTACAGTTTTCTATTAAAATCTGAATTAGAATGTAAGAAAAACTGTTAAATTCAGCTGTTAAAAAAATTGAGTGTGTTATTAATTTGTTTTGAAAAAAACATTTAGCAGATGAAAACTGGGATCATATCTCAATGCTACTGAAGCCATCACCTTATTTTATTTAAAATGTGGCTTGCCACTATCAGTGTGTGAGTGTGTGTGTGAATGGGTGAATGAATGTAGTGTAAAGCGCCTTGGTCAAGTCTCCTAACTTGAATAAAGGCGCTATATAAGTAAATGCCATTTACCATTTACCATTTAAAATAGTTAATAAAATACAATTTGTAAAGAAAAAAATGAAATAGATCCAAAGGACCTTTCAGATGCTTGTTGCAGGGAATATCATCTTTAGAATTTCTTTGAGTATTATGTTTTCAGTACAGGGGCCATAACAGGGGCCAGGACATAATCTACAGGGGCCCTGGCCCCCGTTGGCCCCTTTCTAGAACTGCCCATGCTTCCATAATTCCCAAGTATTTATCTCCCTCTATCTCCACACTAACTGACCAACTTTTCTGTTTTCGCTGAAGTAAAGCACTCCCACAGCATGATGCTACTCCCACCATGCTCCATGGCAATAATGCCTGTTAGCTTGAGTTTGAATATGCAGCCATTGCTTTACTGGTACCAGTTAATGAATGCATGCAGGAATATGCATGCAAAAATGCAGAAAACTGAGACGATTATGATGCCTAGTCATGTACTGCTACTTTTAGTACTATAAATGTAAATCACATGAATGTGGCTAGTTCTGTAACAACATGTGCAGAAGTTAAAGGGGTATGGAAATGTTTGCAAGTTGCTGGGAATGCTTTTCTCCTCTTTATAATCATAGAGCACCGATTCGAGCACCAATTAAAATGTTATGGCAGATTTTAGGCTGTGCAAGCACATTTTGGTGTGAGAGCAATGTTTATGTCACACAGAGACGCTGCAGTACTGTGTTTCTGCTGCAGCTCGTTAGAGTCCAATAACAATCAGGACAATGCAGTGCCTCTCCAGCATTCATTTTCTGTAGACCGCCATGATAAAACTTTATGACAGAGTTTCTATTTCGGTGGTACTACATGTTGTAAATACTGACACACTCCTTGCGTTTTGACCCAGAAGTCTTTGCAGTTTGCAAGTTGAGTCATAGCTGTAAAGCTATTCATTGTATTTTTTTATATGGCTATAAAAGTGGTTATAGAATAAAATACTCTTTTAGCCCAGGAAGTGTCATTTCTACAGAAATTATAGAAGCTAAAATCTTCTTAAAGTTTAAATAGTAAGATTTAGAATGTATTGGAAATCCCTATTTTGCAATTGACAGATAAATATTTACTTTAAAACCCATTAATGCAATAAAGGCATGAATGCAATGTAGATAATTCTCTCTATGAGGCAACCGCTGAAGCATACAAAAATGTTTGCAGAAAACAGAAGGATTTGAAAACAAAATGAATGAGAATAAAAGCATTTTTTTCATTTAGCAACTAAACAAGCAGAAAATAGATCTAAGAGGTAAAATTGATTGAATTAAATGCATGTATGAGCCTTTTTGCATCAAACCATGGGGAGGTCTGGCCAGCTGCCTTGGGCTGGTCCTTGATCAATCAATATTTATCCAATCAGTTATGCAGAGTAGATACAATGTGTAAAAATCCTTCCATCTCACTTTCAGCTTATGGATCCTGAATGTTTCTATACAAGAACCTGATAGTTTGTGTAACTATTAATCTCAGAATCCTGCAAGATGTCCCGCTCGCATTGGTTATTACTGAGCCTCATTATCTAAACTGCAACTGAATCTCTGTATATGTGTCCTCAAGCAATGTCATTTCTGCTCACTGCAATGTTTAATGTTTGGGGGAATGTTTGAGCTTTGAGGGAAAACCCTCCTATGGAGAGTTTGTCTGGGAGAGAAAATGATTTCTTGATCCATTGAACTGTTTCCCATAGACATGTGAATTGGGACCTTCTTTCCTTCTGCCCCGTGACTTGTTTAGGCCGGGTAATAGAGCGAGACGGAGATAAAGTGGGTTTTTCTCACCAAACACGTCACGGCTGGGAAACCTGATAAAAGATGACACCAGTACACTACAACTGCCTCAGTTCTTTAGTTATTTATCTCATACTGTTCCAGAAGTTCCCCTGTGATAGACTGGCGACCTGTCCAGGGTGGACCCCGCTGCTCGACCATTGAAAGCTGAAGATAGACACAAGCACCCCTCGGGACCCCAGCTGGGATAAACGTGAAAGAAAATAGATGGAAGTTATTGACTTCCCCTCAATATCATCATTTCATTGCTGCTTAGACCCTTAGACACACCTAAAGCAGAAAACTCCTTAAAGTTATGCCTTACTTCATGTTCTAGATAATATAAACTGGGAAATCCATTTAAGTATTTCATGGGAGGTGTTCCAAGAAATTGTCAATTGACTGGTATTGGCTAATTTTTGGCTTGACAACCCATAACTGGGTACGGGGAGCTCATGCTCCCAATTTCCACACTTTGGTCCGACTACGATAACACAGGAAGAGGACTTAAGGTTTCAGTATGACTGAGGTGTTCAATAATGGATGGAAGAAGCTAGTTAATAGGAAATAAGGGTGTAACAACAAATTGCTTCATGTCGATATAATGATTAATGCGGAAGAGGATTAGGGCCAGTGGAAAAAAAAAAAAGTTAACAGATTTTCAAATTTTATTTCAGTTTAGTATGGGAAAAAAGTAAGAATTCTGACTTTAATCTGAGAATTCTGACTTTTTTCTGAGAATTCTCAGATTAAAGTCAGAATTCTCAGAAAAAAGTCAGAATTCTGAGATTAAAGACAGAATTCTGAGAAAAAAGTCAGAATTCTGACTTTTTTCCCATGTTAAACTGAAATAAAATTTAAAAATCAGTTAACTTTTTTTTTTTTTTTCCCAGTGGTCCTAATCCTCTTTCGAATCAGAATCAAGTTTATTGCCAAGTAGGTTTGCACTTACAAGGAATTTGACTTGATGTTGTTGGTGCAGACAAAAAACAAAATAAGATAGAATATATATATATATATATATATATCTACAGAAGCTATATACAAACAGCTTAAAAGCTGAATTATAACAATGCAAAATCAAAATATTAATCCATATCGTCGTCTTTAGCAGGGCTCGATGTTAACCATCGCCCGATCGCCCGGGGCAAGTAGTTTTTATTGTTGGGAGAGTACAGATTTCATTGCATTTGCACGCCGGGCAAGTGCAATGATCCCAAAAAAAAAAATTATCAGTCAAAATTACTTTAAAATCACCGACATTCGCTGAAAACGACCCACAAGCGTTGCCGGCGCCATTTTTGTTGTTTTGTACACATTCTCGCGTGATTTGAAAAAGCTGCGTGATTTTCCGCTAGATGGCGTGATTCAGCTCTTGGGGAGAGAATTCTGCAGAGCAGCAGCTGGATGATGAATTTAATCTAAACTATAATACACGCTAGATTAAAAATGATCAGTCAGGGATTAGGAAAATAATAATAATAATTGTATGAGCACAGTGTAAATATTTCTATCATATGGCAGTCTTCTGTACAGTGATGCAGATCATACCTTAAAAAATGTTCATTAAATTTTTTTCTCTTCGACATAGGAGTGGTGCATTTAAATGTTATAGAGCTAAACATTTTAAATTGGTGAGTAGTAGTAGCGGAAGTTTTTAACCTGTCAAGTTTTTTTTTTAGATTTTTAACATTACTATTTATATTTTTCCAAACACACAACAGTTTAAAGCAAAGTTTAGTTTGAAAAGAATGTGCAGGAAGGATTGAAAAGCATGTTAACACGGTAATGTAGGCTTGAGGCCATTATCTGACGCACGCATATACACACCAGGAACCTGGAAACTTAAAAAATACTGAATTACAAAAAAACATTTAAAAAACAAACATGTTTCATTGATATAGATACAAAAATGAATATTAGGAACTAAATTTATCAAACATTATACTGGGCAAGTAAAAATTGTTTCTGGGCAAATGAAATGTGAAAGTCACTTGCCCTTTATCCCCTGTTTAGGATATGGTAACTTTAGCCATACCATGTCAGAATGAGAATAGGTGGGCTACTCTTATTTTATTTACTGTTTCATTAATTAATAATAATAATAATTATAAGTTTCTCAAGATGCTACTTGATATCAGCCACAGACTTTCTAATCAAATTTCATGGATAATGAGCCGTGACAGACTTTTATCTGCAAACATCGTATTATATGCGATCACAACAATATAAAGCTGGAGATTTACGCCCCTACAAGAAAACTCTTCATAGTTTTCAAGACATGGTTCAAAGACAGCAAAAAAACAACAGAAAACAGTAAGACGTTTAAATGGTGATAAACCATATGGCAAAAATTCATTATAAATCCCCTAAAAGAACCAAAGAGCATTTCTAAACAGATTTTATTCTGTATAATGTACAATTGCCCAGTAAAACTGACATTTATCATGTTGGCAAACTTTTCTTTTACTGTTTGTAAATTCAGCAACATTATAATTTAACTCCAACATACATATTAACAATATTAGTATCATTTGGTGATAATGTTGGTATCAGTGGATGCAATATTTTTCATTTTTATTTCACCAAAACACAATGTCAACTTTGATACAGACCATGTCAGATAAGGTTAAAGCATTCACTGTTTTATAGCAATAAAAAGTAGCTGAAGGTGTTTGATTTGGATTTAAAGAACACCTTTTAAAGTTCTTTATGATGCGTAGTGTTGTTGAGTGCTGATGCTCTAAAACAGGTTGACTGCCGTATGTCTATTATAGTTATCCTGCAGGTCTCTAGTCCAACACAGGAGACAGAATGGCATCAGGGTAAGCAGCCAAACCAAATCAAACTGTAAATATCTAACAAAATTTTTATCTACTTTGCAACAGCCTTATCTGTTAGACAGCTAGGAGCTGCCAGGGAGAAGGAGTCGTCTTGTAATTTCCTTTTGCTTGCATTGAACACAGAACATAATCAAAAAGCCTCACTTAAGCATTTATTAGGTCAAACCCTTAGCGGCTTCAAACAGCTGACTTGTAAACCACACAAGTGGTTCCTCCACGGCCTCCAGCTTCAATCTGACATGTTGAAGATGATGCATTCAATGAACAACGCCCCTCAAAAACTTAAACTGAAAACTGCAATGATCTTTTTTATGACCAACAATAGCTATAGTTTAAAAATAACACCCCGTTCATCAAAAAATGCAGCATTTCTTCACTCTTAAATGAGTTGATAAAGTAGCTGCAGGGATAGAAGGGAAATAAACTGTTGTGTCTGTGCAGGAGCATAAACTACAGCCCATAGAAAGGGCCTGACCGCTAATCCTAACTTTCTGCTTCTGAATGCAGACAAAACAGAAGTTATAGTCTTTGGACCAGAGTCTCTGAAAAAGAAGCTGATTAGCCAGTCACTTCATTTGGATGGGATTAAACTGATTTCAGATAATAAAGTAAAAAATCTTGGTGTTATTTTTGATCAGGACCTGTCATTTAAATCCCAGATCAAAGAGGTTTCTAGAATTTCCTTCTTTCATCTGAGGAATATTGCAAAAATTAGAAATCTCCTGTCCAGGGGTGATGCTGAGAAACTAGTCCATGCATTTGTTACTTCAAGGCTGGACTATTGTAATTCTTTACTATCAGGAAGTCCACAAACTGTAGTTAAAAGCCTTCAGCTGATCCAAAATGCTGCAGCCAGAGTTCTGATGAAAATTAAAAAGAGAGATCATATCTCCCCTATCCTGGCTTCTCTTCACTGGCTTCCTGTTAAATCAAGAATAGAATTTAAAATCCTCCTTCTCACATATAAAGCCTTAAATGGCCAAGCTCCATCTTATATCAGAGATCTGATTGTTCCTTATGTTCCTAACAGAGCACTTCGCTCTCAATCTGCAGGTTTACTAGTGGTTCCTAGAATTTCTAAAAGTAGAATGGGAGGCAGATCTTTTAGTTATCAGGCTCCTCTCCTGTGGAACCAACTACCAGTTTTAGTCCGTGAGGCAGACACCCTGTCTACTTTTAAGGCTAGGCTTAAAACTTTCCTTTTTGATAAAGCTTATAGTTAGGGTGGCTCAGGTTATCCTGAGCTATCTCTATAGTTATGCTGCTATAGGCTTAGACTTTTGGAGGACATAGGGACCCCCATTTCATCTTTCTGCTTCATTCTCTCTCTGTTCTCCTATTCTGCAGAATCTGTTAGTTCAATCTCTAACGTTCTGCTCTCTCTGCTTTTCCTCAGAGTAGCTTTGCCTCGTCTGTTCCTGTTTGGCTGTGACGTCATCCAGGAAAGAAACATCAGCTGTGCTGCTTCCATCAACACCCTTGTTTGTAGATGTTGGAGATTGGCCTGTTTTCCAGTGTGGTCCTGTTTCTCTGGCCGTGGCTGGGTGGATGTGCTCTCTTCATCCTCTGGCATGGGAGCTGCCTTGGAGCTCGTCTGCCTGGCTGTGTGTTTCCTGGACGGGGCCGCCTTTTACAGCTGCTTTTTGTATCTCTGCTTCTGTCTCCTTGAACCCCAGCCGGCCTCGGCAGATGGCCGCTCACACTGAGCCTGGTTCTGCTGGAGGTTTCTTCCTGTTAAAAGGGAGTTTTTCCTTACCACTGTCGCTGCAAGCATGCTTAGTGTGAGGGATTGTATTTGAGTCAATGAGTCAATGCAATCAACTGGTTTTCCTTAGATAGAAAACTTTGTATCAATTTGACTGTATGATCTGGTTGAACTGTAAAGTGCCTTGAGATGACATGTGTTGTGAATTTGGCGCTATATAAATAAACTGAATTGAATTGAATTGAATTAATCCCACATTGCTTTTGGCAGCTCTTTCTAGAGTCTTATCATGTAGCCTTCAGCTATTTTCAGCAGATACAGGTAAGCCTGAACAAGGGACAGCAAAGTTGCTCTGTTTCAGCCTTTTGAACTTTCAGCCTCTGTCTGTCATGAGGCCTGGTGGATTTGGAAACATTGGCACTCTTGTGGCATTCTCACAGTTAAGCAGAGGCTCCACATCCTCTATGAATACACACTAGGGCTTAGCAGTACTAGCTGCACTAATCACTATAACTCCCATCTCACTATTCTATTTCTGCCTCCATGTTCATATTCAATCTGAAGCTACTCTGTCAAGTTGCTTCAATTGGTTTTTGAAGCTTAGACTGAGAGCAATACTCAATGTTAGAGGATTAGAAATTAGAGGAATAACTATGAGACCATTGCAGGGTCAATTGGAGCGCTGCAGTAAATATTCAGTCGACAGAATAAGAATCAAATATCGGTATGTGCTATTCAAACTGGGAGGACTTCAGTAATAAATGAACGTACAAAGATGCCCTCTTTTATTCTCTTGTCTCCAATAGTTAAAGGATCCAAAGGTTCAACCTGCTTCTCTCCTCTCTGCCTCTCAGATCAGCTGTGATCATTTCTGGTTGGTCAGCTGATAAAAGCTCTGATGAACAGAGGTGGACAAGAGGCGAACAGAGTGGACCCGTCAACAGAGCTTTTTAAGAAGGCAAGGCAAGGCAAGGCAGACAAAGCAAGTGCTCTAATTGGGTATAAGTACTAATTACTTGCCATAAAATGACTTTGCCTTTTTGCACATTTATGTGGTAAATGACAGCCCATATTGCAGTTTTATTATTATTATTTTTAGCATTCCCTCTATCTTTTCCTCTTTCCCATCGCTGTCTATTGATGCCTTTCCAAATAGGTCTAAGGTTTAATGGAGAGTGCTGACAGGTTGGAAAAGGGGGCAACAGGAGAGATTGGAGAAAGGGTATCTTTTTCTTGAGTAAATATATATATATATATATATATATATATATAGCTACGGCGATGGGTAATGTTGATTGTTTGCGTCACCTCGTCAATCTTAAGCGTTCATTGCAGTTGCTGCCAGAGCTTGGACTGCTACCGTGACGATGACAACTTCCTGTTCCAGAAGGGCGAGGGAAGGCCATATCCAAAGCGGATGATGTAGTTACACCCTACGGCGACATCAAGGGGACTCAGTTCAGCAGCATGGGGGCTTCACAGTTAGTTTAGTGGGAAGTGAGTTGGGGGAGAGAGGAGTCACAGATTGGGAACACATTCATGATGTCACTTCCTGCTCCCTCTGCAGCACGGGAAATCAGGTCTTAGCAGTTACACCTGTGGCAGCTCCAATTAGCAGAAGTTGCTGCACCTGGGAGGTCTACTGTTTTAATTTAGCCCTTAGAGGGATTGTTAAATCATTGATCATTCCTTATCCTCTTGTAGCTCCGGAGCTGATCCTGTCCTGCTGCCTCTGCACAGCTCTGCTGCTCTCTGCCTGGCCTCTTGCTCTGCACTCCCACTGTGCTCCCCGAGCTCCAGGTCGCCTCCTCGCCTTCCCTCTGTTGTTTGCAAAATAAATACGATTTTCCTTCTTGCAATCTACTGGCGCTGAAAATATTTGTTACGGTTTCACAAAGATTGGGTGAAAAAAACAACACTTTTATCACTAGAAAAAAAAAGGGATGAGTCCCTCCCACGCGCCATATTTAAGCTGATCCAACCCCAAAACGAATTGCAACAAATTAGCCCAATGTAGTATGCAAATGATGAAGAGTTAAAGCACTGTATACAGCATGACTCCATTTTCATGTGCTGTGATCCTTTTACATGGTGACTCGCCTGCCGCCACTTTACGGGAATAAACAAGAGGATTTCCCCCCCAGTTTGAAGCTTTGATTCAAAATGAAACCGTGTATGTACTGCAAAAGCAAATTGACTGCTTTGAAGTTCACAAGCTTATTAAGAAAACGCCTGAGGCAGGGTTCAGATGGAGCCTCCATCAAAGATGAATATGCAAAGATTACCCTTAACTGACCACCCTGCAAATAATCAGCTACTTAACAGGTTGATCATCTGCTCTCCCTTAAAAGTCCAATTTAACTACATAAAGCCCCCTCCTGTAACACTGAAGATATCTAGATGTCATTCGGGGAACAAATTGGTGTTAATTTACTATAAGATGTTTTTAAAATAAAGGATACTAAATCAGAACATCTTTGTAGCTCTTCTACAGGGTTCCTACAGCATAAGGCAAGTTAAATTCAAGACTTTTTAAGACTTTTTAATGCCACTTTAAATAAAAAAATTTAAGACCAAATTCACAAGAAAAAACTGCTTGCGACAACTTAACCCAAAGGTTTATTTTAACATAAACCACTGCACTAATGTTTCAAATTTAGAAAAGCTTCCCATACAGGAAGAAAGCTAAAAACACACAAATGATGAAAATTATTTAACTGAATTCACAAACTTTATTTTAGCAGGGAACAAAACAAATCAGTTTTAAAGCCACAACATAACCAGTGCTAAGTCTTTTTTGCAGCTATTTTTCTTTGTATGGTTTTCTTAGTATGTTTGATTTGGTGATAAGTGGAGGCGTTGTAGAGACAAGGGTGGAACTAAACTGAGAAATACCGGCTGTTTCTCTGTAATTCCATTTTGACGCTTTGTGTTTCGTGCTTCGCATGTGCGACTCCACTGCCTTAATTCCCATCGTTCTGAGATTGAATGACTTCTTGCACTAAATCCACTGAGCCTCATGTATGTTCCCTGGTTTTAGCCATGGAGAAAACTCTTGGCTGGAGACAATTTTCATTACATTTACACTTGCTCATATTTTCCAGACAAAAAGTTAATGGTGCATCTCCCAAATGTCCCGGCCGCAACAACGCTTTTATTGGTTCCGCTATCGGGACGGAACCAATAATGGCGGGCCGTTATTTTTTTTATACAAAAAAGGTAAATTTTTATGTTTTATTTAGATTACAAAAATAAATCATAATAAAAATAATCCTATTTATGATGTTTTAAAAATTAAGACCTATGAAAGACTGATTTAAGACATTTTAATACCAATTAAGGCCTTAGTTTTATTTTGAAGAATTCAATGCCTTTAAAGACTTTTTAAGGACCCGCGGGAACCCAGTTCTAGTGCCCAAATTTGATCATCTGATGAGTCAAACCGAAATATATATTAGCAGCCATTAAAAATGGTCCTTGTCAGTCAAACGCCAGCCGAATGGCAGCCCGCTTCCTTCCAACTCCCACCAAATCCCCTCATACTTCCAGCCACTGCAGTGACCCCGTCTTGCATGTGTTTTTACTCTGACTCCACCCCTTTACTGAATTACAGGGTTGGATTCTTTACATCTTAAATGTCCACAAATCATGAAAAAAAAGAATATTTTAGTGTTTAAAATTGATATTTAAAGGGAATTGTAGGGAACAAGCCAAGGGCCTATCAAGGAAAGTGGGGTAATTTTGACTGGCTACTACTGTATGGATTCATTTGTTTAGAAGGCCAGAAAACAAACAAACCCTGAAAACCAAACAAAAAACCTCTGACCATCTGTTCTAATTTGGTTTAGAAAGAGCTACCTGTGTAATTATGGCGCTCATTACTTCTACACAAACACTGGATCAACAGATTTTAATCATCTATGAAGGACAAAACAATCAATAATCTAAGCGGATGGGTTGATCCATCATGTGTTTAAACTTTAAGCTGTTAAGGGTCACATTACTTTCATCCCCGTCTGTAGCTCCCACTCGATCAATGGCACTGAGGGATTAATCTGTCATTTGTCTAAAGTAAGGCTCATTTAGAAAGGAGGAATTGAGAACTAAACACTGCAGGTGGCCTCAAAGTTACAAACCCGCGACCTCTGCACACACGGCACAATCCTCTCAGCCACAACAATAGAGTGAAAGTTACAGAGGCAAAGCAAATGTTAATGTGTTAGAGAAGACATTACCATAAAATAAAGCTATTCTTTATTTCAAAGCAGTATCTGCATATCTGCAGGGAAAGTACAGACAGAGCTCTTATTGTCGGTGTTAATCCTGCAGGAACCGGTCGATGCATCCCGTCACACCACTATTTAGGCATATTATATAAGTTAGAATATGCTTTTCAATGTGAGTCGTTTATTGGGTTAAATTTATCCTCAGGAGGAATCAACATATTTTGCATCAAGGGTTTTCTTTATTGGTCCGATTTAACTTTCTAATGTAAAGTTTTACTTGCAGGAAAGTGGAAAATGATCATAATAAATAGAAATATGTGCTGGAGAATGTGTGCCGTGTATTTATTGAATGTGTTTCCCCTTAGTGACTCGATCTAAGTGAACCAGGGGCAGCAGCTGATCCAGAACGCTGCTGCCCGTGTCCTCACTAAGACTAAGAAAGTAGAGCACATCACCCCAGTTCTAAAGTCCTTACACTGGCTCCCTGTATCTCAGAGAATAGACTTTAAAATACTTCTGTTAGTCTATAAATCTCCAAATGGCTTAGCACCTAAATACATCACAGACTTGCTATCAGTGTATCAACCCTCCAGACCACTCAGGTCTTCTGGCTCCAGCCTGCTCTGCATACCTAGAACCAGAACTAAACATGGAGAAGCAGCATTTAGTTCCTATGCTCCACTTATCTGGAACAAACTTCAAGAAAACTGTAAAAGTGCGGAAAGCCTGAGTTCCTTTAAATCAAGACTAAAAACACATTTGTTTAGGATTGCCTTCTACTGTTCTAGTTAAACAGTTCAACTAAAACATATTTTCTTCAGTCCAACTGTTTTTAATATTCTTTTTTGTTTCTGGATTTTTTTGTTTTATTTTATTTGTTCCTACTTGCTTTGATTCTGTTTTATCTTCCTGTATTTTAATCATTTAAAGCACTTTGCATTGTCTTTGTACTGAATTGTGCTATACAAATAAATTTGCCTTGCCTTGCCTTTTAATAACAAACTAATTCATACATTAAATGGCTGTAGATGTGTTTCTATTAAGGGCATGCTCGTCTCTTAGTGTCCCAGTTTGTGCAGTGCTCAGTGTAACATGAAATAAGCGAGGGCAGTAGATGCTAGCAAGCTAAACACTTTTGACACGAGTTTACTGATGCAAAAAGGGGAAGAAGAAATAAAGGCCGACAATAACAACTTGAGTGGATTAGTCCCACACATCTCAAAGACTACAACGCAGCTCCAGGAAGTACATGACTCAGGGAGAGCGAGCTGGTTGGGCTCGTCACACTTATGCCAGAAATCAAAGTCAGGCTGGAACTTCTTCTGCTCTTTTCTCTCCTTTCTCAGTGTTTGGCTGACATGTAACAACAGCATAACCGCTCCTCTGTGGCTGAAACAAGCTTTTTGGAACAGCTTTTAGACTTCCAGAGGGAAACATGTTTTATTAGCTTCCAATCGCAGGATCTCTGCAAAGCCTTGGGTCAACTGAACCAGCTCATTTTCTGCTACACTATTAGGACTGATGGCAGCTGTTTTGTGGCACTAACCTAATCAAGAAGAGGATGAGCTGCCCTCTGAAACCTTCAGGTTTTCCCCCCTGCTGCACTGAAACAGACAGTGAGCAATGATTCATGGTTTTGTTGGTGTGCTCGCATGGATTTAGCTTCTGTTTCAAACTCCATGTGACAAACAACAAGAGCTTGGGTAGATCTAAAATGTCAATAATCTTCCTAAGCCAGTAAAGAAAGAAATTAACGGCTTTTATGCTAAGAAATGTATATATATAGATAAACAATATTTATTATTCTGTCTAAAGTAGCTGGTTGAGTTTCTGCCTTTTTATAAAATCAGTAGGTAAAGTCAAACTGCAGAAACATTTGTTTGTAAAAGGGTTGCATTGTTTTTAAGTCCCATAGAAGATGCAAGAAAAAGGAAAAAAAGTTTCTGCTTAGAAGGAAAAAAAAATGGCAGAAAGCTGACCATGTTTTTATTTCTACTACATGGCTGAGGCAGCATCATACTGTGAGGACGCCTGCCTTAAAGGAAAAGGATGAACAGAGTTAAAGGCAGGATTACTGTAGCTCATTATAGGGAAGATTCAAGAAGAAACCTTTAATCCAGTTTAGTAAAAAAAAAAAATCATGTTTTCAATAGAACAGTCCAAATCTGATTAGGAATCTGTGGGAAGAGATTCCCTTATGCATTTAAGATATAAAGAAGAGCATCTTCATAAGCCTGAGACATTCTCTGACTGACATAGTTAACATTTATTTATCTGTTAGAAATCCTAAAGACTCTCTAAACACAAACTAATGACCAGTATGACTCAATCTGCTTCTCTATTAGAGACGCATTAGGAGCGAGGCATCACTGAGAATCCATTAACCCGCTATTCAGATATAACATCAAAGATCTTAAGACAAGACCTTCTTAGTGTGTTTGCTAACGATGACTTCCCAGACATGTTCAAATGTTGGGTTCTGATCCACAGGTTTAGGGACGAATTCATCTCGTTTACCTTTGGACCACAGAACAAATCTGACAGTTGATAAAGGTAGTCTGCAGCTCCTGGAAGTACAGACATCTAATGTAGCCGTCTGCTGGAGCCCCCCCCTGCTGCCGTTCCCACTGGAACCACATTGGGTTTCATTGTCTATTCCTGACCCAATTCTAACTTCCTTCCTTTTCTATGTCTTTCTAACAACCTTCAGCTCCTCGTCTGTCCTCCACTTCTCCTGCCTTACGAGCTGTCGGCCATCTTTTATCGCACACATCAATACCATAAACGGATGAAAAATTTTACATTTTAAAATATTTATGTGTCTTTGGCTCATATAGAATTAGTTATTCTTATGAAAACTGTCATGTTTAAAAATCTGAGGATTTGAACATGGTAAAAACGATGTTTTAAGATTAATCTATGAATTACTATCACCTTCCCAGTTGTATTTTTTAAGATAGTTAAATATTAAAAATTTGATTTTATTTGTTTCAAAAACATCTTCTTGGCCTTGCTAAGATATATTTATGAAGCACTTTTCAGACATAACTTTGATTAATTTTAATTTAATAAAAAAAAAACACAGTAAAAAATGTCAAAAAAATAAAGTTAAGCTCAGAAATATTCCTACTTCTGGAATACTTTTTACTTTTGGAATACTTTACTTTTTAATTACTTTGCTTGTTTTTCTTTTATTTAGTTACATTACCAATTGGAAACTGTTTGAACTTTGGACAGAAGTCAAGTTTGAATCTGATAACGAGACAAATAGATTAGGGTGATGGAATGGAGGGCTTCCAACCTCACAGGTTTCTAGCTCATCACCAAAGACAAATAATTAGATTAACAACCAAGAGTAGAAAAAACAATAACAATATGGTTTAAATTAATAATAATATATTTCAAAACATTACTGACAAGTTAAATTGATTCTCCTTCGATTATATTGACTCCTCGTCTACCACAGGTGTCAATGAGTTCATCATTTAATGCCATATTTTCAGAAGAACAGAATTCACAACCTGAAAAGAAGCAATAATCTTTTCAGAGATGTACTGGAGATTATTTTACTTTTTATTTCTAACACAGTTTTGGTTTAATACTTAACTCTAAAATATAAAATCAAAAAACATTGCCTAAAAAAATATTGTAATAAGATTAAATGTGGTCCAGAGGTAAAATCAGATTTGTCAAAACATTACAGATGTAAAATAAAATCTAAAAATTGTGAAGGATGTCAATATTGGTTTACATTTCAAAGTGACATCAAATTATATTGAAAAAAGTTTTTAGATTTAGTCTTTTAATTTAAAAGACCACTGAAAATAACCGATTAAGCCATTTTATACTTTGTTTTATAGTGATGACAGACTTAGGCTGAGGAACAGAAGTAGACAGCTCCCAGCTGTGACTGTCGCTCCAGTAAACCAAGGTTCTCTGAAATCCGACTAAACTTAAGCATTTGCTTTTGTTCAGTTTTACATGTTTGTGTCACCGTGAGCATCCATTCACGCCTGAGAGAAAAAAAGATTTCTATATCCTTGTTTGCGGACACCTCACTATCTCTAGCCTCGCAGAACAGGAGAAAAAGCATCTGAAGGAAGGACATTTGCCTGAGCTTGCAAGTGGAACTAAAAAAAAACAACCCAAGGTTTTTTTGTTTTTTTTGGTGAAGCTGTAAATAGAACGGCTCACATTCTGTAGGACTGACTCCCTGCTGATTTGATCCTTTTGCTTCTTCCCTGATGAGGCAGGGATAGTCAGAGGAGAGACAGTTAGAAGGATTGCTCGGTGTCGAGGTGTCAGGCTGAGGCTTTCCCTTATGCATAGCCAGGTTGCTCAACATCCCGTCTCAATTTAGTGTCTAAAGTAACCCTAAAAAATAACATTTTACATCAAGGTTATCCAACTGGACCTTTTTTATTACTAACTATTTAAAAGCGTATCCTGTGCTTGCACCCCTCACTGTTCTGGCAAGCAGAAGATAGGACATTATAGGGTGCAACAGAGCTACACAGGCAGGCAATCTCTCTGGGCCAGAACAGAACAAAAATATACATTTCGCACTTAAAAAAAACACACCAATTTTCTGGAAATCTATCCATCATTTCCTTTAAAAAACACATGCAACATAGAGAGCTGTTCAGTTTTATTGTTCAAAGGACACACACCAGTCCACACACACAAACACACCCAATGACAGACAAAAGTGGAAAATGTGATGAGCAGTCCTCTGCAGGCAAACATGACAGGCCATGTCAGCTCTTGTGGCAACAAATGCAAGTCAATGAGAGCCAAGCAGACACAAAAACACATACACATACACACTCACCACGTACCATACAATAACAACTGATAGCTGAGCAGTGTTGCTCTGAGATGCTCATCACTTTCCATTGTCCTCAGGCTGCTTCTGCTGACTCTAGGGCTGGTTAGAGGCATATGAAGGCACAGCTCCTGCCAACAGGCATCTGACCTGCATCTCACAACTTGACAGGAAGTGAGGTGACGTCTGGTCACAAAAAGCAAGAGAAGGTTCAGAAAATGACCACATGCTTATAACTTCACCGCACCAACCAAGATGATACACAGTGTCTTTTCTACAGCTTATATCCGGCATGTCCTGTCTCTGTAGTTTACAAGAAACATAAGCAAATCTATGATCTATAGATATAAAAAATAAATGTTAAAACTAAGCTACACCTCTTTTGTCTGGAGGAAGAAAATATAATATATAATATATCCCTGTTATACTTTTAAAGGACCTTTCACTACCCGATCCGTACCATCAGCTAATAACACAACAAGAAATACATCCGGGTGTCCAAAAAAGAACATTGCTTTCATGAATAATGTTTAGCATAAAATCGTACTTTGAAGGTAATATAAAAACAGCTGAAAATTATTAAGTAAAAAGGATATTAAATAAACCTGTCTAGATCTATCACATAAGAAGAATGTCCCTGTAGTAGTTTCAACTATTTAAAGGGGAACACCGTTTTTCTTTTACATTGGGCCTTTGATTTTACGTTATTACATCATGTTCTACTCACCCATATGAGTTTTGTGTCATTTGGAGCTGTTCTGAAGATATTCCGTTAGGTTATATCCAAGTAATGTCTTCCAACGACTTGAAGGCACAAACTAAACTGTTCATCATTTATCATTTATGGTACTCCAGCATTCATGACATGTAGGCGAGTCACTGTCCCCCAGACATCCACAGTTATATTTTTTATATTTATATCTTTCAAAAGACAATTACAAGGTCGGCTTTCTATCACCGGAAGAACATTTCCAGGATTAAAGGACTAATGTCTCAGCATGATCTGGAAAAACTAATCCATGCGTTTATTTTTAGTTGAATTGATTACTGCAACGGTGTTTTCACAGGTCTGCCTAAATAGTGGATCAGACAGCTGCAGCTGATCCAGAACGCTGCTGCCCGTGTCCTCACTAAGACTAAAAAAGTAGAGCACATCACCCCAGTTCTAAAGTCCTTACACTGGCTCCCTGTATCTCAGAGAATAGACTTTAAAATACTTCAGTTAGTCTATAAATCTCTGAATGGCTTAGCACCTAAATACATCACAGACTTGCTATCAGTGTATCAACCCTCCAGACCACTCAGGTCTTCTGGCTCCAGCCTGCTCTGCATACCTAGAACCAGAACTAAACATGGAGAAGCAGCATTTAGTTCCTATGCTCCACTTATCTGGAACAAACTTCAAGAAAACTGTAAAAGTGCGGAAAGCCTGAGTTCCTTTAAATCAAGACTAAAAACACAATTGTTTGGGATTGCCTTCGACAAAACAAAGCGGAGTGTGTATGACGTCATCCGCGTGCGCAGGCTACCGTTCATTCATCTTGTCCGCTGAACTGCTGCTAGTTTTACTCACATGTCTTTGAAGATGTCTAGTGCTGCTACCACAGATGATCTCACTCTCGAAATGGAACCGAACTATTCAGATTGGCTAGAATGAATAGAGGGTCTAGAGCGTAGCCTGCGGGTGTAATGTACATTGGTTAAATAAATGTTTTATTGAAAAAACCCCCCAAAAAACTCTAGTCCGGTGCACGAATGACGTCATACACGTGGCGCTTTGTTTTTAAAAGATATAAATATAAAAAATATTACCTCAGATGTCTGGGGAACAGTGATTGGCCTACATGTCATGAATGCTGGCGTACCATAAAAGATAAATTATCAACAGTTAAGTTTGTGCCTTCAACTCGTTGCCTATAGGAAGACGTTACCTAGATATAACCTAACAGAATATCTTTAGAATG
Source organism: Cyprinodon diabolis (assembly GCA_030533445.1). NCBI lineage: Eukaryota > Metazoa > Chordata > Actinopteri > Cyprinodontiformes > Cyprinodontidae > Cyprinodon > Cyprinodon diabolis. The sequence goes on from CM060065.1 coordinate 49,523,852, forward strand.
TCTCCAAATGACACAAAACTCATATGGGTCAGTAGAACATGATGGAATAACGTAAAATCAAGGGCCCAATGTAAAAAAACAACCAAATTCCCCTTTAAAGTGTAAAACAGATGAGATGTCCTGCTGTTGCTGGTATTTTAATCCCATTGGAAGCTTTATTTCTTCCCTCTGCTCCTAAACAGCTGGCTGGGCCATGCAGCATGTTTCACTGTCAGATGAACACTGTAAATACAATGTGACCGCCACCTTGATCAGGCACTCGCTCTTGGCAAATCGAGATGGCTCTGGGTTCAGACCTGCAGGCTGCCAGGTGTCTGTTAAAAAAATGTCAGCCGGGAGAGGCTCCAGACCCCGACAAGCAAAACACATTATCTGCCTCCAACAAATGTTACACATCATAATCTTATTTTTATGAATCAGAATATGAAATATGAAGTTGATTCCTTTGCCACAGCAGTAGTAAAATATGAAAATGACCTTAATATAGAGTAAAAAACCCTACAAATCTCAAATACAAACAATTCAGACTAGATGTATCAATTTATTTTTTTTTTTCTAAAATTCGACTCTCCTTAGATTTCTGTCAGTGATCATACAGCAAAAATGTGCAGGCAAGAGAAGCTGCATCATAGATCATAATCATGATTAGATGTAATTCATAATTAAGAGCAGCGTTTGTTTTCATCATCTAGACTTCAAGCTATAATGTGGTAATTAAGTTGCCATCTAGCTACCTCGTTTCTCATTGAGTTTGGTTCACCCTAATCAAATTGAACTTGATAAAGCTGGAAAATAATTAATAGAGACTTCCAAAACTATATCAGTGGTTTCTCCTTTTTCCAATAAAGCTGCAATTAAATCTACAAGAAGATTATTCCAGGTTAAGTAAGGCCTCGTGGAAGTTGTGTTCGACTATATTTCTTTTAAATCTTCCATTTAATACCTTTGGTAGTTTGGGAAATTATTCTGTAAATATATTCAGCTCCTCACAAAGTCACATTATGAGAACACACAATCTACCTACAATATTAACCAAAAACACAACATTTCAAGGAGTTTTGGCATAAAAAGAATATATGCTCAGATTTGTGACTAAATGCAGTTCTATTCTTTAGAATAAACAGTGAGATGACCAGTGAGGTGGACCATGAACACCACCTCACTGGTGAAAAAGGCACAGAAGCCGTTGTATTTCCTGCAGAGGATGAGAGGAGCCCACCTCCCCCCACCCATCCTCACCACCTTCTACAGAAGCACCATAGCATTGTGTGGAGGCTGCAGCGCCTCAGACTGGAATAACGTGAGAAGAGTGGTGAGAACAGCAGAGAGGATTATGGAGGCTCCTCTTCCTTCTACTCGTACTCGTACTCGTCGTCTCCCGCTTTATCCGGAACCGGGTCGCGGGGGCAGCAGACTAAGCAGAGACTCCCAGACTTCCCTCTCCGAAGCCCTAGGCGCTCCCAGGCCAGCCGAGAGACATAGTCTCTCCAGCGTGTCCTGGGTCGTCCCCTGGGCCTCCTCCCGGTGGGACATGCCTGGAACACCTCCCGAGGGAGGCGTCCAGGGGGCATCCGAAGAAGATGTCCGAGCCACCTCAACTGACTCCTCTCGATGTGGAGGAGAACCGGCTCTACTCTGAGCCTCTCCCGAATGACCGAGCTCCTCACCCTATCTCTAAGGGAGAGCCCAGCCACCCTGCGGAGAAAGCTCATTTCAGCCGCTTGTATCCGGGATCTCGTTCTTTCGGTCATGATCCAAATTTCATGACCATAGGTGAGGGTAGGAACGTAGACCGACCGGTAAATTGAGAGCTTTGCCTTTTCGCTCAGCTCCCTCTTCACCACAACAGACCGGTGCAGCGTCCGCATTATTGCAGCAGCCGCACCGATCCGTCTATCGATCTCCCGCTCCATTCTTCCCTCACTCGTGAACAGGACCCCAAGATACTTGAACTCCTCCACTTGAGGCAGGGACTCTCCTCCAACCTGAAGGGGACAAGCCACCTTTTTCCGGTCGAGAACCATGGCCTCGGACTTGGAGGAGCTGATTCTCTTCCTTCTATTAAAGACATTTCATCGAAGAGCTGCATGTTCAGAGCCCGTAACATCATCAGCGACCCCTCACACCCCCTGTTGGAATAATTATGTATAAGATACTTAATGTTTGTTCTTATGATGTATAATGTGTGACATATTACTGTTCCAGAGAGGTGTTGCACAAGCTGTATAGGTCAACTATCAGGAAGTATTGCTCAAGCTTAACGAAACCAGGAGGTTCTCGGACCATTTGACCGCAATACATTTAAATGCAAATTGACCTGTTCCCTGAGGCTGCAAATAGAATTGTATTTCTTGTTTCCTATTTCTGTAGCGCAACCTCAGCTTGTGTAACTAGGGACCCCCCTCTAACTTTAATAAATAGCGAGGAGAAAGCTGAAGACCTGTAAGCGATGTACTGTCATTTTGTATAAAGTTTGTCTAAGCCTAAACTAGGGATGGAACGGTTTATGAAAACCGTCCGAACCGTTCGGTTCGACTGTCTCGGTTCGGTTCGCGTGTGTTTCGTTCGGTTCATGCGCAGCTCCTTTTTCTCATAGGCGAAGCGTTTACACTCCAGAGCAGAAGGTGGCGGTACTGCGACCAAAGCCAACCACCAGTAGTAAACAAGAAGAAGAAGAAGCGAAGCAGCGTAGCCGGGTGTAGCAGAAAAAAATCAGTTGTGGAGAATTGTGTGGGTATGGCGAGTGGGAAAGAACAGGAGTTGGAAGACGCGCCAGCAGCACTTTATAGGTCTGCTGTATGGGACCACTTTGCATTTAGAGTGACCTACGATGACGGCGGAAAGAAAGCTGTGGATAAAAGTGCAACAGTGTGCAAGCATTGTGCAACACGTTTTGTTTATGCTAACAGCAACACGACCAACATGTCAGGCTAACAATCAACATATTATCTGACACGCTTGTCCCGAGTGGGGTCGCGAGGGGTGCTGGTGTCTATCTCCAGCTGTGAATGGGCGAGAGACGGGGTCCACCCTGGACAGGTCGCCAGTCCATCGCAGGGAAACACAGCGAAAAACAGGACAAACAACCATTCACGCACACACTCACAGCTAAGGAAAATTTAGACAAGTCAATTAACCTAACAGTCATGTTTTTGGACTGTTGGAGGAAGCCGGAGTACCCGGAGAGAACCCACGCAGGCTCAGGGAGAACATGCAAACTCCATGCAGAAAGGCCTCGGGCCGGGAATCGAACCCAGAACCTTCTTGCTGCAAGGCAGCAGGGCTACTCACTGCGCCACTGACAACCAAAAGGTAAAAAAATTGGCCTTTTTGAAAATGTATTAAAGCACCACAATAAGCAGGACCAGTTTAGGCTGAGGAGATATTCTTCTGTGTCGATGTTACAGAGTGAAGAAAACTGGAAAATATAATTTTGGGTATCAGCAAAGTGTTTGAAGTCAAGTGATAAAGCACAGAAAAGTAAAAGATTTAACACCCAAAGGAAAGTGTAACGTTTACAGCATACTTAGATACTTCTTAGGGTCATTTTGGTGAGAGGAAATGAGACCAGAGAGCAAATAACAGAGTACAGCAGAGGTGCTGTGCTTCATCCTTTTGATTTTTTCAGCACCTTTCTGTCATTGAACATGCTGGATTTAGTCATATAGATGGTCTTTAAAAATCTAAGTTAAGATATCTATCTACATTCTCTAAGAATACGCACAGAAAGATGAAGAAATGTGAAATCTGAACAGCATTAATTATTCATAAATCATGGTGAGTCAAATCCGTAAGAGTAAACCTGTTTCACTGTCTTACAAAGTGGCATTATATTGACTCTCTGCTTCTACTATAAATAGTTAAAGACCAAAATACAGCAAGAAGTAAAAAAAAAAAAAAAAAAAAAGGAAAACGATGTCGATTGCTGTTGGTATATAATATACTGCAGATGTTATAGACAAATTACACTAAAACTTGAAGTGATAGCTGGTTTGTGCATCTCAAAAATGACACGAGGGTCTTTGCCTGTAGTTGTAATTTAGATGATGAATCTGTGGGATCTCAGGGCGCCACTATGCAGAGAACAATAGATTTCTGAAAGGTTGACACATTTATCAACAGGGAGTTTTTTTATTGGCAGTAAAAGAATTACTTCTCAGCCCGTCAGTAGAACGCCATCGACGTAGAGGACGATTCATTGACTGACTTGCTTGATGTCTCACTGTCAGGCAGAGGCAGGGATGCTTCAGCTGTCATCCTAAACTGGTAAGGATGCTATTTTCATAAACACAGGAGCAGGCGTCTTGGTGTGCCGAAACCCACAGAGCGAAGGTATTCACAGCAGTTTGACTATACAGCCTCAGGTCAAATCTTCCTCTGGACAACAGAACCACGCCGATCGACTTGATGTAAATCTGATTCATGTCGTTTGAGTGAAATGAAAAGAGGGACTAAAAGACAGCGTGAACTGACAGACCTGAGGAAGGCAGACGGCACGAAGGTGGGAAACAAGAGGTTATCAGATGAGAAACAAAGCAAAGAACGTGGGCTTGGTGACAGCAGAAGACGTGAGACGGAGATGTAAAACAGGAGCTTGACAGCATTAGACGGGAACAAACGACAGAAGAGAGCGCAGGGGGAGAAATGAGAGAAAGACGGGCGAACAGGAAGCGTGTAGGAATGAGAGAAGAGGTCTGGATCTGATATAGAGGGAGAAGAGATGAATAGGGATGAGAAGTGAGAGAAGGAGTAGTGTGGGCTGTAGAAAAGCTAGCAGATGTTTCTCAATGTAGCTAATCTGCATCCTAATAAGTGAGCAGGAAACTAATCAACTCATACAGTTCTGCCTGTCAGTGTTTCTCTTCATCTCCTTGCTGCTCACACTCACAGCACACATTTGGAGACCCTTCTGCATACACAGCCCCTCCCCCTCTGCTTCCCGTCACCCATCGTTTTATCCTTCTTTCTAATTCTGGAGTTTATGACTGCTTCCATCCCCTCCCTCCTTCAGCAGCAATCATCCATCCATCTGTCCACCATGCTACCACTTTGCTTCTCACAGCTTAATATGGATCCACTTTGCTTTGTGTAAAACTTGACAGACACGCATGTCCTCGTTATAATCCAAGAACAGCCGAGCTATTTATGGAAGCTTTTTTTTTTTCCAGTGGAAGGGTCAAAATACAGAGTGAGTTCAAAGTGGTGATATGAAATGGAAACTAAATTCTGCAGCAAGTCGACATCTGACATGATACGTAACGAGTTATTAATGCAACCCTGAGATCAAGGTAGCAGACGCTTCATGAAAAAAATTAATTCTAAGTGCTTTGAAACTGGCATAAAACTAAATGTATATGTAACATTCAAAATGTGTTTTTACCACACAGCATGAGTCAATAAATAAGCTACGATTCTTTATCTGTTTGCTTCTTTAATGATACTAAGAGCAAAATGGAAATCTAGATAAGTCATTTTTTTCTTAAAATAAGTGTATTTGTTCTTGGATTGAGGAGGTAAACGAGACATTTTGCCAATGGAACAAGACAATTTAGACTTAAAATAAGAAAACACAATTGCATTGTTTTATTTCAAGTGCATATTATCTAATTATCTTATTTTAAGAGTTACAATACTCATTCCATTGGTAAACTATCTCATTTACGTACTCAAATGAAAGACAAATACAGTTAATTTAAGAAATTTTTACTTGTTTCTAGATTGTTTTTCCAGTGAGTCCATGTGCCAAAAATGGTAGAAATACCATAGCTTTCACATAGGATACTTAGGGGTCTCACTCTTTGATTTTTTTTGTAATAAATGTGTTTTTTATATTATTGTGTTTGTTTTTACCAAGGATACATAAAAATTATAGCAAAGTTCATGTTTTTCTTTATTGCTGCTTGGTCATTACACCTCCCTGAAGAAGGATGAGGGAGAAGCCAACATCAGAATATGAGGCGAACTCAATCAATCATTACATGGATTGCTGGATTCATTAATCAGCCCTATCAGAGATAGACCAGCTGAGATGACCTTCATGAACATTTTGAGAGTTAAAACAGAGTCTAAACTATGCTGTATTACTCTACTCAATATGATCGTATCGCAGCAGGGTGGTTATCGCTAGCCTGGGTGCCATTCCGAACTTAGTCCCGCCCACAACGTTTGAGGTCGGAAAGTTCAGTCTGGCATTGCTTAATAGTAGCGCGAGTATGCTCGCACAATATCTGGCGGGCCAATCAAATTGTCAGGGCGGGCTTTATACGATGATGGACAGATGATCAACAGTAACGTAATCAACCACGTGACCAAAGCGCGCTTGGGTGACAACAACAATGGCTGCCGCTGGAGAGTTGAGGTGTGTAGATTCTGCTATTAGGTCTGTTCTAGAAGATATCGACAGCAAATTAATTTTAAAAGAGGAACAGAGAAACGCGATCAAGGCTCATCTTCTTATTCTAGGCGTACAACTGCACGCTTTGATTTTTGTTGACAACAACTATGCGTCGCTTAACATACGTCATGCACTCCGTTGCTCTTATTGGTTGTAGGTCTATCCAATTGAGTGCAGAGGCATTTTTTCCCTGGTTTGTTCGAAACACGCCCCATAATCACAGCTCTATGGAGCAGCATCAGACTCATATTCTGACTAGAATTGAGTAGGACTACGTCAGGCTAGGTTATCGCGGCGTCCGTGTGACTTGGTTGGCGCATCTACACAGAAAAGATTCCTCATGCTGTGAGCTCTCCACTGTAACTTATATTCTAGCAGACTCTAGCCCTCTCAGGCTCAAATTAATTTGTAGTTGCAGGAAAAATCTGATATTTGAAGAAAATGATCACATGGGGTAGTAATATAAAATTCAGACTTTTTTTGAGAGAGACATTCACATGCAATGAATTCTGGGAATGTTGCATAATTGCAACAGTGGCCCGGAGTGCTAAATTAACACAAAATACTGAATCTGATATGAACGTTAACTTTATTTGAATGTCACAAACGAAAAATTAACAAAACAAAATTCAAAAAAACAATTTTCTCTCACAAAATTAGAGACAACTTTTTCTCAAACTTTTTCTCCACTGACATCTCAAAACCTTTTGAGATGGCCGTTTCTGTTAAACTATTGCTCAAAATATAGGCAAACTAGTAAATTAAGCACGTAGCTTCCATTGGTACCAGTTTGGGCACACATTGCGGATCAACAACATTGAAATTGAGATGCCTCTACTAATTGGCATGTGTCATATCTATACACATTCATGATTCATCTTATGTAGTATTGATTTCAAAATAATGGAAATTGGTAGTGATACTTACATAAAATTGGTGCTTAGAAAATCTGTTTCAGTGACACCAAGGACTCAGCCATGTTGAAAGTGAGTCAGCAGTGCTATCTGGTGAGCTGGAGAGAAACTGTTCGTTGCAAATGAACAACTAAGTCCTTCTGTTGTACTTCTGAGTAACCAAAGCTCTAAAAATATGGATGTGGAGTAATTAGCTAAGTGGCATTTAGCTGTTGCAAATTTGCAACATCTGCCTGGAGAGGGCTAGAGTGGAGTGTTTGAACATTGTGCTACATTTAGAAGTAGAAGATATTTGCAGCATTTTCAAGGCCTTTGTGTCATTTAAGAGATGTTTGCAGGGAAATCTATGGACCAAATTTCTATGAAGCTGCCCTATGTGTTAATTCTGGCAGAGCTGAGGGGCATGGATGCTTGCATGACTACTACTGATTTATACTAACCTTTATTCATGAGCAACTGTGCATCCATATCAAAGAGAAACTCGCTTCAAGTTGGCACAGAGCCACTCACCCTGCTTGCAACGGCACTGATAGAAACATGTAACTTTTTTGGACTAAAAATGAATATTAAAATGTTCTATTATCTAAAATAGATGTTTTGTAAATGTAAAAAAAAAAAGACCAGCCGGCAAAATTTAACTCAACTCTATTTTTCCCAGATGCTGAAGTCACACAGCAGTGAAAATGCAGGAATCACACCGACAGGAACTGCGCCAGGATTCTAATACAATTTACTAAAGACAAACTAGATGTAAACATCTTGCTAAAGTAATTAATTTATCAGTATATTTGTATACTTGTGTGTTTATTAGCAACTGCACACATCAGGATTTGATCAATTACTGGGTTGTATATATTAAGTTAAGTAATGAACAAATAATTAAATGCTACAATGTTTGTTACAAATAAAACTCATGTGCAGTCAGTGTACTAATGCACTGTAAAATATCACTAGTGAAAATATCTGGACCAAACATTAAGCACTTTAAATCTATAGAATGGCTTTTGGCCAGGCTGGAACTGGGAACCATTTTTGACCCTGGCATTTTTCCATCAACACCGTCCCACTTACGGCTTTGGTTATTAATACGGACGTCGCAGTGAATGCTGCTGCGTAATGTCCACACTCACCACATCAGCAGGGTTGCCAGATGTCACGGACTCACGTTTTCCAGCAAAAAATATGTTCATAAACTGCCTGGATATACGAAATCTCGCCCAATTTGAAACAAAGTGTATTGATCTCTTAGGCCATAAATGTAAAGAATATTTTTTTTGACCATAGACGGCCATCCTAAACTGCCAGACTGGGAAACATCCCAACCTGGCAACAATGCCCGTAAGATGGGAAACGTTTAGATGCAAAACCCCATCATGCACCGCAATATGTTTTTGGTTTAAAGAAAGCATTTTATTTTTATTATAATTTAGGTTGTTGCAAGGATTTTACAGTTTGAAGAAATAGGATTTTACAGTTTGATAAATGGTAAATGGCATGTACTTATATAGCGCCTTTTTTCAAGTCAGTAGACTTGACCAAAGCGCTTTACACTACAGTCATTTACCCATTCACACACACACACTGATGGTGGCAAGCTACATTGTAGTCACAGCTGACCTGGTGCTCACTGATAGAAGCGGTGCTGCCGTACTCTGACCACCATCAGTAGGCAATGCAGGTGAATTGTCTTGCCCAAGGACACAACGATAATGAAAGCCACAATGACATCAGGCTTGAACCATCAATCCTTCGATTTCAGGGCAAACTCCTGCATCCGACGCCACTGTTGCCCCAAGAGTAAGGTAGGTTTGAAGAAATAGAAAACTACATCATATGCCAAAGGATGAACATGCTATATATATACTACATGCATTATTTAGGTAGTTAACATTAAATTACTTCTTGAGCTCTTGAATTATTTACTCTCACAGGTAGGAGCCTTGGCCGGAGAGTAAGTGTTGGGGCCGGTATGATTTAAGGAGGGCCGGCCCTCGCATGCTGAAATTAGGACCGGCCCACTGGGCAAATGCCCTTAATCACAGATTACCAGTCCCAGCCTGCTTTTGGCTGGTTTCCATGTTTATCACTTGCTGTTATTCTGAGATGTTAGCATGCTCCTTCCAGCACCTCTGGGTGCAAACTGTTGCCAGCTTAGTGTTACTGCTATACCTAGCTACTTTTCAGACTCCTCTAGTGGCATCCTTTAAAATAGAAAGAGACCAACAACAAATCTAGACAATATTTTCTATTATTGGAGACTTTGGTGACAAAAATGAGGCAATAGTCACTCAGCAGTGATTCACACAAAGCCTCATTTACTCATTCACCTCATGCAGTGAGTTTGTCTTGGCCAACTGTCTTATAGTTGAATTTGATATCACAACAAGATTTATTTACATATTTTAGGTTTAAGTAAAGTATCTCATAAATGATATTGTAGTTTTAATCATATGTAGGACGAATTTAATCCCCCTCTGTCCTGCCAAAATTAACAGACTGTCTTCTACAGCCTGAATCACAACATGAGAAAATATATTCTATGAATGATGACATCATCTGGCGACTTCTTTGTCAGCCAATAGAGACTTTCGTTAGTGGTATAAATTAGGAACGCATAGAGGTCTGCAGTCTCCATGATACGGTGTAAATTCACAGTAAAGCTAAGCTGGCACTAAAGCCCAAACAGGTGGAATAAATGCAGTTTTCAGTGTTTTCACAAACAAAATAAAAGGCTAAATCGTAAACTACGTTCTAAAAAAATGTCTATTCAGAATAGAGAAAACAGGTCCATTTATTTTTATTTATTTATTTGGAAACAGTGTTGATTTAATGAGGTTTAGACTAATATAAAAAAAAATAAAAAAACATGACATAGTCCTTTAGTTTACCCTAAATCGGGAGCAGATTCACAATTAGTCATCTTTAGGGGTGAATGGTAAACCAGTCGATTTATTACTTTAGCTCTTACAAGTGAAGCGATTAGATTAACTTAACTATACAGGTTTTATTCATTTGGGATTACTTACATTGCTTTATTCTAATATAGATCCTGGAGATTTCGCATCAGAATATTTATAAGAAAAAGAATGAAAGGTTGGCAGAAACTCAAGAATCCGAAGAAATTACTTCAAGTTGATGGTTATATTGCAATTACAACATATTTGCCATTTACCTCTGGTCCATATCTTTAGTTGCTATCCAACAATGACGCATTAGATGCCTCAAGGTATAAATGAGCCTATGAACACTGTTAATGAGTAACCACTAATGAGGGTGCTGCCACACAAATGAACAACATAACCCTGAAATATTCAGATGTCACTGGAGTGACTCATTGATCTCTGAAGGAAGCAAAAAGAAGTGGGAAGTGTGCTGACGTGGTGAAAACAACAAACTTCTCTCCCTTCAAACATCGGTAAACACTGAGGTGATATTAGACAAGAGGAAAACCTTATTGACTACCCTATTGAACTCAGAAAAAAATCTATTTCCTATCAAATCCCTTTATAATGTTTTCATACGAGTGCTGATTTTCATTGACTTTATTAAAATATTCACTCAGGCCGTCTCACACCTGTGATGCTACACAGTGTCTGGATGAGAAGGATTGTTTTTACAAGAACTTTTTGGATCAGAACATCATTTTTACCATCAAAGTAAAGGTTCTTTCAACATTTTACCGTTTTCTTTCCACTACATGTAACTTGTTTTCAAACTTGTATTGGAAAAACCCACTGCAGCTTTTCGCAGGTTTTTTAAGTAGTTCGGGAAAACCTGTGGGATTGAGAAAAGGCGGGAATATTGGCAACACGGTATGTCAATACTGTCCTCCTTTGCAAGGTAATGTTGGCTTCAATGAGAAACACAGCATCTCAATTTCTTGTTAAATAAGACTTAGACATTTTTTTCTGTCGACTCTATTTAACTGCATAAACAGAGCCATAAAAACAACAGTTTTATAAAGTGATAAAGTTAAAACATGGATAAAAATGTCCTCAGAGCAGAAAGAGCATCAGCAAAGACTCCAATCTTCTGCAGTGATCCTCTCCTCAGATGTAGCTGCTACTGTGGTTTCAAATTAACACAAAAATTACTTTTTATTATTTGGTATGAGTAAAGTATTTAGTAATCGACATCTATTACATACTTTATCATGGGATGAAAGCAAAATGCTGCAGTAGAGTTCAACAATAACCTTTAGATGAACTCTATTGGTTTTGTAACAAATGCAGGTAAATCCATTATTCCCATTAAGTTGTTAAGTAAAATCTGACTTGTGAAGCTTTATTAATCTGTCAGCATTACATTTTCTTTTGCTGAAGTCTAAAAAAATAACTTTCAGCAAGAAATAAAAGCGTGTTGGCTTTAAGATTGACAGCTTGCTGTATCCATATGCGTGAGTGTTAATTTGAAATAAAAAGGAAGTGGTTTTTGATTTTCCCTGGTGTGTTGAGAGTCGCCTAATAAAGGCTAATCTTTGGGGCGTCTGCATAAGACAGCTTGGTTTTAGACAATTATCATCTTTTCAAAGATAAAGGCAAGAAAGAAGTTAATTGTATGATCAGAGATGACCGAACCATGTTGGCAGCTAATGATGCAGCTTTCTTTTTACATTAAAAGGATATTTGCAGTTTCTTAAAACAACTTGCAATATATTTGTTTATTTCTAGCACAAAATCTATTCTAATAGAATTTTAAAAACTTCTATACTAAGTTTGGTGGAATATAATGTGATTTTGATTAAATAATGGTGCCTAGATCTATTTCTATTTTATTGGTGAATTTGTTAGCAAACTGAATTTTTTTATTTTACCATAACAGGACTAGTGACTGGAGCTCACAATGTAGCCAATAAGATGTGATATTAACCTTTCCTATCAGTCAATATTATTATTGCTTAGTATATAAAGGCTTACCTTTTAGAAATAAGGACCAATAAAATACAAAAACCAAAAAACAGAATTTAAAATGTAAGCCTAACCTTATTCATACATCACCTTTGACCTTTTCAACTAGATCAGCCATACTACCAACATTGCTAAGCTTGGGTATATGAACTTGAGAGGCTAAATGCTTTCTTCTGCCTACATCTCCCAGAATACCTTTGGGTTCTGGAGTGGAGCTCATTAAAATTGTTCTAAAATGAACGTATTATTGATCTGTCATCAATACATATTAATACAGACTTATTGTCCAACCCAACCGGAGGTACGCTATCGAGCATGTACAGTATGCAATGAGCAAGCAGGAAAGTTATTTCCCCTGCAGAGGTTTGGAAAGATCAGGAAAAAGTGTAAAAAAACATGTAAACTATTTACAAAATATCCCAAGAGGGAAAAGACACGACTACGTCATGAACATCTGTCTTCACTGGGATGGGAAGTAAAGCCTTAACCCCTTTATGGCCTTAAGTAATATAGATTCATATATATATTAAAAGAAAATTGTTTTTTGCCTTTGTTTAAACTTTCTATTTATTTTAACAATAAATAGATCTGAAGGTATATAGTACATTTGTGACAACATTTATAAGGGTCAATGAGAACATAAACCATTAGGAACCAGTTATATCAGAAACAAGAGCTTGCCAAAGGTTCCTAGGTTCACACTGAATGTGTAATAACTGGCCCTGGGGGAAAGTACATGCGATCATGGCTGCTCACGTAATACGAAGGGTTTGTTGAATATTTGCAACAACGGGCATTAAGGGGGCTAAACGAAGTTTAAAGGATACTTGGGTAAGTACTGCCAGCACACGGCGACTGGCGCAAAAAAAATAGTTTTCAAGGTCAAAAAGCATTAAGTAGGAATGAATCTTCAGCTAATTTTATTATTTTTTTTTTCATCTCTTTTCAATAGGCTGGACTACATTACAAGGCCCCTTCAAAATAAAGCTTGAGTTTTAACAACATTAATCCAGGTTGTGAAAAAAAAAATGTAGGTAACTGTGGTGGATTTTTTTTATAGCTCATCTTGTGATCTGAATGTATTGTTCACCCTCAGAGTACAAATGTATTATTAACCAATTATGTGTTCTGTATTACTTTCAACCGTATATTGTTCTACATAAAAGAATTTGTGCTGTGAAAATCATTCATCGGCCTGAGTCTAAGCTCATAATCTTCTAGCTCAGTCCTAAATAATAAATGCTCAGATAGCAAGGGAGGCAGAGGTCATGATAAAACACAGCCGTGTCAGGTGTTTGGATGGATAAGATGTCAGAGTTGTGCAGGTTCAGGTCATCTCAGTGTGAAAAGGGGAGGCTGCGGTGTGGCTGCTGTCTGAGCTTTACGATAGAACTGATGGATTCGTCCTGAAGAGTCCGAGTAAACCACAGGATCCTGGCTTTGACTTACAAACTGCACACCCACATACACATATATTAGCCTCAGGGCTGAGGCCCGTCGTCTGGTGGAAATAGGATTCCTTCTTATAGGGCGTAGGCTTGAATCAGGCTGTCAGCAGAGACGCAGCACTGGCTGACAGGAAGAACCGGGATTGGAAATGAACTGAAGTCTAAGTGTCTCACTTCTAAAGGTGGAGCAATGGTGCATGCTAAGACATTAGAAGAGAGAAAAAACAAACAAACTATTTCCTCTCTTGGGGGGGGGGTTCAAGGTGGATGTGAAGCTGTTACGCTTTATATGACTGAGAAGAATTCATTCTTCTCAGTCATATTCAAACATATTCAAACAATGTTTTTTTTTTTTTGTAGTGAATATACAACACAACCAAACATGTAACCAATATTTACCCCCCCACTTTCATCCCGCAAAAAACAAAAAAAAAACAACTGCAGTCAAATATAGAAGACAACCTTTGGAGCTTACAGAGTTCTCATCAACATGCCAGAGAAAAAAAGCATTTCCAGTTTGCGTGCAACTCTGGATATGTTTCTGTGAAGTGCTGCAGTGAGACAAGACATGGATACGGAAAAGAACAGCAGCGCTTAGAGAGACGGCACCAAAGGAATTTGTGTTGAGGCATTAGGAGAAAAGACGATTCAAGGTCACAGACAGAACAACAATCACTCTGGAGCCTTCGGGAGAACTAAAAAATGTATGGTTTTTTTTTCTTTTTTTATTTATTACCCTTTTCTATAAAAAAAAATCACCAGGGAATATTTTCATTTATCCCTGTTTTAAATAAGAAATTCTTAATGTTGAACCTTCGATGCATGGAGAGAATCTAGATGCCTCTCATGATCCATATGCTGCTTTTCTCTAAACCTCAGGGGGCTTCATTTACAGAGGGGAAGACATGCAGAGCTTCACGCCACTTCCCTCTTCATCTCCCCAGTCTAATTGCCCAGAATCCCCCAAAAACAAGTGTTTTTAAATTCTATTAAAAAGAAAGTAAACAATATGGTTTAAAACATAAAGAGAAAAACGCTTATGAAGAGACATCATAAGCGTCAAGTGAATGGAAGTCATTTGTTACGAGCATCAAGTTATTGGACATTTTCAGAGTATGATAGCTACGGTAGCAACATTTTCACAACCAGACATTTTTTATGGGAAATAACTGAAATGCGAGGCAGTAAAAAAGGTAAACTGGGGGGTTGCATTAGGGCCACACCAATGATTCTGGATCCAATAACCGTTAATAGAGAGGTTGTAGTCCACATAAAATATATACCTGACATGGATGTATATTTATAGAAAGCCATCTTGAATCAGAATAGATTCATTTAAACTCACTTTATAGACCTAAGTTGTTCCATCAACGTGCTCTACAGACTGCGGTTAATAAACTGCAGCAATGAAAAAATAGAATCATCTATTTTTAAATGGATCATTGGTCTTCTGATAAAGAGGCAGCAGATTGTTTCCATCCATAACATTTCACAGCAAGCATCGTCCTTCACACTCACTACATTCAGAAACCGTTTGCGGCTCCAGCTTTAAACACAAGCCTGTCTGCACCCAGACTATAAGGGATTTTGTTGACTGCCTCATAACCAGACGGCTAAGGTTTTGTTCCCATGGCCGTTTCTCAATATGCGTTCTTGAGCCTTCTCGTGACACGTCATCAGCCTCAGCCCGAGTACCGTTCCAATTCTCGAGAACGCCAGATCGAGAACGCACCAAATCCCCGGATGTTGTTCTCGCCCCGCCCTCTTTATCGAGCATGCATCAGAGCAGACTTGTGCGTTCTTCAGACTGACCGCTTCCCCAGAATGCCCGGCGGCCGCAGCTTGATTCGAGACAGCGCTCACAGTGGTAAGTTAAACATTCCCTTTTCTGCTGCTGTTGTTCTTCAAAAGTACATTTTGAAATCGTTTGAGGCGATAACATTATACATTTAAGCCTCCCTGTGTGGCCTGTTTACAGAGTTAGTGCGAAATTAAAAAAAAAAGTCCGACGTTGAGCGGACCAGAGTGACCAGCAGACCTCCGAGGGTAACCGCAGCCAGGGCTAATGTTACCCAGTCTGTAGTGCACTTCTCTCGGTCTAGTTATGTGTGAACTACCGCTCGTTCTGATGGCGGTTTTTTGTTGTTTAAGCTTTAGAAATTAAAAATATTGTTTTCAAAATGTTTTGTGTAGGGAATAAATAGTTTTGACTGTTAAAGAAATGCTAAAGAACATTGCATGTGAGTACGTACTCGCGTTCTCGTGAATTTAGAAACGGCCCATATGTTACGGCCTCCGGCCTTTTAAGACTGCAGGCTTTTCTTATGCAGGTTCAGCTCTGACAGATCTTCCTTGTTGGCTGCCTGAGGACTGCAGAGCAGCAGTGACATGATTGGACCAGCAGAAGATTGTCAAGCCAATCAGGATGCTGATGAGGCCCACCTGCACCTTATAAAAGGCTCCTGAAAAGCTTTCAGTTTGGGGACAGCTAGTAGGAAGGTTTGGTTAAGCTGTTCCCCCACCTTTGTTTTCAATCTGTTTTGGGAAGATAGAACTCTTTGCCCTAGCTTGTATAAATTTTCCTTAATCTGCTTTAGGTGTACTTGTTCAAGCTAGTAGCTTGTGTTTGGGAGGTTTGGTGCTCCCTTTGTCTTTTCTTTTGGGTTGTTTTGTGTTAAAACTTTGTCTGACTGGTTTGGGCAGTCTGTAATTTTATTTGCTCTTAACCATTCTTGAATTTGTTTGCCCTTATCTTTTTTTGTTTTTGTTTTAATTGAGTTAAGCTGTATTGTGTTTTGGGTCTGTTTAACCTTTTTTTGTAATAAATCATTTTTACCTTCCCCCAAACTGCTCTGGACACATTATTTATGTTACCTCCCCAAGACCCCTAGACCTTGGGGGCGTAACACCATATGTTTAACTGGAATCATAAAATAGATCAGAAGCACATCAACGAGTCATATCCAAACTGAGAAAAAACATGCTAACATTAGCTTAGCATTTAATTGAACTGCTCACCATGAAAATCCTTCTCAGCAAAGTGGAGTCTAATTAAAAGTTAAATATATATTTTCTGAATAATAGTGGCTTTCTTAACCAAATTAACATGAAACGTAGCAACACTTTAAAGAGTAGTCCTCGTTTTAGGCTGTGTCTGCCTTCGCTGCGAACTACGTAGCCATTATAATCAATGAGAGCATTTAAACATCCTCAGCGAAGCAGAAGACACGACAGCTAAACTGGATTTTGATCCTTTATTTTTCCAGACACTGAAAGACTGCAGTTAAAATGCAGAAACACGTCATTCTAACAGGAAACTGAATGATCACAGCTTCTGGATTTTCAAACCAATTCCCTAAAGAAAAACTAGACGTACTTAAAAATCTTGCAATATTAATCCATTTACCAGTATAGTTATACACATGTGTGAAAATTAGAGCTTCAGGTCCATACATTAGATCAATTACTAGCCTGTATATATTTACTTAAGGTGATAAAAACAACTATTTGACATTAAATTCTACAAAGTCAGCTACTGTCTGTGAACTGAGTGTACTCCTCCGTTGTACAATATAACTACTGAAAATATCTAGATGCACAAAACGAAAACGTAAACGCTTTTTATCTGTTTTAAAGGAGTTGTTTTGGTCTGACTTCTGCGTTTACCACTGGCTTGTACTTCGTGGTCTCCACATGCTTCACGGAGCGCCTCTGTGCTTTTCAGTGCAGCTGAGCGGAGAGGAGCACACTGGAGCCAGATGTAGTATACAATGGTCACAACTCACCTCGATTTAAAAGCATACTTTTTAAAATGCCATCAAAGTTTTCTTTGCAAAACGACACTAAGGGGCGGGGTAAACCTAGCTTAGATTAGACATAGTAAAGCGGAAAGAATGAGTGGAGAGAAAACCTCTCCTTGATACCAGAGGATGAGATCATATTTGCCTGATTGGTTCAAGCCGCTAACGCTACGATGCTCCAAAGTTCTGCCAAGGCTGTGGAGGACAGGATAGGTCGCTACAGAGTGGTTCGTCTAAGTGAGTTTTATTTCCACCCGAACATGAAGCAGTGATGATGAAAGCCTGTACCAGCAGGTACCGTTAGAACCATGGGGAAGATTAAACATTATTAGCTTCGCTTCAAGCCTATGAGGGTAGCACTGAGATGGTATGAAGCCAAATGCATGAAGGTTATTTTGTTTCAAAAGTGTTTGTGCATTGTAAGGGTGAATTTGAAGTTGTAGAGAGAGTTACATTCTAAGTTTTGTAGTTGTAGGATTCCAAAAAAAAAAATTCACAAGTACAAATTTTTTTTACACCATTTACACAGTAACGGATAAAAACATTTAGATAAATCAAACATTAACCGCCATATATCTGACTCAATAACCATTAAAAAATATTTTCATTCATTTCAGACAGAACTATTTATGGACTTGAACTGAACTTCCAACATTCACCACAGTTCGGTACCAAGTGCATTTTTCAGGTGTAAAAAAAACTTATGAATGTTTTTTTTAGGGCTGGTCAACGATTAAAAGTTTTAATCGCCATTAATCTCATGTATTCCCTGATTAATTGTGATTAATCACATTTTTACACGCAAAAAAAACAATAATGAATTCAAAAGTAGTGCATAGCAAAATTTTATTTTAGATGTTCTGCAATATTAAAGGAAGTGCCATAACGTATGTTCTGCAAACACTTAACAGCAGCATTTTGTTTATACAATAGCAGTTAAATAAAAACTGCCCACAAAATCCTGAGTCACAATCATATAATTAAAACAGGCAATTTCTGAGGTAACAGCAGAAACATTTATTTATTTTTTAATCAGGGAGCAGCATAACCAGTCTAGTACCAAATGTCCATGTTAGAGTTTTATTATTATTATTCCTTTATTTAGAGTGAGGTGAAGCACAAAAAAAAGTTCACTGCTGGGATTTACTGTGCAGGGAAATAGTCTGTAAATGTACTCTCTAAGACTAAGAGGAAGGTTGTAGGTGCCACCAGAAGGCATTTAATTTTACTGAGACGTCGGTAATCTAGAGTGGGATCCCCCCCAGTTATCCAGGTTGGCACCATAGGATTGGTGTGTATCGGGCAGAGTTAAATTACCTGTAGGTAATGGGAAAGGTTTTGCAGTTCTATCGTAGTAGAACAAAAGGCAAGGTTTCCGGGGAATTGTCAACTGCCCAAGGAGAAATCTTTGATCAAATGCTAAGAGCTTTAAAGATAATTAGAAATCAAATACTGGAAAATAAATAAATGTAATCTAACAAAAACTTCCAACTGCTTTTAATATTCTTTTTTTTTTTTTTTTTTTTGTTTCTGCATTTTTATTTTATTTTATTTATTATTTATTTATTTATTTATTTTTTTCCTACTTGCTTTGATTCTGTTTTATCTTCCTATATTTTAATCATGTAAAGTTCTTTGCATTTTCTTTGTACTGAATTGTGCTATACAAATAAATTTGCCTTGCCTTGCCTTAATCGGCCTGCAGTCTGAAGCTATCCACTTCGCTATGGCATTTGTTAGCTTCTCTTGCCTTTGTTTATCTATACTTCTCCCACACGCTGCATCTAACGTAGTCTGCTGAAGCCTCGCACCACTGTCTGTTTCGTTAAATGATTTGCTGGTATCAACTGTGTTTTGCTTTTAGGTGATATTTTAGACTCCAAGTACTCCAGTGATAAGACAATTCAACTTTGCAGAGATTAAAAATAACTTTGCTTCTGTCGACTGCGCCGTCTGAAAGAACTTTCAAAATGAAAATGGCCATGTAAATGTTTGTTGATTTGTTTATCTGCTGATTTCTTTTCTTTTTCGGTTCCGGTACTTTTAGTTTTACCAAATAAAAGCCTGGGAGCAACAGACTTTTACAGTGATAAAATAAATAATAAAAACTGCGTTAATACGAGATAAAATAATTGTCGGCGTTAATTGATTGATGAGTTAACTTGCCCAGCCTTAGTTTTTTTAATTCTACAAATACAAAACTTAGAATGTAACTCTCTCTACAACCTTAAATTCACACTTATAATGCAGCAAAAGTTTTTAAACAAAATAAACTTCATTCAAATGTTGCTGAACTGAACAAGCTCACATTAAAATGTAAAAAAAATGAACAGTTACATTAAAAATAGCAGCTAATACGGCAATTTTATACAGTTAACATCAGAAAAACAGATTGGGTTGAGTAAAACTCTCAAACAGGAGAGACTGCAGCATCCAGAATGTTATATTTTACTGCTTTTGTGAATAAGAGATGTTTCCAGCATGTATTTGGTATTGATTTTCAAACCCTTGCTGAAATGTTGGACTGGGACTCTAAATCCGTAAATGTTCTCCATTGGTATCAGGGAAAAATATGGGGATGAGAATATATCTATATGCAGTAAGTGTGTTGGTATCGGTATCCTGCAGTGATGACTCATTGCACAGTCAGGAGTGAGAAGAACTCATAGAAAGGGTGCAGAGCAAACAAACTCTGCATTAATATGGGGATGATTAGAAGAATTTCTGTGGACAGCACACTCACCTCCTCCCTTCTTCTGACCCTGGTTAAAACATATCTGCTGCTAAGGCTGGTTAACCCTTACCAAAAGTTAATCCATTACAGTCTCTGTCCAATTAAGGACATCCATGCCAGCAGGAGCTGAAGCAGTGCGTCCTTTATCATAAAGGGCCCACAGCCCCATAGTGCTAACAAACTGTTTGACCTCTTCCTTCATGTAGGGAGCTCAGAAGTCTTAAAGTGAAGGTTGTTCCAGGAGGCTGCTAAATGATCCCTAACTTTCATCTTGCAGTGGTGCTTCTTTTTCTGCTTTTGATTATCTCTACTTATGTTTTCACAAATTGCTTTCCTTTGTTGTGTTTTAGAAATTGCTTTGATAATAATCGATGTGCCTCCATCTTTTTTTCATGGGTAGTCATATAGAAAACCTAAACAAAGAAGCCTTAAATCCTGAGATTAGCTAATGGAGACACCTTTATTATTGATCCACATTAATGACAGTCATCTACTAACTTGCCACACAGCAGCCTCCCCCCTCCCCTCCTGTTTTCCGTTAAGCTGGAGGCCCCATTACTGTTCCAAGTCACCTCCCTCTTTGTTGTTTTATTTACAGCTTGTACTATCTGGGCTGAGATCAATTTATGAACGATTCCCTTCTTTAAAGGAAAACCATTTGCAACTAAGATTAATTAAACTTAGGATTTATAAATAAATATATATATATATACATATATATATATATACATATATATACACATATATATATATATATATATATATATATACACATATATATATATATATATACATATATATACACATATATATACATATATACATACATATATATACACATACATACATATATATATACACAGAGATGGCAAAAGTACTCACTTTCCGTACTTGAGTAAAAGTACAGATACTTGTGTTAAAAAATACTCTGGTAAAAGTGGAAGTACTGATTAAACTTCTTTACTCAAGAAAAAGTAACAAAGTACAGGCTTGTAAATTTACTTAAAGTATAAAAGTAAAAGTAGAAACCACTTTTTTCATGCCGTTGCCTACATTTTAAATGGATGTCTGCCAATAGGACTAGATCTCCGTTGTGTTAATTTTCACTCATCTCGTCGTCCATACTACTATGCTAACGCCACCGCCACCAAGCTGCAATGATTTGCCGCGAATGAATACCGCCGAATCTGTCGATTCATCTTGTTGTGGTGCATCAAATGCAACGTTGATTGAGATTGAATTTGGTATTTGTGAGAAAACGGCTCACCAGCTCCCGTCTCACGTCAGAGGAGTAAGCAGATGACTTGCAAAAAGGTGGTAAGAACCAGCGGACAACAAAATTCCAGTTCAAAAGCGTGTAGCGGTTTATTTACTGGTGCAACGGTGAAGACAAAAAAAACCAAAACAAACAAAATACTTTCAAATTAAGAAAACAAAACCGGCCATTGCAGGCAATACAAAACACTGACAGCCTCACAGCAAGCTGCCTTTAAATATAGTCTCTCTAAGCAGACCTTCAATAGCAGTTTCTCCAAGCACCACTAAGCCATTGTGAGTGTGCCCCTTAAATAGACCCACCAATAATCAGCCAATTGGGACAGCCCAACTAAACAGGAAGGCAAATCCCCAATAAAGCACAGTTAACATTGTAGAAAAATTAAAACAGATAATAGCATCATTCATACAAAACATACATATTTATGAAATAATTTAACCATACTAACATTACCATTTCACCTACTTATTACCATGCAAACAATTATTACATACATTGAAATCCCACTTAACACCCCTGCCCCCACATAGTATTTTCCAATGCCCTGGGACAATGGATAAGAGACTGGCTCCGATGCGGTACGTGTTTCCACACGGACCAGTATGCTGACGGACTAAGAGAAGAGAATGTCTAATTTGACTGGGAAGTTTTATTGCAGACTACGGAATGTATATTAAAGCTGTCGCAGTGGGTACCTTCAGAGTTTGCTACGCTAGTGAGTAAGTAAAGTGTTGAATGAAAGGTGACGTTGTAATTTCGGAACCGGGTGAATTGTTTGGAACTGCCGCCGCCATGACGGCCGGTCTGTGGTGCATGCTGGGAAATGTAGTGAAGGATGTGACGCTGTGTGTGATAGACGGCGGCTACACTTTGGGAACAGAGGGGGAAAAAGGCTCAGTTTTCAAAGTATTGATGACGTGAAAAATAAGAACGGTAACTCCATTGAAATGATTCAAAACTAAAGTACTGAGCCAATTTTTTAAAATGGAAGGAGTAGAAAGTACAGATATTTGTGTAAAAATGTAAGGAGTAGAAGTAAAAAGTCGCCATAAAAATAAGTAGTAAAGTAAAGTAAAAATATCAGAAAAATCTACTTGAGTACAGTAACGAAGTATTTGTACTTCGTTACTTCCCATCTCTGTATATACATATACATATATACATATATATACAAATACACATATACACATATATATATATATATATACATATACACATATATATATATATATACACATATGTATGTATATATATATATATATACACATATGTGTATATATATATATATATATATATATATATATATACACATATGTGTATATATACATATGTAGCCTGTAGCCACTCTCCCAGTTTGGGGGTCACAGCCCCCAGTGCTCCAATTACCACTGGCACCACTGCTGCTCTTACTTTCCACATTTTTTCTAGCTCCTCTTTCAGCCCTTGGTATTTCTCAAGCTTCTCGTGTTCTTTCTTCTTGATGTTGCTGTCACTTGGGATTGCCACATCTATCACTACTGCCTTCTTCTGCTGTTTGTCGATCAACACGATGTCTGGTTGGTTAGCCATCACCTGTTTGTCAGTCTGGATCTTGAAGTCCCATAGGATCTTAGCTCGGTCATTCTCAACTACCTTAGGAGGTGTCTTCCATTTTGACCTTGGGACTTCCAGCCCATACTCATGGCAGATGTTCCTGTACACTATGACAGCTACCTGGTTGTGGCGTTCCATGTATGCACTTCCTGCCTGCATTTTACATCCTGCTGTTATGTGCTGTATTGTTTCAGAGGCATCTTTGCACAGTCTGCATCGGGGGTCCTGCCTGGTGTGATAGACCCTGGCCTCTATTGATCTTGTACTGAGTGCCTGTTCTTGTGCTGCCATGATTAGTGCCTCTGTGCTGTCCTTCAGTCCAGCCTTTTCCAGCCACTGGTAGGATTTTTTGATATCAGCCACTTCTTCTATTTGTCTGTGGTATATGCCGTGCAGTGGCTTGTCCCTCCATGATGGTTCTCCTTCCTCTTTCTTGTCCTCGCTTTCGGTTTTCTCCTGCCTGAGGTATTCACCAAGCCATTTGTCTTTGGGGGCCATCTTTCTGATGTACTCCTGGGTCTTAGTTGTTTCATCCTGGACAGTGGTCTTGACACTCACTAGCCCTCGGCCTCCCTCGCTACGCTTGGCATACAGTCTCAGAGTGCTGGATTTGGGGTGGAACCCTCCATGCATTGTGAGGAGCTTTCTTGTCTTGATGTCAGTGGCCTCTATCTCCTCCTTTGGCCAGTTTATTATACCACCGGAGTATCTGATGACTGGTAGGGCATATGTGTTGATGGCTTGGATCTTGTTTTTCCCATTCAGCTGACTTTTCAGGACCTGCCTTACTCTTTGTAGGTATTTAGCTGTGGCAGTCTTTCTTGCCATCTCCTCGTGGTTTCCGTTAGCCTGTGGCACCCCAAGGTATTTGTAGCTGTCCTGCACATCTGTAATGTGGCCTTCTGGTAGTTCAACCCCCTCGGTTCTGATCATCTTCCCTCTCTTTGAGACCATGCGACCGCACTTGTCCAGTCCGAATGACATCCCAATGTCGTTGCTGTAGATCCTGGTAGTGTGGATCAGTGAGTCGATGTCTCGCTCACTCCTGGCATACAGCTTGATGTCATCCATGTAGAGGAGGTGACTGATAATTGTTCCGCTTCGGAATTGGTATCTGTAGCCAGTCTTTGTGATGATCTGGCTGAGGGGGTTCAGGCCTATGCAGAACAGCAGCGGGGACAGTGCATCACCCTGGTATATGCCGCACTTGATGGTGACTTGTGCTATTGGCTTTGCATTGGCTTCCAGACTTGTTTTCCACAGCTTCATTGAGTTCTTGATGAAGGCTATTAGAGTCCTGTTGATCTTGTACATTTCCAAGCATTCCAGTATCCATGTATGTGGCATTGAGTCATAGGCTTTCTTATAGTCAATCCAGGCAGTGCACAGATTTGTCTGCCTGGTCTTACAGTCTCGAGTGACTGCTCTATCCACTAGTAGCTGGTGCTTGGCTCCTCTGGTGTTACTGCCTATTCCCTTCTGGGAAGGGTGCATGTATTGAGCCATGTGCCTATTCATCTTAGCCACTTAGACACATATGTATATATATATATATATGTATGTATATATATATATATATATGAAGGAGCTAAGATGAATATATATATATAATATATATATAATATATATATATATATATATTCATCTTAGGCACTTAGACACATATATATATATATATATATATATATATATATATATATATATATATGTATATATATACACACATATGTATATATATATTCCATTTACCTTATAACTTTTTAAAGACTATTATTTTTTTTTTGTACTTATTTTGCTATACATTCTGCATCATTGTTCTTCACTTAAACAGTACCATACTGTCTGTCATACCATGTCCACCTAGATTACATTGGGATCGTGTAAAAATGTTAAAGTGTGCCTTATAACTTTTCAAGGCGCTGCAAGTCCACATTGACTGATTCAGAAATAATACTTCAAAAAATAGAAAGAAATAAAAATGTTATATTATTGAAGCTGAGAGCTTTAAACCCAGGGAAGAAGTCAGGCTATATATATTGGCTTTGGGAAGAAGAAGTCTAGTGCTTAAAATGTCCATTTGAACCTAATGGGTTTGGAATTGAACACAGAGCACAAATGAGCTCCAGTTTCCAGGGCCGACTGAGTAAATGCAGACTAGAAAATTTAAATTGTATGACAGATAATAGTTACGGCCATCTGCTCTCTAGATTGGAGAAAAGACTTGCTGGTGTCTAATTGGTCTAGGAGGGGCTGCTACAGCAAACATAGGAAAAAAGCTAGAGTGTAATGTTCTTTTAGAGAAAAATAGACCTTTTTTTTTGCTGTTCATATTGATCATTTTACACAAAGGAAGATAAAGAAAGAAATTCAGACCACCAAGTCACTTACCCATCACTTTAACAAAATAGGCATCAGCTTCAAAATTGTTCTTCAATGCGTGGATCATTAAGTCTTTTTTCTCCGCAGTCTGGCTCAAGACGAGCATGTCTAATATTCCCTGCAAACGCAGATAAGCATACAGATAAGAAAGAAAACACATGGTGAAGGTTAGCAGCAGTAATTAAACCCATTAAGACAAGGACATACTATGAACTGCAGTGTCAGGGGCACACAATATGAAATCACTGTTTAAACGGATCAGAGCCTATTAGGGGATGACATGAGTGACTGTCTTATGTTGTAATATTTTGCTAAGCTTCAGGTGCTGCTTTTAAAACGATGATGCTGTGCTGAATTAAACAAAAATTAGACAACCATACACGGTCATAGGATGTAAAAGGGCGAAACAACAACTTCCAGTGTTCAAGAGCTTTTAACTTGATTATTGATGGTAAACATTAAGCTAATAACCTTAAATGACCTCCATCTAAAATTAAGGATCACTTGTGAGAGTTGAAAATAATCAGTTAATATAAAACCATTTTTTTTGTCTTGTGAAACAGAAACATAATAAAACTGTTGTCTGCACTCAAGGCAAAAAATATTCTGCTTACATAATGAGATTTATTAATTTTTAACAGATTGGTCTCATGGTTTTTTAAAGATTGTTGAAGTTCTTACGCTTCTCTAACCCTTTAAAGTCGTAGGGAAGCAGCTGTTCCAACCGTTGCGTTTCCGAATTCTCCCGAGTGGTGCCCGACTTTACACGAGTAAATAAAATGAATGTGATTGGTTGTTTATCAAGGGGGCGGGATTGTTGTGGCCGAAGGTTCGCAAGCATGTTTGGTTGTGGCCGGTTTGTCGGAAGCATCTTGCTAACCAGTTAGCAACTTAGTGCTAGTAGGTTCCCAATGGGACCAAGTAGCACTAAATTGGTGACTTAGAAACGACGCTGTCAAGGAACGCTATGGACAGCGGAAACATGCAAGAGGAGGAGAGTTTAGTGGATGAGTCTCCTCCGTCATCCATTTTTTATTTAGAGGAGGAAAGCGGGGACGAAGATGTTGTGGAAGAGGACGCCAGGGCGGCAGAAGCTTGGTTTGGTGTAGAAGGCTTCCAGCCGTACATGTTTGAGCCCTTGCCTCGCAACGCTGCCAGTTCTGATAGCTCTACGCCTGCTGAAGACAGACGTCCATCCCCGTGGACACTGGGACGCAACTCAATGGGAAAGGAAATGATTCTGATTTCAACCGTTGCGTATATTAGCTGCGACATAAGAATCAAGAAGCTATGACTGAAAAAATTGATTGACAGATGACCGTTGATATATGATTGGCCGAATTTAGGTGTTCAGGCTGACGTAAAACTAACTGGCCTGCAGAAGATAACGAGAAAAAAAAACTGGATTTTTTTTTAAACTGAAATTTTCTAAATTTTGGGACAATATCATCTGATAAAGAGTACATTTATATACATGTTTAAGTCAGAATGATTTGACATTTAAATATGACTTCCCTACAACTGTAAGACATTTTAAGCTGGATAAAGATGGCAGGCATTGCAAAAATGAAATGCTTGTAGAGGTAGGGCTGAAAATCAATATTTCAAGCCAATAGTAATATTGGAATCCAGGGTAACACCTTTTTACATTTGTAACAGTAAAAAAATATTATATAATAAATAATAATGGCAAAAATTAATTGTTAATGTAATAACAAGAAACATCAACTTGCCCGAATATATTAAGAAAAATAATAAAAGTATAATAAATTTATGTAGACACTGAACTCCATTTGTAAGAATCAAAATTGCTAACTTGCCCTATAAAGGATTAATAAAGGTAATCTACTCACATCCTCATAGATGTCAAAGAAAGTAGCCATGACAGCCTTCTGGATCGCTCCCAGGTCAGTTTGGTCCCAGTGGATCCGAAACATCCGTCCAACACCAGCACAGTTGGGGACATTACAGGGAACGTTCTCCAACAGGAAGGCCCGCTGATCACTGAGAACAACAGACAAACAGCATCTAATCGAGGCGTCTAACAAGGTGATACTTGGATTTGGTTTCATTTAGCTGCTGAATCATTGAATAATCCCAACAGTTTACAATTCATGCCATCTATAGACCTACTCAGGTGTGAAGCTCATCCTACCTGAAATAATGGCTCATCCAACCAAACTAGATCATTAGAATTCAGTTTAGTTTCTTCTATCGGAGGTAAATGTCGAGTTTAACAAATCAAGGCCTTTTTTAGACCATACTTTAGATCTTTAACAGCTATTGTATATAACCAAACACACCGTGTGCCGCATTTTGGTTATAACTAACTTGCACCCAAAAGAAGAAATGCTAATATTCCCTGATTACTCCTCCATTAAGCTCCTTCATCAGATCTAAAAGCTTTTATTTTCATTCTATTGCTGAGTATCTGTGGTTGGAAACCCATGTGGTGTTATTCTATGAACACAGACAGACTGAGATTGATTTTAGGAGAAATGAATTAAATCCCTACAGGTCTAACCTTCTTTTTCCACGACGTTTACCTTTTACTTTGTCTGCTCAGAATGTTTTAACACCATCCTGTGTTTCACTGGGGAACTAAACTGACCTCTTTCTACTTCCATTTGAAAAATCCTGCTTCATTCTCAAACGTACAAGTATATTTTAAACCTCTTCTGGCATTGATACAACTAATATAAAACCAAATATAATACCAAATGATTTTAGTAACTTCTGAGACTGCAAATCAGAGCTGCTGTAGCTATACTTAAAAAAGAAACAGTACTGACAAAATAACTCAATAAAAAATGTAATGTGATATAATGCTGAATGTTTAATAATCTATACTTGTGCAAATAATGCATATTACTGTAAAGATATTTTTCTAAATTTTACTTAAATGTACTAAAATGTTATGGTAACCACACAAAAAAATAAAGTATTGAAAAGGTTTAAGGAAGAGAGTGTTAATTGTGTTAATTGCTTGGTTGTAAAACACAATATCTTAAATGTTTATCTTTTGTTTTTAAGATATAAACTAATAATGAGCAGCTTCAGAAAAACAGCAGTATAACCTTCTTATGACAACACTGCATGGCTTCAGGACTACTTTGCAGCTTTTGTTAAAATTGTACTTCCAATGATAAACAGGTCCAGCATTTCTACCACACCAGGTTCTGATGTGTAAGTTAATGGTTGCAATGATCGAAAAAAAAAAAAAAAACGTAAAAAGAAGTGTATGTGAGTGGATTTTATACCATTATTGTTCGAAGCATAGAACATGTTTTGTAAAAGGAAAAACCTTATCACTCTGGATTCCATTTTTTCCAATATTATTTACAAAACATATTCTTGGCTTGTAATGATTAGTAGTCAGTATAAAATACCTTTAATATATTAAGCTGGAGATATTCAGACATAAATCTGAAAGCTGGACAAAGACCAGTTAGCCTCGTGAGACCATCCTGATCTCGCGAGCTTTCAAGGTTTCACTCGCAGATCAGTCTGGAGACTCTCCGTTGAAGAAAATTTGGAGCCGTTCACCAAACGAACGTCCAATCAGCGTTGGCTTTGAGGCAGGTTGAGGTGTGACGCAACGAGAAGCGCGACAGTTCAGTCTAAAGAACATGGCGGCTTCAGCCGATGAAACTAGCGTTAACGTGGCTATCGTGCAACTTTTATCGGAATTACAGAGTATTTCTTCACTGAAAGAAGAGCAAAACACTGCTCTGGAGGCTTTTCTCATTTCCAAATATGTTTTTGCTCTTCTCCCGACTGGCTTGTGGTTGTGTTTTCGTCGTCGCTCTGTTAGTACATCATATGCTTCGTTGATCTGATTGGTTTATTTGGCCCGTCTATCACCAACATAGGCCAATCAGCTAACCAGTATTTTCGCCTCTTCCCAAAATTACTTCTACGGAAGGTTCCCAGATGGATATGTGAAGCAAATCCATCTGGCGGAGCCAGGTTAAAGACCAGTAACTAGATGGCGGTGCCCTCTCCCCTTGTTTCAGAGAAGAAACTGTTATTCTGTGTTCTAAAGAAGCAATTGAAGTTCAAGAAAACATTGCCACCTATAAAACGAGCATATTTCATTCAAATATGGAGGATTGAGCACAGAAAAGAAGTGACAAACTGGTACTGCTTTCACATTTTGAATTGATTGTTTTCTTTCTCCATGTGAGAAATGAACAGTCTGCTCATAAAAAGCATCATGGCTAACATCTCCTCTGAAGGGCAATCTAATAAGATCAAGATTTGGTCATGATTTTACACTAAATAGCTTAAGGGTGTTTTAAAAGGTCATTTTTTGTAATCCACGTACAGCACAGGGTATAAAGGCCAATGCGAAGGATGCCCTGCTGCAGCACCTACTGCTCCCTGTTGTTGCTGGAAACTGATTGCTTCGGCTGACTTCACCAGGAAATATTCAGCCCTAAAAATTCTCAAAGTTTTTCCTGCATGGGGAAATGTGTTGGGATGAATGTGAAGAGAAGAAAAATGTTGACAGAGAATCCTGAGGCTGAACTTTAGAAGGCAATTGGTTATCCACTAATGTCTGTTTGCTCTTTCTGAGAGTTGGGTGCTTCAAAGGAGTCCTTTCCCAGCCCTGCTGGGGTTGTGATAGTGAGATGAACTCAAGGTCATGATGCGACACTCACTCGCACACAGTTCTGCCAAGAAACAGAAACCGCAAGGCTGGCTCTCTCTAGTTTGTGTGGCCAGAAGCAGACTGCAAACATAGTGAGGTTTTATGATTTATACTCCAACTATGTCCTACAAAAACCTGGATAAGGAACAGCATATTGAGAATAAAAGTTTTTTTTTTTTTTACACTGATGACCTGTAAAGCTTCTATTTTTGTTAAACCGCAATGACAGCATATTCAATCCTCAGGCTGTAACAGACGATTTTTAAATACTTTAGCTGTAAATCATTAATATGCTTGAGCTTTTATTGTATTAGACACTTTGAAAAGAAGGAGAGCCAAAATGGCTAACAACTTTTCTCTAGTACCTATACCTTCCATCCTTCAGCAGTAATCTAAAGGGCTTCCTTCAGGCAAGCAGATGAAGAAAAATTGAGGATAAAAGCTGTTTTTAATTTATCAAGGCTGCCCTCTGGAGGTTCAATACTTAATAAAGGTCTGAATGTTTTTAACTTTTGTTAACTAAACCTATTTGACACTTGGGACCAATCCCATTACACCCCTAGCCCTTATTTTTCAGTCCTATACCTTAATTCCAGTAAGGGTAGTGGTGTCCCAATTCCCCTTTTCATGTAGGGGCAATGGACATAAAGAGGGACGAGGAGTAAGAATCTAGCCATTAAAAACATGGACCTAACATGCTGATTTCCCTGGTAATGGCCAGAGACAGTTTCCCAGAAAACATGGAAGATAGGGATGCTACGGAGCGACTTGTGGTTCTGTTTTTACTTTTGAAAGCCAAACATTAGCATTGTCATCCCTGTGTTCACCAGATTTTCCTGGACAACAAAGGTAAGATGGGACAGCATACTAGAGCTCAGACAGGAGCATCGGGAAATCTGTGCAAGAGCACCT
Organism: Cyprinodon diabolis; assembly: GCA_030533445.1. Taxonomy (NCBI): domain Eukaryota; kingdom Metazoa; phylum Chordata; class Actinopteri; order Cyprinodontiformes; family Cyprinodontidae; genus Cyprinodon; species Cyprinodon diabolis. The sequence goes on from CM060065.1 coordinate 49,554,863, forward strand.
TCAGTAAAGAGCAGTAGAACTGAGGCAGCTATGCATGCCCCAACTGGAGCTAAGGAACCACAGTGCGAGAGTGTGGAGGACAGCGGTAGATCCAAGAAGCTTGCCGGGCAGATGGAGCACCAGAGTGGGGGAGAGTCACCTGCTTGGGTAGTGGCTCGAGAGGAGAGCCAAGGGGCACAGAGGTACACTGGAGAGCGCTGAAGGCAGGCTCAAGCTGACCTGGAGTAGGACAGTGGTAAATCAGAGAAGCCCACGAGGGAGACAGAATAAGCTATTGAAGTGTAAGTACACGTGGACTGTACAGTGAAACCGTGAATGGCTCATTAAATCAGGGGAGTCAGCAGGCCACAGCTAGGCTGTAGTGGCTACCTAAGGAAGATGGAGTATAGCAATAGATTTGAAAAGCACGCTGGGCTGCTAACCCGAGTTGGCTGGTGTCTGTGCTGGAGGTAGAACAACGAAACAGTCCTTCTAGTTCTAAATTAAAACGTCTTTTATAAAAGCCACCCATAAAACCTCTTAGGGTGTTCTCCCATTTATCCGTTGTCAGCCTTATTTTGTCTATCTTCTATTTTTGATCTTAAAACTCTGTCTCCTATCTTAAGGTGGGACGTATTATATGTATGTGAATACACAAATATGCAGTCGCCTACATACCTGAACGTCAATGATCCAGCAAGGGGTGTCCCAACTCCTAGGGAAGATTACGAAGCCCCTAACTGTGGTGGCATCAATTAAAGGGTGTGGCGGTAGTGGGGGAGAACTAGTGGCATTAACTATGGGCTAGGAGTTGTAAGTAGGGGTCCCTTTAGATCTGTTGCAATTAACCTCTTTCTTTGGCAATATCAAAATTTAAGCCTTTTAATTTGAAGTTTGCCTTGAGTCTTATCGAGGTTTATGTCGCTAGAGAGATCACTGTTAAATAAGGATAAATATATTTATTTGTTGTGTGTAATATTCATTATGATCTTTCCCATTATGATCTGTGCGATGTAGTTGAAACTAATCACAAATTTTTCCTTGAGAAGCAACTGAAACATCAGAGAAAAGTAGATCATGAAGCTGAAGAGCTGACTTGCTTGTTTACAAAACACACTGATATGTCTTTTAACACATAATTTCATTGGTGAGATAACGGTGCCCTCTCTCAGTTAAAAACAGAAGCTCATGGTTTTACTTGTTTAGTCAGCTGGAAATGAGACAGGAGACTGAATCAGCCTCCCTTCCTAAGGAGCGCTGCCCATGTAGGGGCTATCATTTCTGTAGGGGAGTAAGAGATAAATCAGCAGATGACTGAACAGCTGTGCTCATGTTTGCAGCTAACTAAAACACACATTCTGTAGAGCATCTAACTACAGAAAAAGTCAGGAATTATGGCACTGCTTTCAAATGAAGTTGTTTAAAGACTCAGCTCAGCTCAATGACAACCTCATGCAACTCAAGCCATCTTTTTTGTGACCGTTTCTTAGTAGCATGACGATTCCAGCCAATCTGACCAACTAGAAGGGAGACGTCATTCTAAGACCACCCTCCCTTCATATTCATAATGAGGCGGAAATCCATGCAGAAAGGGAAAACTAAAATAGGATGGAAGAAACGAATGCAGTAAATGGTAAAACATAATAAAATGGTTAAATAATTTTACGTTTACACAGAAACATTTGGAGAAAAAAAAGTGATTAAAAATGGATGTGAAAATTATTAAATAAGTAATAAATATTATAAAATAATAATAAGATATTTAACACAAAGGTTTAGAATTAAAGGCACTAATTAAAAGTGACGTATACATTTATTTCTCACTGTATCATTCAATTAATGATAACATTCATTTATTTGCTCTAGTTTTTGTTCTTTTAATTGTATATCTATTTTATTTATCAAGCATTTGTGTATCTATTTTTTATTAATATAAGATTTTCTCATCCATACTGAAGAGCACAACTAGCTGAGGTGATAAAAGAAGTGGTGAGGACTACTGTCAATGATAAGTTGGTACATCTGCTAGCTAGCATAGAGACTCTATGCAGGCCCATAGAAGACAATGCAACAAAACAAAATAAAATCACTTCATTGACTGACTTGCTTCTTGTTCAGCGCAATCAAGATCAGCCTGAAGCTGAAACCTCAGCCAGGAGTGAAACTTATTTGTTTTATGTCTAAAGCAATGGGATCTGCTGCTCCAAGCTAACAGCAACTGTAGGATCAAGCCACATGATACCTTTTCCTTTTTAATCTGACCTGACCTACTTCCTGTCTCCACAATAAAAGAGCCCGCACATCTAAAGTCTTTAAAAATCTCTCTGTTCTTCATCACCAATATCCACTGTAAAAGAAAAAACAACAGAAAATACATTTAAAGTGCTCTAAACAGCACACCAACCAGGACCAATGGCATGCTTATTACCCATTTTAACTGTAAAGGAATATTTGCATGAAATGAATGAGTTCAACAAATATTTTAAAAGAATCACTGAAATAAACTGATTCTATAGTTTCAATACTTTTAAAAATAAATGCTGTTCAATCAATATATCCTGCTGATTAGGTGCAAATAAATGCGATGGGTAATGCTTGAAGCTTTTCCTTTGATTCTTGCTTTGCAGCTCTGAGAGAAAGATTTCAAAACCAAAATACAGCATATCACAGAGATATTTCTATGGTATTATGAAAGGGCTGATCAAAGCCCTAAGATTAACGTCGGCATATAGAGAAAAAGCAAATACACTTAGATAGAAAAAATTATAAATGAAAGAAGAAAGGAACCACCAAAGAAATGTGGGAAATTCTTCTTTCAATGCATTTGCATCTTGTTTTGGATACACCTCCAGAAAAGATAATGTAATAATGTATAATGTCCAAAAAATCCTGGAAGAAAAACATGGATAATTATGTATGAAAAAAAACTTTATACAAAATAAGTTCAAGCAGCAGCTAGTGAGATCTCACATAAAACTGAAAGCTTAATCTCCAGCCTATGCACTGTAGTCTTTTACTATGCCAACAGTAGAGTGGATGTCTAAGGTTGTTTTGCCTGGGGGGGGCTTTAATTACAACATGAATTCTATGTCAGTAGTGATGAGGGTTTTTTTCCCCCCAAAGTATGAAGGGAGTTCTCTGAGTTGCTTTCTCTCCACCTCCAGTCTAATTGGACCCCCCCAGGAGCAGCTGGTTGGTAGAAGGACATCCAGCTAATCGTGCCCATGAACATTTTCTAGCTTCATCTGAAATATTTAGGGAGACCAACCTGTCCTCCTTTGCACTTCTCAGCATCCATTAATCAGTATACTTGATAACGATGGCTAAACCAATCTGACTTCCTCCCTCCTGATGTACCCCCCCCACCCCCAGCCCGTCATCTAACTTCTTACTGTTTTTTGTCCTTCTGTTGCCCGCTCTAACACCGTCAATTTTGGGGAAAAAAATCTTTAGTTTTTATGGAAAGAAAAAGACGATTAAGTTTGCATAAATGAGGCAACTCCTTCCAGTAATTAAACTGTTTCAATGCCTAGGAATTCTGGTTGAGGATAAGGAATAGAATAGAAAAGAAAATCCCTTTATTGTCCCACAATGGACAATAAAGAAATTTTTTGATTAGTTCAAAGCCAGTTAATAACATTTAATCATTTCTTTACTCATCCAAATTGTTAAGCAACTAAACCTCTTCTGTTTGGAACCTTGTGTCGTTGACCAGGTCTTAATTTTTAGATCAGTTTTTTGACTTCCTATCTGGTTTATTGTTTAATACTGAGAAGGTCATTAAAGTGAGGGGTTTTAACATTCATTCCAACATTAAAGGTGATAACTTTAAATGCTATTTTAGACTTGATAGGCTTTGTTAAAAATGTGCACAGTCCCATGCATTCTCAACATTAACTGCAAAGAAATGTGAAACAGTATTTCCTTTCTTATCCGAAGACTTTTTTAGCAACCTTTAAAACTTAAACACAGTTATATTACTTCAAAAGAAGGGTTTCTTTAGCTAATCATCAGATAACAGTAATAAAGTTAAAATAATTTACACATTTTTTTCCTCCTCTGTGTTACAAATAAATACAGAGGAAGGGCAACCATTTAATATATTTCCGTCACAAATTGATGATTTTGTTGACAGGGTTACTTCTTCTCTGTGCTTTTCATTAGACAACATAGCGCCTCTGTTTAACGCAAGACTGCATACTTTAATTTGGAGCTGGAAGACTGACATGATAGGAAGGCATTGATTGAAGAAAAGAATTGGGTATATTCACTCAAGTGATGTGATATACAGCGACAGGTTCTTTTCAGTTTCTTGTGGTGCTTCTCTACTCTATCCTGCCTTAAGGACCAGAAGTGTTGATTCAAATCATCACATTCAGTGTTTGGTACCATCACTCCTCTGTGTCATCTGGCTCGTTTGGTTCCTCCTCATCTCTCTGGGGAACACAATGTTCCCTCACACTAGTAAAGTAGTGTCTCTGTATTCTTTTATTTTGCATTTTTGTTTTGAAATTATTAAAAGAAACAAAATGAGCTCTGTTACTGATAAACAGAACAAAACGGTGCTTTATTTGATTATAAAAGAAGGCGCTCTGTTAAGGTCCACATCTGTCCCTGTTATATTGTACCAACTATGACTGAACCATTATCCAGTGTAAGTGAGGGTGATTCAGTTTTTGATTCAACAGACAGCAAGTTAACCTCACACTGGACAAAAGGTTTGGAAAAAAAGCAAAGAACAACAGCTGCAGTATCTGCTTTGTCGGATTATGATGGATAATCCTTCTTTATGATAGATGGACCAACTTTCTAAGAGTCAACAAAGAGTCTACACTTGAGAAACCCTAAAGACTCTTTGAAACAAAGAGAGATGAGGGACCTTTTTAAAAAAAACTTTTCAAAAAGCTGTTGATTGCAAACATCTCTTTGTTTTTGTGTTTATAAAAAGCTGCTTAAGTTAATTTTTCAGGAGTCATCCGAGGTCAAAACGGCCTGAACATTTTGGAAAGCTGCAGGAATCGATGGGTAATGCTACTCAAGCTTCCACTGTGGTATTAGCTACAAACCCAGAAGACAAACACAACCACCCTGCCTCCAACATACAGAGAGGGATGGATTTTAAACGGCATCGCCTAGCAACAGCCTGCTAAGCTTTGGCAGCTGCTAGGTTAGACTGAGAAGTGATAGAGGGAAACCTGCACATACATACGGGCCTATATACACTCAGAGGAAACCTACAGATAATCTGATTGAGCACCAGTCAATTCTCACAGCTTAAAAGGAATATTGTTAAAATGATCTGATTCATTTTATTTTAATAGAAAAATCCATGAATTGCTGTCAAATTAACAATGTTAGACAATCAATGTTTTTTATGACTATTATTATTTAGATGTTGATATAAAGACTAAATATATTTAATAGAATCAAGCATACATGAACTTTAAAGTGCTTATTCCACAAAATGTAATACCTTAAATTTACATTCCTCTTGGGAATATTAGCAAACATTAACTACAGTTTTCCTCATTATTCCAGGGCCAGTTCTAATCCTGGAAATGTTGGTGGGCAGAAGTGTGAAGGGAGCAACCATCATTACTCCGGCCTATTTATTGATGCAGTTGATTAATGTTTTCCTCATGGGATTGAGATAAACTGTGTACAGCTGTGCAATGTTGTCAGACTGGGAAAGTTTCCATTAGGTAGGTTTTTTTTTAGAAAAAAATGGGCTTGAAAAAATAGCTAAGGGTTTTTTAAATTTGGGCTGCTCTTCATATGTGGCATGTGTCCATAGGAAGATTTTATCTAAATACTTGGCAAAAGAAACAAAAGTTTAAACAAAATAGGACTTTTCGCTCTTTAATTAATTTATTTAAAAATGGAGAATCATTAATCATTGACGGCCATTAATTAATAAAGTATAACTTTAACAGTTCCTTTAAGATGCACATTGGTGCAACTGTTGCTGTCATCCAATAACCCTGGCTGTCTGAACAGTCCCCAGTGGTCACGTAACTCTGTCTTCCCACACTGTTCCTGGGCCGTTGTTGTTATTTGTCGCCAAATCCCATGATGCTTTGCGAGGACAGCTCTCGTAAAGCAATCTAGAATATATATACTCATCTACTGACCATGGATGATCACTACTTTTCAAGGTTCATCGTGGGAAATTCCGAGCCCATTACTTCTTCTTCCAGTAGATGTTTGGACATTCATTTAAAATGGAGAAACCACTATTTAGTGATTACGGCGGACGTTTGGACATAGCTCCTGCATCTTTCCTAATGGCCATTGTTTCTCCCAGCTGTGATCATGTCTGTTAATACTAGGGGTGTAAATAATAATCGTTTTGTATCGATGCATCGATCCAACAGCCGACGATCCGATGCATCGATACGTCCGCAAGAGAATCGATTTAATGTTTTTTTTTTCCTCCGGTCTATTATTATCCATTTTGCTCCTGGGCGTAATTCTCCCTCCCGTGCTGCGGTGGCGCTAAACCTATTTTGCCCTCCTACCTCGCTTCCTGGTTATCCTCCCCACAGCAGTGTGTCGCAGTGAGCTCAATATTGAAGCGTGGTCTGTGCTACACGCTGTGGGTCTAGATACGGCTGAGGTGGCGAGGAAGTGGGGTCGAGTTTAGTCCGACGACGGAGGGACATGAGGGCCAAAAAGAGCGGAGATCCAGGTGGGAAAAGGGTCCCAGCGTTCTCGCGCACCTCGCTCTTCTAGCGGGTCAAACTTCAGGAGTTGTTTTACGCAATTTCGGTCATGAAAACAAAACAAGCCTGCCTCCTGTCTGCGGCACTGTCTGCGGTCAGCTACAATTTGGGAGAGGAGCAGCGGAGCGTCTGTGGAGGGGGTGGGACATCTGGAGCCGAGGTATTGCATTGCACTCATTGCACTGATTCTGTGCAGTATCTTTTGATGCATAGCCTTTCAGAATCCATAACGCAGGGGAATTATTATTTTTCAATAAATTAGGTTTCAATAGGAATAGGTGGATATGGAAAAAAAAGAAATGAACCAATGAATCGAATCGTATCGTGGTGTATTCTTGAGTGTCGAAAATAATCGAATCCTTGGGTCAGGAAATCGATACTGAATCGAATCGCCATGATGGATGTGATTTACACCCCTAATTAATACCAGCCTCTCTCTGTCGATCTTCACCAAGTTGTCTCCTCCTTGCTTTTGTTAGATTCTTGTGTGCACCACTGGCCTTTCAACGTTTCTGTGCTCACTCTGCCTCACTGGTAGCCTGACGTAGTCCTACTCAATTCTAGTCAGAATATGAGTCTGATGCTGCTCCATAGAGCTGTGATTATGGGCCGTGTTTCGAATGAACCAGGAAAAAAAATGCCTCTGCACTCAATTGGATAGACCTACAACCAATAAGAGCAACGGAGTGCGTGACGTATGTTAAGCGACGCATAGTTGTTGTCAACAAAAATCAAAGCGTGCAGTTGCACGCCTAGAATAAGAAGATGAGCCTTGATCGCGTTTCTCTGTTCCTCTTTTAAAATTAATTTGCTGTCGATATCTTCTAGAACAGACCTAATAGCAGAATCTACACACCTCAACTCTCCAGCGGCAGCCATTGTTGTTGTCACCCAAGCGCGCTTTGGTCACGTGGTTTATTACGTTACTGTTGATCATCTGTCCATCATCGTATAAAGCCCGCCCTGACAATTTGATTGGCCCGCCAGATATTGTGTGAGCATACTCGCACTACTGTTGAGCAATGCCAGACCGAACTTCCCGACCTCAAATGTTGTGGGCGGGACTAAGTTCGGAATGGCACCCAGGCTACCTCACTGGATCCTCCACCTCTGATTCTGGTAATGCCCTGGACTGCCTCTGTCTTGTCTGTCCTATCTATTCTCAAAGGCAGTCTACATTAATGTCGGCCATTATCTGCCAGTTCATAAGCTTGTCAGCCTTTATCCTCTTGCTCAGAGCCTACTTAGAATCTGTTTAGGGGGCAGCCAGTCCCTGTTCAACTTGTTGAAACTGGTCAAATGGCAATCCCAACAGGATCTGGAACAATGGGCTTAGTAACTTTTTTCTATATCTCTGTAAGCTGCTCTGTACAATAAAGCATTATATTTAAGGTTATACATATTACATTGGAAGCAAAACGCTTATTTAACAGTTGAATCATAAATGTTTGCATGAAAAGAATGCATTAAATAAAACTGACCTTTCTTTCTCAGAACAGAGTTTAAAGAAGGATGCTGTAGTTATAAAATATTACCTTTGATTTTTTTTCCCAACTATTTACTGTGAGAACTATTAGATATTCTTCCGCTAAACATTAATGGTCATGTTCTTTCTTTTCTGCTGAAGGAAACAAATCTAGTGAAATTGTATAATTTGTGAATCACTAAAACTTCACTTCTATCTTCATTATACTGAAGAAATGTAAGAGATCAACAGGACGAGGCTTTGATATAGATTTTGAGTACAAATCATATAGGCGACATGTTATGCATGGATACTCTTTGCAAGGAAATGTGATCATTTTTCAGCAGGTGTGCCACCATGACCCACCTTTAGGTATTTTTAAGTAATGTTGGGCCGCAAGCCAAGTCAAAGTTTCAGCAGCACTATAATATCAAGCGCTAGTGTTAATTTTACAACAAGCTTTATTAACCGACAAGCCAGCTTTGTAAAAGGACGTTGCAGGGAATTAACTCTTATGTGGAAATCCCTCTAATACAGTCATATTTGAGAGGCTTTGTCATCTTATAGGAATGGATAAAGGTCATTAGGGATGTTTATACATTTTGGCAGCGAGTTGTCTCCATAACAAAACCCTCAGCAATGCAGCTTATGGTTTCCAGAAGTTACAATGCTTTTAATTATGGTCTCCTTATGTCATACAGTTTATTAATACATGTTATGGATACAAAAAAACCCTGTTTCATTTTGTTTTCTGCTTATTAATTAAGAAATAAATAATTTGACTGGAACCAAAAATGCTAATCTGCAAAACAACAATCTATAACTTATAGGATAAACCAGTTATTGACAATAGACAGAGTTTACTGCAAAGACAGTCCGAAAAAATAAGATACAGTAGCAGCCAATCAAATGACGGTTTAATTACAGCCCACTTCCCTGAAGCTCCCAGCAAAATCCCCTCCAACTTCAAGCCACAGGCCTTTTTACTCCGACTCCACCCTTTGACTGAATTACAGGGTCTGACCAGGAGATAACACTTCTCTTTAGATCTAAATGTCCGCAGATCATGATGATATTTTAGTACAAAGATTGATGTTTAAAAATGAATTGTAGGGGACCAGCCAAGGGCCACTCAAGGAAAAAGGGGATATTTTGAACGGCTACTGCTGCACAATCCATAACTGTGCAAGGTAGACTCTTCATGCAGAGGTTCACATTATTCTGTTACTACGAGACACTGAGCCTGACCTACAGCCTGAACTGTTATACACATAACAGTGTCTAAATGTGGGTTGTGCAGATGTGCCACTTTCCTCCAAGGCTTATCCTGTCTTCGCACTGATTCGTGAACCTTTGCAACGACAGTTATGATAATTGAAGGTGGATCTCCAAAGACAATAACAGTTCTATTCCCTGGGATTCGGCATCACCAGCAATCAGTAGCTTGGAGCGTACAGAGCATTGTGACACGACGTCATGTAGCATCGGGAGGTACAACAGAAATCACTTAAGTTCAGCCTGCTCCATCTGTGACCTCATTTTGTTCTCCAGAAATAGCTCCATCACACGTCCCGCTGCTACATGCATACAGGACATGGGACGCTCACACTCCTGCCTGCATATAAACATGCATGTCTGCAGGGCAGCCTGCTGCAGGGTAAGGTGTGACATTTAAAAAGGTACAATAGGGGAACTCTTTTAAAGCTGGTCTGGACATTTCCACATCAAACATGCCCAGCGTGCAGGACTCTCTGTCTTTTTAAGGGGGACTGATGGATTTGGAGTATTTGTGTGAATGCAGGCACCTCCAGTGACTTTAAAGGTTACCCAAGAGCCCAAAAAATGGGGAAAATGTGGTACAAAACTATTGTTGGTAGAAAAATAGTCTAGTACAATAACTATGACTGATAAATGCCTTTTCATAGAAGTAAAACAACACCACAGTGTTGTTTTACAACACTTAAAGGAAATGATTTCCTTTAACTGCTGAACTTTAGAAGTCCACAAACAAAAAAGTTTGGAATTAGACTTTCCCTAATTTTTTTGCATGAAAGCTTAAGTGTAGTGGCTTTGTTTCCCTGTAAGTGACAACTCTGATCCAGCAAAAAAAAAAAAGCCAAAAGCAACTTATTCCATCTCTTCCAAATCTACAATTCAATAAAATGTATCATCTGAGATAAAATTTTAGTTTTTGTTGTATTTACAAAACACTCTTTTCGTTTCCTGTGAGTTAGGAGGAGGCTCTAAATGCACGCAGGGATGGAGAACTAGGCTAAGTATTCAAATTAAGGGTTGGGAACGTGGATCAATTTGTAATTGTCAAGTAAGCAGTAGAGAGACCCGCTCGCCCTACTGGTGGATGCTTATTGTAAACTAACTCTGACACAGCCTAACAGACTCTAACAGAGGAAATATTGTAGTCAGGAAATCCCTGGAAATGAGAAATATTGACAACCTCCACCATCCGGGAAAAGATGCTTTATACCCAAAATTAGATGTGTTTAAATTTAATTATTGGTAACAGCAGCGGATATACAATATTATGTTTAAACAAAATTCAACTGTTTAAAGGATCCCTTGTAAAATATCTTATCAAAATACTTTATTCCATATTAAAATAATAGTTTGTTGAACTAGTTTTCCTCTAAACAGTATTCTAACACTTATACCATAGATTAATAGTACAGGTTGTGTCCATTTTGTATTGGAAAAGCAGCACCTTTGCTTATAAAACTTCCTGGGTTATCTCTAGTTAGGGTGCTATAGGCTTAGACTGCTGGAGGACATAGGGACCCCTATTCTCCCACTCTGCAGAATCTGTTAGTTCAATCTCTAACGTTCTGCTCTCTCTGCTTTTTTAGATTAGATTAGATTAGATGAGCTTTATTGATCTCACAGCGGAGAAATTCACTGGTCACATATTGGCATAGTAATTAAAGAAGGTGCAAACAAGGAGGAAAAAGGTGCATTAAGAATAAACAATAAACAATATATATACAGTATATCCAGGTATATACAGTATATCAAGATAAATATCATAGTAGCTTCATCTGGTCTGTTCCTGTTTGGCTGTGACTCCATCCTGGAGAGAAATATCAGCTGTGCTGCTGCCATCAACACCTTTGTTAATAGATGTTGGATATTGGCCTGTTTTTCCAGTCTAGTCCTGTTTCTCTGACTGTGACTGCCTGGATTGCTTTTTGTATCTCTGCTTCTGTCTCCTTGAACCCCAGTGGGCCTCAGCAGATGGCCGCTCACACTGAGCCTGGTTCTGCTGGAGGTTTCTTCCTGTTCAAAGGGAGTTTTTCCTCTCCGCTGTCGCTACAAGCATGCTTAGTGTGAGGGATTGCTGAAGAGTCAATGAGTCGATGTAATCAACTGGTTTTCCTTAGATCGAAAACTTTGAATCAATTTGACTGGATGATCTGGTGAACTGGAAAGTGTTGTGAATTGTCGCTATAGAAATAAACTGAATTGAATTGAAAACGAGTCCTATGAAAGCAAGGAGGACAGATTTGAGTTTTCAATAACTTCTACAAATGTGAAAAGTTGGCCTATAGTTCACAATGGAGTGTTTCATAATTGGTAAGGACAATATTTGTATTGTCATTACACCCCCACAGATTAAAGTGCAGGATTGAAAAACATCCACTTTTACTGCTGGAATCTCTTTGCATCGACCTTAAAAACATTGTAGTATTGGAGGTAATATCCTCCACATATATACCAGAATGACTAACTTATTTCCACATTTAAACATACACTCACCGGCCACTTTATTAGGTACCCTATGCTAGTAACGGGTTGGACCCCCTTTTGCCTTCAGAACTGCCTCAATTCTTCGTGGCATAGATTCAACAAGGTGCTGGAAGCATTCCTCAGGGAGTTTGGTCCATATTGACATGGTGGCATCACACAGTTGCCGCAGATTTGTCAGCTGCACATCCATGATGCGAATCTCCCGTTCCACCACATCCCAAAGATGCTCTATTGGATTGAGATCTGGTGACTGTGGAGGCCATTTGAGTACAGTGAACTCATTGTCATGTTCAAGAAACCAGTCTGAGATGATTCCAGCTTTATGACATGGCGCATTATCCTGCTGAAAGTAGCCATCAGAAGTTGGGTACATTGTGGTCATAAAGGGATGGACATGGTCAGCAACAATACTCAGGTAGGCTGTGGAGTTGCAACGATGCTCAATTGGTACCAAGGGGCCCAAAGAGTGCCAAGAAAATATTCCCCACACCATGACACCACCACCACCAGCCTGAACCGTTGATACAAGGCAGGATGGATCCATGCTTTCATGTTGTAGACGCCAAATTCTGACCCTACCATCCGAATGTCGCAGCAGAACTCGAGACTCATCAGACCAGGCAACGTTTTTCCAATCTTCTAATGTCCAATTTCGATGAGCTTGTGCAAATTGTAGCCTCAGTTTCCTGTTCTTAGCTGAAAGGAGTGGCACACGGTGTGGTCTTCTGCTGCTGTAGCCCATCTGCCTCAAAGTTCGACGCACTGTGCGTTCAGAGACGCTCTTCTGCCCACCTTGGTTGTAACGGGTGCTTATTGGAGTCACTGTTGCCCTTCTATCAGCTCGAACCAGTCTGGCCATTCTCCTCTGACCTCTGGCATCAACAAGGCATTTCCGCCCACAGAACTGCCACTCACCGGATGTTTTTTCTTTTTCGGACCATTCTCTGTTAACCCTAGAGATGGTTGTGCGTGAAAATCCCAGTAGATCAGCAGTTTCTGAAATACTCAGACCAGCCCTTCTGGCACCAACAATCATGCCACGTTCAAAGTCACTCAAATCACCTTTCTTCCCCATACTGATGCTCAGTTTGAACTGCAGGAGATTGTCTTGACCATGTCTACATGCCTAAATGCACTGAGTTGCCGCCATGTGATTGGCTGCTTAGAAATTTGTTGGTAGAAAAAAATACAGGTGTACCTAATAAAGTGGCCGGTGAGTGTATATATGATTGTAAAACTCAAGGTAAGGTTTTCATTTCCCCAAATCTTCCTTTTTCAAGGCTTTTCTTGGACTTTACAATCCGTGTTCCCTACATGCTGAAAGAAACACAGACGTCCCTTCTGTCTCCTTCTGGCACGTATGCAGAGACCTTCTCATTTAATCCCTAAGAGGGCTTTACAGCCTTAACAGGAAAGATTTAATTAGTTTTTAAAGTAACTGGGAGAGAAAAGAAGGAGTCATTATCTTTATGCTGAATGGCAGCGGTTGTTTAAGGAGGCAGCATCTCTGGTGGCTTTTCTAGGAAGACTGTGGCTCATCTGTATGAAGAGGAAAGGAAAAAATAAAAGAAAGAGCAAAGGAACGTGTAAAAGCTGACTGCTTTACTGTGCTTGAATTTACAGAATGTATAAATCTATTATTAATTAAAAGATCGGCAGATATAGATTGGTCTGTCCTGGAGAAGCATGAGGACATCACTGATTTATTATTTCTTTCCAAGATATGTGAAAAATGATACATCTGAATATCATTATAAGCTGCAGTTTTACATTTGGCTCAACTTTCACTTAAAGGAGGCACCTGTGGGCAACAAAGGAAAGAAAGTCGGACAATTGCACAGAGGACAAAGAGGACAGTATGAGGCGTCCAATATAAAGCTGAATGTCATAAAAAAATAAAAATCTAATGAAATATCAAGACTTCAGATCGATTAAAAGCCAAACAGTAATGTTTTTCTACATGCTGTGTTGCTAAGTGAGAGATATCCTAAGCAGGACGTCGCAGTTTATTAAACAGAATAACATTTGCTCAATATAGTGACAATATGATCGGCCTTTTTTATCTGTTAGTAATTAACAGATAAGAGGGGGAGAAACTGTATGAATTTAGACTTTTTTAACCCTTTAAAGCCCGATCCAAGAATAAAACAAAACAGAAAATTACTTTTTTTTTGGTTTGAAGTCCTTATTTGGCCTTTTAACAAAATATGTAAAATGAAAAAACAGAAATACATTTTTGATATTAATAATTTATTACTATGCGATAAGTCAAGATTATTTCTTGTGTAGTCTTCTGCCCTCTGTTATCAGGTATATCTGATTGTGTACAATAGGATTTTGAGCAAAGTTTTTACCATTAAATGATGCAAAAGGTGTCAGACGCAAAACATTTCAGAAACCGTATGTATCAAATATGATACATTTGGCATTATAGGGTTAAACTTTATCTCTTAAAATATTTAAAAAATCCCAGTTCAACTCAGATATCACCGTCCTGCAAACACATTAGAAGAAAACAAAAAGGAAGAGGGGCAAGGCTATGAGAATTAATTTCTTTATCAATAATTTGCAACTGGAGTTTTTACACATTAAATACGTTTAAGCAAATATCTTTAATTTGACATTTGTAAACAATATAACAAAATGCATGGCCTATGTCAGTGTGTGGACGTGTTTATCAATCAGTGATTGCATATCTTGAAAACAGAGAAACAAGATAAAGTGATATACAAGTACAGGCCGTTTATTATATAAACTTTTGTCGGAGCAAAATTTGTTGAAAAACATTTTTTTTTCCCAACAGACTTTCTGTTCCCTCCTGGGAATCAGATTTTACGGGGGTCCGTTGCTCCCCTCTAGCTCCTCCCCTGGAGCCCTCATCAGCTCCTTATTGGTTCAGAAATCACATCTCAGCAGTGCTAGACTACGTTCCGACTGCAGGCCTTGATGCTCAATTCCGATTTTTTTTTTTTGCATTCCCGTTCCAAATATATGCGACTTGTATATGATCTCCTGTGTGAACATCAATCATACAATGCAAGTGTCCCGCATGCGCAGTAGAGGACACAATGACATCACAGGCCAGTTAGCTCTGTGTTTACGGAAGTAAACATGGATGGTAGTGCCGGCGCGCATCTAGCGGTCTTTTCCAACCTTAAAAACTCAATCTTTTCAACATAGTTAAACATAAATACTGCTCTAAGCGTTATCATTCGTCATGGTTGTTGTTTTTCTTGCCGCTTCTGCGTAGCAAGACTCAGAATGGTGACCTTTGTCGGCTATTACAGGGTTCCTACAGCATACGGCAAGTTAAATTCAAGACTTTTTAAGACTTTTTAATGCCACTTGAAATAAAAAGTTAAGACCAAATCCACAAGAAACACAAGAAAAACCTTCTTGCGACAATTTTACCCAAAGGTTTATTTTAACATAAACTTCTGCACTAATGTTTCAAATTTTGAAAACCCTTCCATACAGGAAGAAAGCTAAAAACAAACAAATGATGGATATATTTTAATTTTTTTTTTGCTGAATTCACAAACTTTGTTTTAGCAGGGAACAAAACAAATCAGCATTAAAGCCCCAACATAACCAGTGCTAAGTCTTTTCTGCAGCTATTTTTCTTTGTATGGTTTTCTTAGTATGTTTGATTTGGTGATAAGTGGAGGCGTTGCAGAGACAAGGGTGGAACAAAACTGAGAAATACCGGCTGTTTCTCTGTAACTCCATTTTGACGCTTTGTGTTTCGTGCTTCGCATGCGACTCCACTGCCTTAATTCCCATCGTTCTGAGCTTGAATGACTTCTTGCATAAATCCACTGAGCCTCATGTATGTTCCCTGGTTTTAGCCATGGAGAAAACTCTTGGCTGGAGACAATTTTGGTTACATTTACACTTGCTCATATTTTCCAGATAAAAAGTTAATGGTGCATCTCCCAAATGTCCCGGCCGCAACAACGCTTTTATTGGTTCCGCTATCGGGACGGAACCAATAGTGACGAGCCGTTATTTTTTTTTTTTATAATAAAAAAATCGGTAGTCAATTTTAACGTTTTATTTAGATTACAAAAATAAATCGTAATAAAAATAATCCTATTTATGATGTTTTAAAAATGAAGACCTACGAAAGACATGATTTAAGACATTTTAATACCAATTAAGGCCTTAATTTTATTTTAAAGAATTCAATGCCTTTTAAGACTTTTTAAGGACCCGTGGGAACCCTGTATTAATGACGTTCAGGTCGGATGAATGCGACCTGGCTGTTCACACACAGGTCGCATTTGAAAAGATCGGATTCGTATCAGATTCAGGACCACATAGCCAAGTGGCCTGGGTCGGATTGGAAAAAATCAGATCTATGTTGTTCAGACTGCCATGAAAAGATCAGATCCAGGTTGCATATGGGTAAAAAAAATCGTATTTGGGTCACTTCAGGCTGCAGTGTGAAGGTAGCCTTAGACATCTGAGCTGATTTTTACCAGCAGCCCTTCTCCACTTTTTGGTGAAATGATTTCTGAAGTCAGTTAGAAGTAAAACCAGAAACAATCTATTACCCCGTTCTGCATGGTTCTGTGTAAATTCACTAACAATAAAGTGTAAATGGGTTGGTTGATGGTATAAGTCATCATTAGGGACAAGTAATGCAAATAAATAACTGCAGTATAAGGAGACATGCCACATGTCATAAAGGGAGAAGGGAGTCATATACGGCTCCTCCTCTAATCTTCCTCCAGCCTTGTTCTCATAGATTCATCTGGAGAATTCACTTAATGTTTTGCCAAAAAGGATTAGTGATAATGATGTTCACAGTTTTATAGACCTAATCCATAGTGAAAAAAACTATAGTGAAGTTAGCACTTTAGTATGGTGCTAATTTTTGATGGGCTTCTGTTAATACAGTACACTGCGAAAACTGAACTCTAAATAAGTCATTTATTCTTAGAATAAGAATTTTTTTTTCTTAAATTGAGAAGGTAATGAGACACTTTGCCAATGGAACAAGACAATTTACATTTAAACTAAGAAAAATAATTATTTCAAGTCCATATTATCCAATTATCTTCTATTAAGAGTTAAATAACTAATTCCATTTGGCAAATAATCTTATTTATCTATTGAAATTAAGGTTAAATAGAAATAATTCAAGAAATGTTTATATTGTTTTTGCAGTGTAAATTCATTAAATATCTGATTAACTGAAAAAGTCCCACTGGAGATAATTACTACTTAAAAATAAAACCCCCACATGGGTTTTATCGTAAGTGGGGGGAATTGGTAAGAACACCTCAACCAAAGCAGAAGTGTATCAGTGGTCACTAGTACTGCAGTTTGCTATATTTGTGTAATTTTTTTTGGTGTTTTCTTTCCACAAAGCTGTATTCTTGGTTTTGAAAGCCATCGTCCATATGTGTTTCTGTCCTCTACTGACATCTGTAAGGCTGAAGGCTGCCTGAATTTAACACAGCAATCTGGAGCACCTTTCCTACCATGGATATAATTCCTGCTGAGACCCCAGTGAAAGCTGAAGGAATAAGAACAAGGAGGAGGAGGTGGGACAGACAATTTGCCCAATCACAATCGGCAATGATTGCGCCTCTAAAGCCAATTTAACATTAAAGCAATGTGACTATTTGCTGGTAAAAGACAAATAGCCATTATTAAAACCATGCCTTTCAATGGTTTCCTTGAACCCCTGTCGGCCTCAGCAGGGGTTCCTGTTAAAAGGGAGTTTTTCCTCTCCACTGTCGCTACAAGCATGCTTAGTGCGAGGGATTGTATTTGAGTCAATGAGTTGATGCAATCAACTGGTTTTCCTTAGATAGAAAACTTTTAATTAGTTTGACTGGATGATCTGGTGAACTGGAAAGTGCCTTGAGATGACATGTGTTGTGAATTAGCGCTATAGAAATAAACTGAATTGAATTGGTTCACAAAAATGATTTCATGTTACAACTACAAACTTCAATGATCTTTGTTGGAATGGTATGTAATTAAACTGAAAGTAGTAGTTTTGGTAGCTTTCCCTCAGGTTTGTCATTGCAATGATGACTTTAAGTGACAGCGGTGTGACCAGATCAAAGGATCTCTTGATGTCACTTTCTCTTATCACGGCAACCTTGTGATCCCAGGGTTACATCTGCAGCAGCTGCCCTGTCATGTACAGTACGTCAGGAGGTAACGAGCTCCAACAGATGCTGCCACTCTAGGAATCCAATGCTTCAGCAGAAGCCATGGCAGCTCCAGCTCTGGTGACCTCCTCTTCAGCCTCTGGGTGTTTCTATGTCTCCTCCGCAGAATCCTGCTCATCTGTAGCATCATCGTCAACAAAATGATCCAGTACTTGGCTTAGATTGAATTATCTTCATACTGGAACATGGTATCATCTGGAGATGGGTTCTTGAACTTTGTTTTATGATGCGGACAAAGAAAGAAGCTCCTTACCCAGAGATTCCCAAAGCGGGGGACACACCCCCGGGGGGGGGGGGGGGGGTGGGGGGGGCAGTTTAATACCAAGCGGTCAAAGCTGAGTGGAGGAGTACAAAAATCTGAATTTTCTGTGAACTTGCACCACAGGAAAATGTCAGGAAAACTTGCTTTATAGAGAAAATAAATTTGACAAAGGATGAATTAAGGAATGCTCCTAAGAGGATTTTAGTTGGCTTTTTAAAAGCCATTTTAACACTAGATGTCCCGGAAAATTTCAGTTTTCCTGCAAGCCCCCATCCCCTCTTCAAGTTTGTGTATTCACTCTACCTTGCCAAGTGTCTTTGTTGTAATGCAAATAACCTTGATGTGACCAGTCCTTCTACATGAGACTGGGGGCCCGTCCACACGAAGTCAAAACGAACACGAAACGCTAATATTTTCCAGAACGTTTGTCGTAAAGACGGAGACGTAAAATAAATGTGATCGTCCACACGAATGCATGAAAACGCTGCAAAATGTATGCAAGGCCTGTAAGTGGCGCTGTCGTGCCAAAGCAAAAATAGGCGACGAAATGTTGGGCATGCGCACTAATATTTATACATGGTTGGCCTGCGGGTCCATTTTCGTGATTCAGTCAGATTCAGGTGCTGAACTATGTGGTCGATATTGCTTTGTTCTTCCTGGAGATATTCCAGAAGAAGAAGATTCTGTTGTAAGACCGAGAGCAGGGTGAGTAGCATGAGCAGCAACCATTCAACACAGTACGGCGCCATTGTTGTTGTGATACTGTGTCGCGCATGCGTGTTTAGAGGCGACGCTATGACGCATGCGTGTAAAAAAAAAATGCGGTTAGAGCTTAAAGATGGAAACGCGAAAACAGCGTTTCAAAATCTTCCCACTCTGAAGGCTGAATAAAAAAAAAGATCGTTTACAGACCCCTGAAACGCCGGCTTCGTATGGATGAGAGGCTGGTTTGGTGAAAAATTTGCGTGTTTAGGCCAGGGTTCGGCTTCTTGTGGACGGGGCCTGCATAAAGGCTGAAACAAACTGGCATCAGAACCAGAGCATGCTCCAAACACTTTTCATTACCTTCCCCTGCAACATCAGACCTTTTTGCAGGAATATCTTGATAAGTCATATCTAAGCCTTTTATTTAGGCAAACCTATTGAACAACCAGATATCATACGGGTCCTAGTTCCTGAGCTTTGAACAGGTCATAACCATGCTATTCCAACAGGGCAAGGCAGAGCCTATTTATATTGTCCATTCAGCAACAGACTCATTTGTATTGTTGCAAAGCTCACTATGTGAAAGAAAGAACAACTTAGAGAATCTGGAAAAGCCGAATCTGTGAATATTTTAGCCAACTTTACTGCAGTCTTGCGATGCTGGCTGCGTGTCTGCAGCGGAAGAGAAATCGCCTGAGTTATATTTCCCCCCAAATAAATAATGGTCATTATCGTATAAATATTCTTGCTTTCTACAGCTTTCCAGCTCATGCAGCTATTTTCATTGTACAGATCAGTTATCGTCTGATCGCTGCGCGGCTGGCTGCGCTGAAATCATTGCGGTGTTGGCGACACTGATGACGTAGACCTAGTTATGTTTAATTACAAATATGATTTTTCCCCCCTGCTCTCAGGTAAAACACTCAAAGAGAGATACTTTAGCTTAAACTGAAACTGAAGGGGGTGGATTTGTTCTCCAGCCACAGCGCTAATGGGGCATTTACATCTGAAAAGGGATTCATGAGTTGATAACTACTGCCGGGGGACTGGAGACTGACGAAAATTCTCGTATCTCAGGGACTTTTAGTGTTAAGGGCTGTTGATGCGTCCATCATTCATTGTCCTAGCTCCAGCCTCTCCTCTTTTTGGCTATATAAGAGAAAGCACCACTGAATCTGACCATCATCCAGATGCAGCTCTTAAAGTAGGTGGTAGTTCTCTGCTAAATAAATCCTTCTCCGGAGAATCGGTGAACTCATATACATCTATGTGCACAGCGTTGTTTGGCTTTCCACGGCAAAACATGCTCCGAGACTCGCTTGATAAAATCCAGATCCACCATGTGGAGATAAAATTAGAAAGCAGACAGAAGCGATGATTATGATGATGGGAGTGTGGAGGTGCATCTGAAATGCATGGTGGTCAACTTTCCTCTATTACACCCAACATGGTGCAGGAAGAAATTACAGAGAACATCACGGTTAGTGCAAGCCAGCATTAGGAAATCTTTTTTTGTTGCTTATCTACTGTGTTATAGACTCCGGTTGGAGGGATGGGCTCTGTAAATATTAATCTCCAACTCTAACTAACTGGATTGAAGTGCGGACTTCTCTAATTAATGGATTGGCTTAAATCTAAGGCTTCAATTCATGCTTATTGAAGATGAATCGTAGCGTTGTAACCTAAACTTTACTCACCAATAGCTTCCACTCTAGTGATTCCTGGTATTTAGTTCCATCCAACTCTTCCTTAAATCTGAACCGTTTCCCCATCCCAAACCTGAAAAGCATTCCTGCAGCATGATGCTGCTTCTTTCTCTGTGTTTAGCTTTAGCTTTCTCCTAAACATAGCATTTATTTGGGGCTCATCCAACCAAAGTATCTTCTTCCAGATATTTAGTACATCCACTACAGATTTTTAAACTGGATTCCTTGGTTGATTCCCTGCAGAATCCCACAGCAGAGTCAATAAAGACTTAGACCGTCTTCTCGGTGAGTATTAATCCGAGTATCCACTCATGCCGCTGTGTAATACTGTAATCTGAATGTCTAATCTGATTGCTGTTCATCTTCTGAAATCAAAGTTTGAGTGACACAGTAACAACTCTGGGTCTTTAAAAGCTTCAGATCTAAAAGCTGCAAAGAAGATGATCTGTTGTTTTCAATTGCATGAGCATTATAGGCTTATGTGCACATAGGACATGCGAACATGCAATTATACCCAAGTCACTTGAGGCATATCGGGCTCTAAAGCTTCTCTCTAATCAGTGTGTGGTGTAATGTGGCAATGCTGAAAAAAAAATCCTGATTACAGCTGACTATAATCCCATTCTATTAAGGTTGGTGACTGTTGGTGAGTCCTTTTGGCTGCTCCCTTCAGAGGTTCATAGGTAAATCATTCTAACCTGGTTTAAGCTCTCATCTGCGTTTCCCGTACATTAATAGATCATATTTACCAATTTCTAGATTTATCTAAGGGTATGATGTGGCTCATGCCTACCTATGGGAAGAATAAATTAAGCATTTAACTTTTCTACTTATTGAAGTTCTAGAGATGAAAGTAAAACTCAGAAATCTGAATGAGAACAGTGGAGGGCCCAACAGAAAAACAAAAATAAGATAAGGAAATCCACAAATATGTGATGAATGAGAAAGGGAAGAGAGCGGACGGAAATATGCCTAGTTTCATGCTTTCTTTCTTACAGTCTGTCGACGTTTCTCTCTGTTGGAGCTTCACTTGTCCCTAGCGTCCCAAAGTGCTTGTTTTTCCTGCAAACAGAAACATCTACGTGACTTTCTCTCACCGGCCGTGTACTATTTGTTGTGATGATCATCCGTTAGAGCATGTATGGCTGCACGCGAGAGACACAACCAGACAGGCAGAGATAGTCAGAGTCTGTTCTGTGACCTGGATATAATGTGGATCCTCAGGACACGGGTTTCCACTGAAACACATCCATGCGGACACAGATTCCTCCGCGTCTGAAGTCTTCTTTGTTGCTCTTCATGACATTTAACTGCTGACACAGAACCTGTCATCTAAACACAGTTAGGATCTATCATCTAATTTTCATTATCGCCAATGATTCCTCTAGATATGACAAAGTAGCCCTGTACCCTGAAACTTGGCAAATTTCTTTTCATTTTGTTGGAAAAGCCAGCAATTTTTTGTTTACAATCCAAA
Organism: Cyprinodon diabolis; assembly: GCA_030533445.1. Lineage (NCBI taxonomy): Eukaryota > Metazoa > Chordata > Actinopteri > Cyprinodontiformes > Cyprinodontidae > Cyprinodon > Cyprinodon diabolis. The sequence goes on from CM060065.1 coordinate 49,577,129, forward strand.
TCAAAACAGCCTTTAAAGGGGCGATAGATTGATTCTATTGGGTATTTGGTCCTTTAGGTCTCTGAATAGGGTGTGTAACATTGGTTGGGCTGAAAATGGCATATTTGCTGTTCTATTAGCGCTAATGCAGCCTGGTTAAAAGCCCTAGATTGAAAGGACAGGTTTTCTTCCTTTTATGGTATGATCATGAATATTTAGATGAGCTGTGTGCTGATTGGTTGGTTTACAACGAGCAAAGCTGCAGAGAAAAGACGTATCATAGCAACCAGCACTCACTGAAACATTGAAATTGTTGATATGGTAGGGTGACCAGACGTCCTCTTTTTATCATGTCCTACTTTTCATGCCTAAAAAAATGTCCGGGGGGAATTTCGTCCAGGATTTTTGTCGACTACAGTGCAGCACGTAGTTGAAACACACCGGGCATTCGAACCGAGCCGTGAGCTCGGGGGCTGGTCCCGGAACCCCGGCAGATGGGGGAAGGGAGTCAGCGGGGGACGTTGTGAACGAACCCGACCCAGTGGGGGTAGCCTGGACACCACCGGCTCCATGCTTCCCCGTGCTTGCCTTACACCCCCCCACCCACCCCCTCAGGCTGAAGACGAGCGGCTCATGGCTCTCTGATGAGGTCCGGTCCAGTCAGAGGCCCAGCAGTCGACACTTCCCAAAAAACAAAAACACCCAAAATCCATGAAACCCAAATCTGATCACCATAGATATGCTAGCATTGCTATCATTAGCTTAGCGACAGAATCATACTTCCAGCTTGCGGTTGTGATGGCCTTACGGTGGGAACAGCCCCTCGTTTCAGTAAAAGAAGTTTAGCTTCTTTGAAATGTCCAAGATTTGAAAGCTGTCTTCAGTAAAATGCTTCGAGCAGATGAACAGCTGAGCATCAAACTTTGCAGGGATCTTCTGATAGACAACGATAATCCGTGCCTGTCGAGTCTTCAGATCCTTGGGAAGACAGTGAAAATGTTCCCCTTTCTCCGTGCATCCTGGAACACTGCATCTACTCCCGTGGTTTTGGCTCATTTTCAATAGAGAAACTGTTGTCTTCCATCTACCTCTATTCATGTTCTTGGCCCAGTGAACCAGTGGGCTGGTCTGTATGTCAATTTCAGGGCGAGACAAAAGTACAGGCAAGAACCAAATAAGGCAACTCAACTCTGTGCTTCGTTTGGGTTCACCCGTTTATGCTGGAAGTTTATAATTGTGAGATTTGCATAGAAAGGAGGCGTTGATGTTACCTGACACCGCCAGATGGATTTGCTCCGCATATCCATCTGGAAACCTTCCGTTGAAGTAATTTTGGGAAGGGGCGAAAATACTGGTTAGCTGATTGGCCTATGTTGGTGATAGACGGGCCAAATAAACCAATCAGATCAACGAAGCATATGACGTACTAACAGAGCGACGACGAAGAGGAGCCAATTGATAGATCAGACTCTTGCCAAAACCAGTTGAGAGAAGAGCAAAAACATCTTTTCCTCTGAGAAAAGCCTCCAGAGCAGTGTTTTGCCCTTCTTTAAGTGAAGAAATACTCTGTAATTCCGATAAAACTTGCTCGATAGCCACGCTAACGCTAGTTTCATCGGCTGAAGCAGCCATGTTCTTTAGACTGAACTGTCGCGCTTCTCGTTGCGTCACACCTCAACCCGCCTCAAAGCCAACGCTGATTGGACATTCGTTTGGTGAACGGCTCCAAATTTTCTTTAACGAAGAGTCTCCAGACTGATCTGCGAGTGAAACCTTGAAAGCTCGCGAGATCAGGATGTTCTCACGAGGCTAGCGTTGAAGGGGTTTGAATTTCTCTGTACGTCCATTTCTCCAACTGAACTATCGTTATTCATCTGTGACAATGGAAACTCGGTGCATTCAACTCTTTTTTTTAAACAAGATAAAGTAGAACTGATCAGTAGCAGAGAGTGGCAACCTTTGACGACATTTTAGTTTAATGTAATCTATTCCCTGCACTACCTCATCTACTCATTGTTCTGTTGTTTCCACTAGATTGCTTTGATCTCACACCTTCTGCCTTTCTGCTATGAACACTTGAATCAGTATTCATCTTGCTGGGAGGTGAAGTGAACTTTTATGTGAAAAGAAACTATAAATAGCAAACTTAACAGATAAAGAGAAAGATGTATTGCATCGGAGGAGTGAGAGAGAAACAGACTTCGACTTAAAATAGATCAGTTCTGGGCGGTCCAAATGTTTGCTTAGCTGAGAGCATCTTGTCAGAAGGCAAAGCAAAGCTTCAGTAGATGATGGGCGTCAAGGTGCTGATAAAACAAAAGATCATTTTCTGTCTTAGAGGCAAAATAGATACATCTGATCAGTGGATGAAGAGTCCATGATGCTTGAGTGAGAAACGTGTGAAACACCTCCTGACATAAGCTTAGTGGATCAGCTAAAAAAACAAACAATCCAGAATAATGAATAACGACTTTCTTCAGGAATTAATCCCTACAGACTTTCCTACTGAAGATTAAAATATTCAACCAGCAGATTTCAAGTTAACATCTGCCTGCTGAACGCTAAGAGTACGAGCAGCGAATGAAACGACTTGCAGATGAGGAGAAAAGGGCATCGAGTTAGAGGTTGCGGTTTATGGGGTTAGAAGTCAGATCTCTTAGGTCACTACATTTGCAGAATGCCTTAAAGGCGGCCTTATACTGATAGAGATTCATTTTTATGTAAATTAACTAAAAATCTGTTGGAGGAATTTGAACAAATAAAACGTTGTCATGACTTTAAGAGCTTTTTAGCTGCTCCTCGGTAGAGATGCATCGATCAAATATTACTGAAAAAAATTTTAGAACAGGATTGGGTGACAATAGGTCAGATCCAAGAGGCCTATCTATGCAGTAAACTTCTATGCTGAGAGTTCATTCGCTACTCTAACTTTATGGAGAGTGTCACAAAATGGAAAGAGAGATAAGATCAGTGATCGGGACCTTTTCCATATTCCCTCAGTGACAGTAACATGCAAAACATGCCGCTGTGTGGAAAAATCTTTGCTCTGAGTGTTACAAGCTTCACTGTGCCCTAATTTTCTATTTAAGAATGTAAAACATTTGCAGAAAGCCTGTATGATCATTAAGCCTGTGGCTAATCAGCTTTCAATCATAGCATGCTGATTGGGTGTATTTCACTCTTCAACAATAAAAGGAGGAATACATTTTATTTACAATGCACTAAACAATCAACCAATACATCCCAGGCTGCTCAAATTAAACGTGTAAAAAAAGTAAGAAGGAAGTAGAATTAGATAAAGGAGTTTAAGCTGAAGTGAATAATTGAAGGTTATGCTAAAACCTTCAAAAACCAGGAAAGTTTACGTTTTCTGCATGTCTGTTTCATATCATTTCTAGGATTTGTCATGATCTGGCCTGTTTGCTCTCCCTTAATTGGTTATTTCTTTCAGCTGTTGTTTTCCCTCCCTGCCTCAATTATCATTCATTCCTCTCACCTGTTTCCTTTGGTTTATATTCCGTTCAGCCTGAGCATTCGGGGCCAGATCATTATTTGTCTTTCTGTTAGCCAGTTTGTTTTGTTGATTCCAAGGTTCTTGTCCTGGATCATGGCGGCCAGTGGAAAGAGGGTTTTGTGTCTGTCTCGTCTCCTGATTATCCAATGTTCCTCCCTGCTGAGTCCTCTGGGTTTTTGTCTCTATACGCGTGGAGGTTCAGTTTTTATCCAGCAAGCCTGGAGACCAGTTTAAAGGTCCTGCATCAAGTTCTGGTTCTACGTCCTGTCTCTGCTACACTCTTCCACTGAGCCTCCCCATTTGCACCTGATCTTGTCTGCTGGACTCTTAACCTGCCTGGGAGCTCTACAAGGCCTGGAGGCCTGGATCCTGCCTGTTCTTTCTGTTCTTGTCTGTTCTGGATCCCTGACCAGGATCAGCTTCCAGCATGACCTCTGGGACTGCAGCAATGGGGGACAGTCTTGGACTGGACTTTTAAACCAGGTAAGCGATCAACTCAGATAATCATCTTCTGTCAGATGATCGTGGTCACTTACCTGTGTTTCTCCCACTAACAGAGTGCCTGAGATTGGGCGGTGCCCCGCCTCCCACCTGCAGCTGCCATGTGCCACAGATCCTAGCAGCTCCCCTTTTAGTTTTGTTTTTCAGAAATAAACGTTGTGAAATTGCCCACTGACTGTCTCCTTGAATACTGGGTGCATCTGTCCTCGTTTCATGACAGGATTAAGTTTGTCCTGTTAAGATGATTTACTGTTTTTCTGAACTTATACTAATTTCATGTTTCCTTTTGGGATGTGCGTACCTTTATTACTTTATTATGTTGATGACAACTCTTAAAAAATAAACAGTGATGATAATAAAGTATTAGGGATTAGCAAATATCCAAAATCAAGTCTCAGAAACACTTCAGAGGTTAAATTAATGTGAATCAATGCATCCCTAATCCTCAGAGGTTACACATTAACCTCAGTCACAGGAAGAATGATTTAAAATCTAACTAAAGGTGGCAGATTAGATATTTAGAATTTAAAGCCTAGTTTAATAAAACAGCACAATAAAAACATTAAAGTAAGAACAACGCCACAGTAACACCATCCAGCGAAAAGAAAAATCCCAGTGGGCGACATGCCAGCATCATCCTCATAAAGGCCTGAACACAACGGTTGCGTAAGACTTTTTAATCTGTGATCTGATTTTTTCCACATCACACTAACTGCATATAGAGAAGCTCAGATTAGGCAGGGTGGGCAGATCTGTGCAGATTTTTTTGTTTACACTTCTGTTTCTGTGCTTTAAACAAATTCCCACATTTGACTTGGACAGATTATTAAAAGTGATAAGAGTGAAGAAGAAAAAAACACCGGTGTAAAACATAGCCCCACTTGACGGGTCTGTGCAGCATCTCAAAACCAGAACGGATAGAGAATGTTTATTTGCCTTTAGCATAGAAAAAAAAACACAGTGGGACGGTTTCTATGCTGACTGAGGCAGTGGAGGTGATTCTCAGAGAGAGATCTGGGAAGTTTATCCAAGTTTTTGTTTTCTTTTTTCATAAAAGGTGAGAGAGATACTTTGATTTAAAGCTGCCCCTTGTTAGTTTGTTTATTTTGTAAGGCTCAAAGAGGATCATTACTTTACTATATCCGTTTTCGGCCCTCCTAAAGTTGAGAGTGATAAACGGGGCTTTCTGTCCCTCATTGTTTTTGTGAGGCTCATGGAGGATCACTACTTTATCCATTTTATATCCTCCTGAACGTGGGTAAAGTATTCTTTTTGTTTTATGTTTCATTGATTGTTTTTGCACGAGCTTGTCCAGCTTACTAGACCATATACACAATGTGTGACTCAAAAACTGACTGTTTCCCTGTGAGCTTAAAATATTTTATTTCGTATTTTCCCCCAAAGTTGATGTGTTTTACTTTGTAACTGCGTTTCAAATCCTGTCAGACCCATGAATTTGCCCCTGGGGTTTTTCTCAGTTGTAGCTATGCAAGCCTCCTTGCAGAAAATGATGTCAGGTGTGATCATCCCCACAGTGCTAAATACCACGACCTCATTCTGGAGCAAAATCGGACGGGCGAGTTTAGGCAGGGCTCGATGTTAACCATCGCCCGATCGCCCGGGGCAAGTCATATTTATTGTCGGGAGAGTACAGATTTCATTGCATTTACCCGCCGGGCAAATGCAATGATCGCAAAAAATTATCACTCCAAATTACTTTAAAATCACCGACATTCGACATTTTTGTTGTTTTGTACACATTCTCGCGTGATTTTAAAAAGCCGCGTGGTTTTCCGCTAGATGGCGTGATTCAGCTCTTGGGGAGAGAATTCAGCAGAGCAGCAGCTGGATGATGAATTTAATCTATACTATAATACACGCTAGATTAAAAATGATCAGTCAGGGATTAGGAAAATAATAATAATAATTGTATGTGCACATTGTAAATATTTCTATCATATGGCAGTCTTCTGTACAGTGATGCAGGTCATACATTGAATTTTTTTCTCTTCGACATTGGAGTGGTGCATTTAAATGTTATAGAGCTAAAACTGTTAAATTGGTGAGTAGCAGTAGTGTAAGTTTTTAACCAGTCAAGATTTTTTTTTTCGATTTTTAACATTACAATTTATATTTTTCCAAGCACACAACAGTTTAAAGCAAAGTTAAGTTTGAAGAGAATGTGCAGGAAGGATTGAAAAGCATGTTAACACGGTAATGTAGGCTTGAGTTCATTATCTGACGCATGCAGATACACACCAGGAACCTGGAAACTTACTGAATTGCAAAAAAACATTTAAAAAACAAACATGTTTCATTGATATATATACAAAAATGAATATTAGGAACTATATTAATCAAACATTATACTGGGCAAGTAAAAATTGTTTCAGGTCAAATGAAATGTGAAAGCCACTTGCCCAAAGGGCAAACAAGATTTTGAAACCATGCCCACATGGTTTAAAAATGCTACACCTCCATGATTTACTTCCCAGAGGGACTATAGGGGGTGATGTTGAGGTGTTTGGCTTTAGGACCGTTTAAAGACAGACATTCTCACCAGGTCTAAGTGTTTGAACTTTTTCCAAACCTTTTTAGTCTGTTCAGGCCTCTAAAAAGGGTTATGGGAATAAAATATAAAACAAGACATATTTTTAAAGGGTTTTGCATTAAGTTTGGTGGTTGAGGCAAATGAACAGATATTAAAGTATTTCTGAAAGCTCAGGTTTGAAAATGGAAAAAAAAAAGAAAAAGGAAGATGGCTTACTGGCGATTAGAAATTGGTGTTAAGTGTGTTTTTCTTTAGTTCTAGCTCAACTTTAAACCAACTCTAGCATAAAAAAACACAGACAGGCTTTTTATTTCTCCCAAGAATCAGTATGCTTGGAAAATCCCTGCTGTGACCCCTCCTACTATCTTATCTTCATCTATGAGGACAAAAGTCCTTCAACAAATACATTCGTCTTTATTCTGACCAGAACCGGAACATGTTGCAGGAATTCTTTAAAAGATCAGCTTATCAGGTGCACCATTCAGAAACATCAGACAAGTTTACCTTCGCTTTTCCCTGCTTTCTGTTGAGATCGCACCGAAACAAACTGCTTCTTGTTCCTCAGTCTGAGCTTTCAGTCAGATAATCAAAAAATCTCTGAAATGAAATTGCTTGTTGTTTGCAAACACAAGCTTATTAGCTGGTTAAAAAAAAACATAAAAACAGGGAAAACTGTAAAATCAACAGGAAGAAGAAGTGTTAGTTGGAGTGATCTCACAGTAATAATGGAAAAATTTAGCCAAAAAATGGATGATTTCTTTGAAAGGAAAATAAGGAGAAACATTTCTAATTTGGGAGGATCATAACATTTGCATAAGCTCTTTAACTATGCATTTTGATTTGTGAGGCTCTCATCTATGATGTTTCATATTTCATTTAGTGAGGAGTAAATAATCTCATCAAAAGATGACATACTTTAAGGCAAATTTAAATGTTAAGAAATTAGATAAAGTACAGCAATATTAGGATTCATGTAAAAACTACAACTATCACTAAACCAGTTTGTTAAAACAAGTATAACACTAATGGTATGGTTTTCTCATCAAACTGGCTATCTCTGGTGGCTAATGAGAATGGATGGCAAGGGATTCCACGCCAAGCAACACTGACTTACTTCCTGCTAGAGGACCAGGAAATAAGGTTAACTTTGCTTCCAGGTCACATTAAGACGCTTCGACTGGAACACATTTTAATATCAGTAAAAAAGAAAACCTGACTGAACACAATAAGCCTGCAATGATCAATTATCATATTTAATAAGTGGGAAAAAACAACTTGGACTTGAACTGTGACAGTAAATGTTCTTGGGTTTTTTTTGGATTTCAATTTCAAAAATCCTCTAATCTAATCTCAATTTTTTAAATATCTCTTCAAAGGGGTTCAATAAAAATTTCATCTCTATATCCAACTGTCTGCTGCTTCTTATATACGAACAGATGAGTCCAAATATGTATCTAGTTTCATCAAAGCAGTGTTAATGAACTTTGCTTGTTTCATTTAGGTTGTTAAAGTTCCAGACCACTGCGATGTTTGGTATTTTAAAAGTCCCACACATCCAGATGATCCAGAACTTAAAGGTGTTAAAGTCCAGAAAGGAAAGTTCTTTTTGAGCCTTTTTTGTGGTTTAAATGAAAAAATCTGGAATAATTGGCATTATTAGACTTTTATCAGAAAAAAATCATCTAAGAAATACTATCCTCTGCAATACTTATCTAGATCTGCCAATGACACCTCCAGAGACCATGTCCCTCTAAACCCAGAGCCTCAAACTCCGGTCCTTGGCATCTAGTGGCCTGCAATTTATAGAAGCATTGCTGCTCCAGCAAACCTGAATCAGATGAGTTGATCGTTACCAAGCCTTTGCCAAACTTGATGATACGCTTAGGAGGTAATCAGTTGATTCAGTTCAGCTCGAGCATAAATGTACCTAAAAGTTACAGTCAAGTAGAGAGTTGGAGATCCCTGCTTTAAAACTTTTTTTGGTGACCCATATTTCCTGTATATCTGAGTTGGGAAAAGATAAGCCAATGATTTACGGGGTTTATACAGGAATAAATAACTGAAATGTAATGCTTTTTAATGCTCTTAGAAATTATTTTAATGCCACCAACAGGCTGCAGCCATGTCCCGAATTTCTCGTTTTCCAGCCACGTTTGTTGAAATTTGCTCATTTTAAATGCCACAATAAACACATTTAATGAATCGTATTGCCAATTAAGGCCTTAATTTAAAAAATAACAATTTAATGACTTTTAATGATTTTTAATGACCCGCGGAAACCCTGATTTAGGTATTTGGGGGTTTATGGGGTATTTAAAATTGGCCTATGAGTTGTTTACAGTCAACACTTTTCTGCCGATAATCTCTCCCAAGAGAGACTTGCGATGCTTTCTAGGTTCTTTTGTAACCGATTGGATTGGTTGTTCGGCCCTGTGGGAGTAATTTAGTGTTCTGACTACCTCCAGGAAGCTTCACCGCCGTTCCATGCTTTCTCAATTGGAAGATAATAAATCAGCCTGTAGTTCACCATTGACTCACAAAGCCTTAGAAATGTTTTTTTAACTCTATCCAGCTCTAATAAAATAATAATGTCTTGTGTTGGTTTCATGGACAGAGACTCGGTGTGCTGCTTTTTGAGACAGAACAAAAACAAAATGCCGATCCATTGACCCATACCTGGAATGAAATATTTCCCATCAGTGTCACGCTGGTTAAATCAGTGAAATATTTAACAAAACGCTGCTTTTGAAAACCTTTGAATAATATGAAAATGTCTTTGATGACCTGACATTATTAATATAAAAAAAAGCTAATCAAAAGAAATATCTATGCTGGCATAAGCCTCCATGCAGCTCTAGGGATGAGTATTGGCATGGGTGTTGCATTATGATACTTGGGTCACAATACGATAGTGAAATATCACTGTATATTGCAATATTTTACTCCGCTAACAACATAAAATTTATAGCTAAAAGCTGAAATCACTATATATCGCCAAATATATATATTTTTCCCCACACCCCAGCATCTCCAAACCAATATGTTAGGTTTATTCAATGATGATTATAAAGTTAATGTATCTGCATATGGAACATTGGAGAAATGAGATGCTTCACTCTGTTTACTGCAAACTGTCATGCAACGGTGGTAGAAAATTGCTGATGTTTGTGCAAGGCTAATCACAGTTATCAGGAGACCACTCTATTCTGTGATTCAATCAGAGGAGCATTTTGTCCTATGACCTGATCAATTGCCTTGTCAGAAGAACACTCTATTTTGCAACCCACCCCATGTGTTATGATCTGCTAATAAAAAGGCTTCTGCTGAGGAAGCCCATCAGAGGGTAGATGTAGCTGAATGTAGCTCTCTCCTTCTGCAGAAGCCGTTAAAAAATCCCTCTTCTGTGTAGACTCAGTTCTTCTTTTACGAACCTACATTTTTGAACCTAACACAGTATCAGCAAAGTTTGGAAAGAACAGCAAAAAAAAAACTTTTCACTTCTAGCAGTAGTGCATTTCTGACCTGCTGCTGGTGTTGCGGAGGATCACAAGTGCGTCAGGAAAGCCGTCCAGGTTGTAGTCTCCGAGATGCAGGACCAGAGGTTGGCTGGGGGTACCTGGTACAAAGCCCCAAACTGTGTCCCTCTGTTTGAAATCTGCCAGAACCGGGACCCACTGAACAACAACAAAAACAGAAGTACCTGGTGAGAATTTCAAATTCAAGAATCTGAGGCTATTTCTTTAAAAAAAGAAAAGGGAAACAGTCTGAGCATAAAAAACACCCCAAAAACAATCCATGTATTGTTCGTTCTTTGCTTTTTTTTTTCGTTTCAAAACAAACACGAAAAAACAAAACAAGCATTCTGTTTTTCCGTTTTTAAAACCTAAATCGAAAAAATGAAAAACCGAATTAATAGAAAATCAAAAGCGTTTGAGTTTTGTTTTGCCATCTAAATGAAAATAAAATACGGTTGATGTTTTAATATGTAGCGGCACCGGAAATAAAGTAAGTCGCCAAAGAAAAATAATTTACAGTGGATGAAGACGGCATCAAAACAAACCATTTCTAAACAAAAGGCAATGGCTGCAATTGAACCGTTTTTGGCATTGATTATCGAACTTTTTGAGAGAGGAAAAACACACAGAGGAAATCAGTGATGCTTTGAGCCGCCATGGAGCTCCACATTACTCGTTTCCATTTTGGTAGTGCTAACTGAAAAAGTTCTTCTTCTTGTGGATTATAATGGCGGTTGGCAAGAAATTGAAGGAGTACATTACCGCCAACTATTGGTAACAAAAAAAATTATGTGTTGGGAGTTCAGGTCTTAATTTCCGGTTCTGCCATAAGGTCCGTTGAATTAACAACAAAATAAAAGTTTGTCTTTGGTTTAACCATTGCAGTTAAAAAAAATCCCAAAATTTCATTTTTGCAAATGCCGTTGTTCTAATTTTGTTTTAAAAACGGAAAAACAAAAAAAAAAACACATGCTTATTTTGTTTTTTCGTTTTTGTTTTGAAACGAAAAAAACCAAAGAACGAACCATACACGGATTAAAAACCTTGTTCATCTTTAAAAACCTGATAATGTGGTGGCTTTATTTCACCCAGACCTTGCAAAGCCACTAATAAAAGCTAAACAACAATTTGTACAGACCTGAGGGATTTTCTCTTGGTTTTTTTAGTTCTTTTTGCACATATATATTTAGCATAACATAAGTCTGTAGACAATTTATGAGGTATTTTTGATCATCAACTTGAACAGACTACAGAAGGATATTTAAATTACATTACATCCAAATCAGTGAGAAGCTGCTAAGAGATTAAACAAAATGATAAACAAGACGGCAGAATGAATGCTGTGACTGTCATATGGCATTTTTTAACATGCAAATCTCTACAAATCGTATCACTCTGTCTAAAAGAAAAGCCAGAAAATGGATTTATTTCAACGAGGAAGAGAGAAAAAAAGGACATAAATAACACAGAGGAAAATTAGGAAAAATGCATTTCCATCACTGCATACTGTCCGCATGTGCTAATCCCAAAGAGACACAGGGCAAGATGCAGCAAATTTTAACTATTCATGAATGATAAACAGAGAAAGCAGGTGCAGGAGAGTCACCAGAGATGCCACTAACAGCTCTTAATAAGACACCGTCATAGGAAAGAAATTTGAAAAAACAAAACCCAGAGCATAATGTCACCTCTGCTGGGCTCATAAATGCAGCTGTGCAAACTACACAGACAGCGACTGGTGGGGAATGAACAGATTCCGGCCTGTTAATAGAGAGATAAGGTAAGGAAAAGGTGTAAGTTATGTTAATGACTCGGTACCTCTGTGGCCTCCCACCAGTCGGTCATCAGCAATTTAAAACAGGATGAGCCGGCTTACTAAAGTGTTCTTTACTCCAAATCATTACTATCCACACATAAACTGAGCTTTAAAAAAACATTATTTAACCAAATACACTCCCAATACAAATAATAATGGATAATTCAATAATATAGCACTTTGGATGCCAAGGGCATTTTAAGTTATCATAAAACTAAATTCCTTTTTTAAGAGTTATGCTCCAAAATACATTAGAGAGCTAGATTCCTGAAAGTGAGCATCCGGGGCAGTCACAACGGGAGAGAAAAATGCATGAAGATAAAAAGTCATCAATACTATTACAGCAGGAATGGTTAATAGAGCTTCATGCAGGAGCTTGTGAGTCACCAACTGTTTTTAATTCAGAAGTGTATAAATGCTGTAAGCTTGTCCTGGTACAGCAGATGTTACAAATCCTAAAAATAAGAGTTTCATTAAACAGACCTATCGGTTTCTAGCTGATGTCTGTCATTACTAACTAAAGTATTTTAGTTTTGATAAACGCCACAAATATAAGGGGATTTTTTTCTTCACACCATTTATTTTACTTTTCTTCAGCTCAGAAGTTTTCATATCATTCCTCAGTGTGCTGTTTAATTATCCTTTAAACTTTATGAGCTGCTAAAATGTTTTGATGTTTTCTTCTATAAGCTTTTCACAGCATTTAGCTGGAATTTTGGCTTTGCTGTGATGGCAGGACACCAATCTAGAAACCTAAATAAGATTTTTAGGAGTCCATGATTTTCCTCTGGTTTAGATCAGATTAGATGAGCTTTATCGATCTCACAGCGGAGAAATTCACTCGTCACACATTGGCATAGTAATTAAAGAAGAAGGTGCAAACAAGGAGGAAAAAGGTGCATTAAGAAGAATAAACAATATATATATATATATATATATATATATATATATATATATATATATATATATATATATATATATATATATATATATATATATATACAGTATATCCAGGTATATACAGTATATCAATATGAATAAGGATTAAGGTGCAAGTGTACATGTATTGCACACAATGAAAAAAAAAAAAAATACAAGGTAGTAGCACAGAAGTTTGAGGTGACATATGTACAATCCGGGTGGCTTATATACAGGTGGATTTACTTTAACGTTAAAGTGTAGTAGGTAAGGAACAACGGTGAGGTAGTGGTATGACTATTCTATTTACAAAGCCATGATCATCTGGGACTTCTCCAGCTGTTCTGGTCCAGGAGTGAAAGTGAGAATATTACCCCCTTCAGGTTGCTTTTACATAGAAAGCTTTAGATAGGACCAAACAACATTGTCCAGTAGCATTGGATTAGTTTGGGGGGAAAAATAGAAATAAATGTATATATTTATTAATATATGTTTAATAAAGTTTTAGAAACAGATAGCTGAACTGCTAGGTAGACGACTGCACAGGGCAGGATGGAGAAAAATGAGCCGTGTCTGTAAGTAGATCACTATCTGTTATCAGCCAGATTTTATTTAAGTTTGGTTAAAGTTCCTTTATAGTACAAACCTGGTATAAAGCGTTCCAAAGATTAAATCCCTATGATTACTTAACATTTAAATCCAAAAATGATCAGAAACTGAAACAGTTCAGTCTGTTCAAAACAGACAGAAAAAGGACCCCAAAACATGTTTTTTTCAGTTTATGCTGCTAGTTCGTTTCTTTTTTTATGTATTTGCATTTACTCTGTCAACACCCAATAAAGTATTTTTATATTTTTTTTGTTGAACCAAACTGTTTGTCTCAGAACCAAGCTCCTTAACCTGTGACTCCTGTTGTGCTACATCGCTACCATTTGGTACTAAGTATATCTGAAATTTTCTGCTAAGTCATTATTCATTTGATTCAGGTTCCAATATAATCAAAATTAACCCTTGTTGTGCTGGAAACATTGGATTGGTGTATTTATAAGCACTTAAGGAATGTTACTTGAGAGCCCTCGCTGGTGTTGTAACTGAGCTAAAGAGAAATGGTCGAGTAGGTTCCAGCTTGGACGTTTCTTCCAGATTGAACTCGGAGCTTTAATGAAATGCTGCTCGGTCTGGCTCTCATTAAGTGACTATTGAGTAATGTTGCAATGCGGTTTGAAGAGCTGCCTGCATGCCAGATGGACACAAAGCTTAGCGATGATTATTGCTATGGTAGATAGAAGTGCTTGAGATGACCGTGCAGCAGATGCTGGCAGAGAAAGAAAAGAGTGAGTGGGAGAGCTTTGAGGCTGCTGCCAATCTATCTGCTGGCAGAAGATACACTGGTCTCTGCGGATGGACATAACATTACAATTTCCAACGGATAATCGCAGATTTGCAAAGGTAAATCAATTAAAACAGGCAGAGAAAACATGAAGATGTCAGTTATTTTTATGTTCTATTTCAGGCTGACTGTTTAACTGCAAAGAGAAGAAGAGTAGAGAGAAGAGCTCATCTCAAGAGGAAAGAAACGTAGGGAAAAACATTAAGCAGCTGATAAATGTATGGCTCTGTTCCAGTTTTAGACTAAACGGACAGTTCAGTAGATAATGACAGATTAGCTTTTTAACTCCAGTTCCCACTGAGTGAATGCAGGTCCAAAATAAGAGAAACGAGAAACACTGTAAGAAATCATATTGTCGGATGGATGTAGAATGCTAAAATACAAACTTTTAAGAGCTACATGTAAAAGAAATAATCTAAAGATAGAGGCCAGATAAATCTTTCATACATCCTTTAATTTTTCCTCTCCGTTTCAGAAGCAGGAATTTCCCTTTAGTGATGCCTTGGCAGCATTCTGGGGTTAAGCTCCTTGCTAAAGGACCCAAAGTGATAGCCTGTGTTTTAAATGGTTGACCTCACCAGGATACAAACACACTGGTTTTATAATAACTAGGCCTCCAATCCTCAGTATAGACAAAAACATTAATAAACACTGCCGTTCAAAAGTTTGGGGTCACATTGAAATGTCCTTATTTTTGAAGCAAAAGCACTGTATTTTTCAATGAAGATAACTTTAAACTAGTCTTAACTTTAAAGAAATACACTCTATACATTGCTAATGTGGTAAATGACTATTCTAGCTGCTAATGTCTGGTTTTTGGTGCAGTATCTACATAGGTGTATAGAGGCCCATTTCCAGCCACTATCACTCCAGTGTTCTAATGGTACAATGTGTTTGCTCATTGGCTCAGAAGGCTAATTGATGATTAGAAAACCCTTGTCCAATCATGTTCACACATCTGAAAACAGTTTAGCTCGTTACAGAAGCTACAAAACTGACCTTCCTTTGAGCAGATTGAGTTTCTGGAGCATCACATTTGTGGGGTCAATTAAACGCTCAAAATGGCCAGAAAAAGAGAACTTTCATCTGAAACTGGACAGTCTATTCTTGTTCTTAGAAATGAAGGCTATTCCATGCGAGAAATTGCTAAGAAATGGAAGATATCCTACAACGGTGTGCACTACTCCCTTCAGAGGACAGCACAAACAGGCTCTAACCAGAGAAGAAAAAGAAGTGGAAGGCCGCGTTGCACAACTGAGCAAGAAGATAAGTACATTAGAGTCTCTAGTACCCGCAGTAGCCTGTTTGTGCTGTCCTCTGAAGGGAGTAGTACAAACCGTTGTAGGAAATCTTCAATTTCTTTGCAATTTCTCGCATGGAATAGACTTCATTTCTAAGAACAAGAATAGACTGTTGTGAGGTAAGCTACACTAGATGGGACTTTCTAAGAGTTCTGCAGCTGAACTTCTCACAAAGTTTGAACATTCTGGTCCAAAGCAAGCTTTTTTTCTTGTTCTTATCACACTGAGAAGAAAAGCACATTCCTATGTTCTTGCAGGATATGTAACTAGCTTAGGTTTTGGATACAAGAAAGATATGCAAAGAGCATATAACAATAACCAGTAGAAGTTGAAACAGAAAGTCCAGTTTCCTAATGGTAACAATAACTAAAACACCAACACAGTGATGGCATTGGAATATAAAAAACCCAACTGAAGGTTGTTTTACAGAGCATCATACTGACAGACTTTAAATAGAAAGAAATGTACTGGGAGCCTTCTGATAAGATGAAACCAGTGAGGATGCCTTAGAGCAGGGTTTCTTAACCCTGGTTCCCCATGGTCCACCATGTTGCAGATATTTCCCTGCCTCCACATACCTGAACTGAATAAAAACAAGATAAACAGGCTTTCGCAGCATTTGATGGCTGCTGAGGAGGTTACCCCATCATTTAAATCAGGTGTGCTTGATAAGAAACGCATCTAGAACATGAAGGACAGAGAGCCCTGAGCACCCTGCCTTATAGTCACCTACACAACCAAAATAAAACAGAGAAAACCTAAAAAAAATAAAACTACCAGAATGGTCAAGGCAATTCACTGACATTGTTGAAATCATCTGAAAACCCTATTCTGTTAAAAAATGTTTTTCTGCAATAGGTTTCTAATACATTAATGTAGGTATGTTATCATTTATTTTCTTTTTTGTTTCAATGTTTTACCAACAGCTTAATTTATGAATAGATGTACTTTCAATCTTTTTTAATTTGTAGTTTTTTTTGGTAAATGTTCTTTCTAAATAGACTCAGAAAGGTTTTAATAAATAAAAACCTTAATGTTTTTTAATTCTGGATAGCAATGTTTGAAAATGCGAAACACGAAGGCTGTGACGGCCTCATGGAACCAATCACCTCTGGTTGGTTTAGCTTATATAGGGGGTTTGTTTATCAGTGAGAGGATGTTTACATTGTGACTCTTCACACTCACTTTGTCTCCTCTTAAAATAATTTTATTCCACAATATTTGGGAAAATCTAATAATTTCTACTCCTCAGCTCTGACATTTAGCAGGAAGCCTAAAGAATGGGAAGTTAAAGGTCCCGCTACATTATTTATGAATGTTTGGAACGGATTTCACTCCTGAATAATCAGCTCTAAATCGATTGGTAACTTGGTTATTTCTCTTGGTGGACAGCAGCAGTCGCTTTTTTAAAGGAGTCACGGTATTTTGGTATTTTACTCACACTTCTGAAACTGACCTTAATGTTTAATCCATTTGAAAAGTTTTCCATTGTTTGTCTACATCGTCTCCAGTTCTGTTACACAACAGGTAAAACATTAAACAAGCAGCAACACTTCCAGAATGCCAGCAGGTGTGTCAACTAATCGTTTTGATTCTTTTTGGTGGAAAGAGAACGGAGTAATAGCAAGAAAGGCCACTGTTAAAACCCATATATGAATTACATTTATCAAAGAGGACCAAAATCAGACTTTGGATTTTTTTCTCTTCTGAAGAAAGAGCCAACAAAAACCAAAAAAAAAACAAAAAAACCCAAAAACAGTAAGGTGCAAGATAACAAGCTCAATACCAGCGCACACATTTTAACATGTAAAGTCTAATTTGTGGAAGATGACTCCTTTGAGATTACTCCCATCTGTTCTAGACAACGTGCAAAAGTAATAGAAGGCATTTTGTGACTTATAAGAAGAGGAAGAATTATAGAAATATCACAACAAGATATTGATTTTGGATATTCAGTTCAATTCAGTTTATTTATATAGCGCATATCGACAACACATCATCTCAAAGCACTTTAGAGATACAGTTCAAACAGATCATCCAGTCAAATGATTCAGAGTTTTCTATCTAAGAAAAACCAGTTGATTGCATCGACTGATTGACTTGAAAGCAATCCCTCACATTAACCATGCTTGTAGCGACAGTGGAGAGGAAAAACTCCTTTTTAACAGGAAGAAACCTCCAGCAGAACCAGGATCATTGTGAGCGGCCATCTGCTGAGGCCCACTGGGGTTCAACGAGACAGAAGCAGATATAGAAAAAAAAAGCAGATACAAAAAGCAACTGTAAATCAGAAATTACGTCCAATATCTGCCAAAAAACGAATATTCACATAAATCAGCTACCATTTAAAATCTCTGCTAGTTAGCTGATAGAAACACTGATTTCTATAAGATTCGGGGCGACAGTGGCGTTGGATGTAGGAGTTTGCCCTGAAATCAAAGGATTGACGGTTCAAGCCCCGACTCCGACTTTCATTGCCGTTGTGACGTTGGGCAAGACACTTCACCTGCATTGTCTACTGATGGTGGTCAGAGGGCCCGGTGGTGCCAGTGTACGGCAGCCCCGCTTCTGTCAGTGAGCCCCAGGGCAGCTTTGGCTACAATGTAGCTCGCCACCATCAGTGTGTGAGTGTGTGTGTGAATGGGTGAATGAATGTAGTGTAAAGCGCTTTGGTCAAGTCTCCTGACTTGAATAAATGCGCTATATAAGTACATGCCATTTACCAAAGTTGATCTAACTCATAGTTGATTTATAAGTCGGTCCGTTGTTCTCATAAAGTATGTTGTTGACTATTGCTCTGTTTCAGTAATGTCAATTAATGAAGTATTTTCTACTACGCTATTTTACAAAATAAGTAAGTAAGTAGGTGATCCATGTTGATGCTGTATGTGGTTAGTGTTGGTATCGTCAATATGCCAATATCTGTGTCATATCAGAAATGAAAAGGCTGTATTTGGGCACCCATAGTATCAAATTATTATCTAAATCAGCTGACTTTAAAGAAAGGAGTTAGTCTGCAGTGGAGAATCAAGTTCATAGTTATGGCCGGTCATTTTTTTGACTCAACTGTATTCATGCAAAGGCAGTTTCATACACGTTGTCAGTTTAAGAAAAAATGGTTAAAGATATCAAATAACATACTTCTTATCATGACCTATTTTGTTAAATCAATTTTTTCAACTAAGTCCTCAAGGCAAATACATCACAGGCCATTGCTTTACCTCAGAGTCCTTTGCTCTGCTCACAGTTGTGCTATGACATTCCCTCTCAGGTGAACATGAGGCCCTTTGCTTATCAGCAGACCACTGTGCTGATGTAGGCCCTGAGGCAATCAGTGTACTGTCTGCTTCTTCTTTTTTCCTTTCTTTCTAAACACTGATTAGAAAAGGAGAGAGGAAAAGCCAAGAGAATATCAACAAGATCGAGTCAATACGGCAGAAAATGTAGATACATACACAAGTGGAGTGTGTAACACGTTTCAGACTGAGGAGATCGTTTGAAGGTACTTCAGCATTAAAGCCGTTTATAGAGAGATTGCGTCTTACTCTCTAGGTTATACATTAGTTACTTCTGGTGTAAAGCTCAATGAGAACAAAGGTTTATGGAAAAATGGAAGAAATTATGAATGAAATTTTCACAAAGTTAAAAATATGTCAAGATAAAAGCTTTTTACTCAGTTCATAGTGTTGTAATGATCCGCCAGTCTGTTGTAATGTTCAACATAATGCATTTGAGTAGTTTACTATTAACTCCACATCCTGCACCTGTTCCATCATATTTAAAGACTACACCTATTATCTTAGGCTTAGTGCAAGTGAATACATCCAGTGGTCCTTTCATGTCTCATCATCATGCTCTATTTCTGAACTTGGTTTTGTCCCAATTCCCTCTTGTCTTGGATTCCAGGCCTGACATCACTTACCTTGCAGGCAAGATGAATAGTCATTAGATTTGTGAATTTACAAACTCCCAAAAATACATCTCGCCAGATGCCAACAGATGCGCTGGCCTCGAATACAGGAATGTTTTTAGCCAATGAAATGCAGTGACGTTTTTGACATCAACCAGAAGTGGCAGAAGCACAGCAGACATAGTTGCATAAGTAGAGACTGCTATTGGGTTTGTTTTACCTGAAATACGCTAAATTTTTTATTTGAAAAAACAGCAAAAATATGTGATTTGTGTCCTTTCGGGTGTGAAGATGTCTGCACGTTGATCCTTTGATAAGAATTTGATTTATCAGTCAAATCCGCCAGTTTTGAAACAAATCAAGAACATCCGTCATAGCTGGTGCTGCTGCTGTGATTGGCTAATGGCTCCACATGGATGGAGGTGCCAATCCGTAATTTAGCCAATCAGCTCCAAGAACTGTACCAAATGTCCCTCCTTTATGAACACTCTCTACAGGAGCCTTTTCAGGTGAAGACTGTGTAAAAACCGAATTGAACTGCATGGATCAATCTGGCTTAGGCCAGGTTATGACATCACTTCCTGGTTTTTAAATCCAAGCCTGGCTATTGACTCTGATCTTCTGCCCATCCTTCTCTGGATTATTCTCTTTCCTGTCCTCTGACCAAGCTCTGTTTAACTGGTATACAGTTATGAGCTTTGTGGGTCTTCTGTGTCCCAGAGTTGGGGTTCATCTCAAGGGATTCCTTTGGTTCAACACACAACTTCTCTTACTGCATAGAGCCTTCCTCACTGTAAGGATTGGAGCTCCACTGAGTCCAATCATTTTAAAGTCATGTACTCATTATTTTGTCCCCAATCCTTAAATGTCCATCTTTGTGGTTCCTGATTTGACCTGTTAGTGTTCCAGAAGTCCCTGAAAAACACGGTTTCATTAAACTCTTGGGTGCTTGGGTTTATTTCAAGTTACTTTAAGTCAGACATTACAACCATTTAGGTATAAAATGGTGGGAAGACGCCTCCATTGGATGAGAGACAGGTGGTGATCTTTCATATTGACTCTACTTGTCTTTGGTTTCAACAAAGAGATTGACACACAGTAAATGCGCTTTTTAATGCTCTCAAAATTGAGCTTAATATGAACCTAAACACAACACCTACAATACTGGGATACTTTTATATAAACTCAGACAGTGGGAGATAACCTACTGACAATGGTTTGTTAGGATAATTTGTGAGACTATAAAAGAGGCCTAAATCATACGTCACCAGGCTTTTTCTGAAAATGTTTCAACAGGTAGTTGTAGGTTTTTGTTAATTATGTCGGCTCGCACTACAGCCACCATCATTTGTCAGAGTTTATGGCACAAAGGCAGATGATGAAAAGACCATTGGCAAAATGAGATCAAATACAACAGCATAAAAAGGAATTATGAGATGGGTTCTTTCAAACATTCAAAGAGATTTAGAAAGCATTATTGACCATTTTGCTTCATTAGGGAATAAAAGTGATTCCTAAGAGTTTTGTTTCTAATTGCTCTGCAGAAATGTGTTGTAAATTATATTAATCAAAGCTGGTAAAATAGAAACTCTCAAGGTGAGCTAAAAAATAAAATAGAATAAAAAATATTCAACTTTTTACCCCAAATATGCAGAAGTTTCCCTACTCTTGCTATTTAATCAGTAAACACTGCAAAGTATTGGCATAATGTCAAGACTGCCGACTTTTTCGAAAGAATCAGTTGCTTTCTGATTCAACCACAGCCTGAATAACTAAAAAATGACTTTTTCAGGTTCAAATGTCAACAATATTAACTCCAGATTTCATCGAAACGTGTGTTTGTGTAAGTGGGTGAGAAAGCGTGTGTGAACATGTTGGCAAAGAGATCAAAACGACCTAGTTAATGGAGATGAAGGCGATGATGGGATCTGCGCTCGTGAGGTAATCTGATACCTTTAATGGTAGCGGGGAGAAGGATCCTGCATATAAATGGCTTTTTATCTAACAGCGGGAAAACTCGGCGCAGTAATGACTTAACATGTGAATTAGTGCACAAGCATGCACATCTGCATGTGAAATCACACGCTAAACTTTACAGCGTGCATGTAGGAACATAGAAAAAAAGAAGGCCGTACGCTTAGGAAATAAATAAATAAATAAATAATAGCTTTTCCGGCTCCGCTGATGACTAAAGTGAAAAAGCGACAGCATGCTCGCAGACTCCCATTGATTCGACTTGACGGAGAGAGCTCCCGCTTCATTAGGCCAAGAAATTAAAATGTGGGTGGCCTGTGGTGTAGGTGGGATGTGTTGAGGGGGGGGGAGTGGATTTATGGGGTGATGTAGGGGGGTGCTGTAACGCTGTCAGACTAAGCTGTCCAAGGCTAAGTGAATAAAATAAATAAATAAATAAAAAGAAAACATAAAAAATAATGGCTTTTGGATACCCAGAAGTATAACGACTTTAAAGTTCATTACATTAAAATTGACATTGAAAAACAGCAAGAGACGGAATGGAGGAGAAGGTGGAAACGGCACAGCGATGTTGCCACTGGCGACCTAGAGGTGGGCTTTAAGTCTGTAAATATGACACTGACTATATGTCTTAATGCAAAGCATCAGAACAACAGAGGGTGAAACAAATGCAAAGCTCTGCTGGAAAACCTTGGTTCCTGAAATTCCCACTGATGATACTTTGACATTCACCCACATGGCCACTGTTGCATGACCTGAGTATTCACCATAGCAACAACTCCTCTTACTTGTTGTAATCCAGGGCTTAAGATTCCTGTGCATTGCCTCAATTTATGCTTCTAAAAATAGCCGGCTGCAGCTAAATCCTAAAATATATGAAGTAGCTGGTTAAATGTAATTCTTTATCTTTTGCAGTTTTCAGTATTCCTACGTGTCACTTCAGAACCAAAAAGTTTAACTTCTTTTACTGAATGTTTATCTGACAGACCACCGAATGTATAACAGAAAAATCAGGTTATAAGAAAGGATAACGACTGATTTTTTTTGTTCAATATTTAGCTTTCTTTTGTGCCCTGCTCCTTTTCCATATATCCCTGGTCAAACACACCTGTATGGAGGACCAACTCTGCCATATTTAAAAATAAATACAGAAATTAATAAATGCTCTATAGGACACGCCCCCTCCTCATTTGCATAATGCGGCAGAAATGCAGACAGAAATGTAAAAAAGGCAGACAGAAATAAATAGCGGCGAATAAATAACTAGGGTAAAAAAAATACAAAGGAAGAATAAAACAGACAAAAATATTATAACATGCACATAAATAAATACATAAAAATGTAAGTAATTAAAAAAATAAAGTTGAAGATTATAAAGGACAAAAAAATAAATAAGGTAAATATAACAAAGGAAAATAAATAAAGAAGCTAATTAAAAGAGTTATATACATTTATGTCTGACTGTAAAATTTTATTTCTACTTACATTTATTTGTTTATTGCCTTTTTGGTGGCAATTAATTGTATGCTTATTTATATATTGAGCATTTATTTATTTCTGTATTTATTTTTAAATATGGCACAGTATGTCCTCCATACACTTGATCAATTGGCTCAATTACCTCCTCTGTGTACAGTCAGCATCTCCAAGGTCTTGCCAGTGAACTGATCGTTTAAAGCGCCCTGCACCCCGTGTTTGGTGCACACTCAAAAAACATCAACCTAAACACACCTCTCTTGCTAAGAAACATGGTGGTGACAGCATCATGCTGAGGGGAGCTTTTCTTCAGCAGGACAAAGTTGGTCGGGGCTGAAAGAAGACGTCTGTGGGAGTTGGTTTCGAACTCACAATCTCAGGATTCCAAGCTCTATTCCCTAACCACTAGGTCCCCCCCCCCCCCCCAAAAAAAATACTAATAAGCAACAAAATTATACATAAAGGATTTCATGTAAGATTTAGTGGCTTTATTTGAACATTACACCTCTGCATATTTTAGTAATGTGGTTAATTCAGTTTTGGCTGAAAGAGGTGGAATGAATTCTTATTTATTGGAAATATAAAAGTATCAATTTTAAGAGGCAAACGGTTTAAATAAAACTAACAGCAAAATACTCTAATGGTTAAGTTTTTATTTTTCTCATGATCAAGGTCTTTGGATGGAATAACACTTGGACTTTCACTGCTCTTCATACGAGCCGTCCAATTCATCCTTAACATGCTGCCAAAGCAGCGACGGCCCACTGAGAGATGGACTTTTACTGAAGGTGTCCGCTTCAACCTGGCATCAGGATATATGCAACCAAGTTTTAAAACCCAGAAAAGTTCTAAAGCTACAGTAAGGATGGAAGGAATGATCTTCACTTCTGTGGCTCGGTTGTTACAAGATGAGGCTTAAATCAAAGTCCTTTGTTTTATAGTTCCGTCAAGGCCAGATATCCATAACATTATGGCTAATATTAAAATCCTTATGGCAAGGCAAACATTTCCTGAATCCAACTAAAATTGAGTAAAATCATTTCTCATCAGTCTTTGAATCAAAGAACACATTCAAGCTTCTTCAGGTAGAGTAGATCCTACAATGCCAAGATAAGGGCTTTTGGTACTTACTGTACAGAAAACAAACAGTTGGGAATTAAAGCACAGTTTTCAAAAAAAATTTTAGTAGCTTCTCTGCTCAAAAATGAAGTTTGAGTAGATTTGTACAGCTTTTAAGTATATATATATATATATATTAGGGATGGAACGGTTTATGAAAACCGTCCGAACCGTTCGGTTCGACTGTCTCGGTTCGGTTCGCGTGTGTTGCGTTCGGTTCATGCGCTGCTCCTTTTTCTCATAGGCGAAGCGTTTACACTCTAGAGCAGAAGGCGGTGGTACTGCGACCAAAGCTAAACACCAGTAGTAAACAAGAAGAAGAAGCGAAGCAGCGTAGCCGGGCGTAGCAGGAAAAAAAAATGATTTGTTGTGGAGAATTGTGTGGGTATGGCGAGTGGGAAAGAACAGGAGTTGGAAGACGCGCCAGCAGCACTTTATACGTCTGCTGTATGGGACCACTTTGCATTTAGAGTGACCTACGATGACGGCGGAAAGAAAGCTGTGGATAAAAGTGCAACAGTGTGCAAGCATTGTGCAACACGTTTTGTTTATGCTAACAGCAACACGACCAACATGTCAGGCTAACAATAAACATATACCGACCCGAACCGAAAACCGTGACCACGAAACCGTGAACCGAACCGTTCCACCCCTAATATATATAGTGTCTGAATGCCTAGTGGATAAGAAAACAAGTGGACTCAAAATTTCCCACAATGCACCTTGAAAAGTAGTGATCATCCATGGTCACTAGATAAGCAGGTATATTTATTATTCTTTTTTTTATATTTGTTTTGGGGGCTAGGGTGAACAAAGATGGCACAGGCACCGTGCAGGGAGGCACAGTCACGTGACCAAAAGGGAGCAAAAAAAAGTGATTATATGTCCGAACGGTCAGTTAATTAAATTCACAATGAAGTCTACTTTAAAGTCCCCTCTCCATATAGTGATTGAGTGATTTACGGGTTAGGGCGGAAATTCAGAAACTGACTTTTTTTTACATGTGCAAAATTAGTGCATTTGTGCTGTGAGAAGGTTGCAAGTACCCGGTTGATCCCCACAGCCTGCCTTCTGGGTCCCTGAGCAAGACCCTTAACCCCTGATTGCTCCTCAGGCACTGCACAGTGGCAGCCCACTGCTCCCCAAAGGGATGGGTTAAGATGCAGAAGTGAATTTCTCCATTGAGAGATCAATCAGGTTTAATTACTTTTATAGTTTATTATCTCAAATCGGATCTACATCTTGATTGATCAGGAGTTCAAAATCTCTGTTTACATGGTTTACATGAACTGCCTGTTTTGTAATAAACCCGTACTCTTCCTTTCATCATGAACCTTAGCTCTTTGTGCCTGCCGCACACATTTCTTTTCCTGTTTTTGAGCTTGAAAAGTTCAGTCTAGGCAACTGGACGTGAAGTTTTCCTAAGGACATTTCGCCTCTCATCCAAGAGGCTTCTTCAGTTCTAACTAATGGGGGGGCGGAGCACTGAGATTAATATACTGTAGGTGGAACAAATAATTAGGGGGAACAAATGGTACACTGAATATAAAAATCTCAGTGCTACATTCAACTAGTTAGAACTGAAGAAGCCTAATTGATTAGAAAACTAATTAATGTTCATGATTGTTCACACTTCTATAGAAGCAGTTTTTCAAAGAAACTGCATAAAATGTCAGTTTTCTAAATAAAGCTAAATGATAGTGTTGCGCCGATGTCATTTTTTGGTCCCGATACGGATACCCGATACCTGGCTGTGCAGTATTTGCCGATATTTTTATTTAATAATTGAGGAACAACAGAGTTTTTTTTTATGTTAAAGTCTGTTTATTTTGTTAATATGGATTTTATTTAAAATACAACTAATGAGATTAATTAATCACAGAACCTGTCATTAACCCAATTAAGTTTTAATCGCGCCCCACCACTAACATATACAGTTTAAAAGGTTGAAGACATCTAGATTAGTTACATTCAAAAAACAAAAAAAATACTTTGACTATTTTGTACAATTGGTTTGTTTTCATGTTAAAAGAAACAAATAAGCGAAGAATTATTTTGGGTTTAATTAACATGTTAACTTTTTGTCAGAAAACCTTTAAATATATTTCTCCAAAATTATTGGGTTATTTATCTGCTTTATTAAATATATCTGTTAACAACAAGCATTTGGAAGCATAAGCTTTGTTTACACTCAGCTGTATTCAAGAGAAAAAATGAGGACATTGGCAAAATGTTTTTAGATCATGTTCTGAATTTACTTTCACTACAATTAACATAGAACTCTCCATCTAATGTTAATAAAAGTTAAGTGGTCATTTTTTTAAGCTCTTGGTTGTTTTGAGCATAAGCCAGCAGAAAAGAGCAGCAGGACCCCATGCAGGTCTCATCCATTCTTTGTGGTTGGCTTTGACACGGAGCCAGGAGACATGGCTGGTAGCCAAACACTTGCTGCGTGGGTCACTCACTCTCTGCTGGCAGGTGGGCAGCGCGGGAGGATCAGGTTCTTAGAGCCGACACTCAACCAACAATCAACAGACAGGATTAACACCTACTGTCTTTATTCATTCAGCATCGCTGTGATGGCAGCATGTGCCATCTAGTAATTCTTTTTATTTAAATATATCACTTTATATTTGTTTACCATATTGTTTTTGATTCCTTTTACTTATGATTTGGCATTGGTTGGCTATTTGGTTGAATCATTTTGCTAAATTTTTCTTGTATGACTTGTTTTGAACTAATAATTTTCCTGTTCCTATGAGGCTACCATGTGGGGTGGTTTGGCCATTGAAGCAGGAGTTCCAGCTCATTGGTTCATTTTTTTTAATGTTCTTTCTTGTTTCTCCATTTTTTTTATTAGTTATTTTTTATTTTTTATTCTACTTGCTGTTTTATTTTTCTATATTTTAATCATGTAAAGCACTTTGCATTGTCTTTGTTCTGAATTGTGCTATACAAATAAATTTGCCTTGCTGCAAAAAATCTATGGCACTGAGACTTGATTGGACTCTTTCACTCATTTTTAAAAGATATGTGGGAAAGTTAGTTTTTCCATTTTGTTAGGTGTTTGTTGTAATTAAAGTTAGAGAGCTTAATTAAATTAAAGTATTTTATTTTAAATTAAATTAATAAACTATAATTGATTAAATTATTACATCATTTCCTATCAGTTTGCTCTTTTTGTTGTAGTTTTGTTTAGGTAAATGTTCCGTCTCGTGTCAAAATGACCTTATGAGCCAGTATAGATGATGCTCATGTGTGTTGGTTTGGCTACGTTCACACTGCAGACCTTGATGCTCAATTCTGATTTTTTTCTTTTGTGAAATCAGATTTTTTTGCGTTGCTGTTCACATTTCCAAATATATGCAACTTGTATGTGATCTCCTGTGTGAACTGCAGTCATACAACCCAATTGTCCCACATGCGCAGTAGTGGAAGAAGTGGCGTCAACAGCCAGCGAGCTCTGCGTTTACGGAAGTAAACATGGATTGTGGAGCTGGCGCGAATCTGTCAATCTTTCCCAACCTTAAAAACTCTTCTTCTTGCGTAGCAAGACGCAGAATAGTGACCTTTGTCAGGAATAAAGGCGTTCAGGTCGGATGAATGCGACCCGGCCGTTCAGACGCAGGTCGTATTTGAAGGAATCAGATTCGTATCGGATTCCGGGCCGCAGAGCCAAGTGGCCTTGGTCGCATAAAAAAAAAATCGGATCTGTGTTGTTCAGACAGCCATGAAAAGATCAGATCCAGGTCGCATATGGGCAAAAAAAAAATTGGATTTGGGTCACTTCAGGCTGCAGTGTGAACGTAGCCTTAGTTGGGTCAATTAATAGTTAAATTACCTGTTTACTTTTTGTTGACCTCATTTTCATTTTTGGGCCCAGATGTGTGTTTAGAGTTCATAATCTTGTAAATAAATCTTCAAACTTCCCTGTGCTTCTCTAATTTTTGTTTCGTTCACAATCACTGAGTTGATATTTTACACTAAATATAAATTCCAGTTTAATAGAAAAAAAAAACTTTACTGGTCTTTGCATTAAAGTCACACGTATAATTTCCAATAAAAGGAAGATAATGAATGGTTTCAAACATGAAAAAAATCAAATAAAAACACTGCTTCACTGCAATATTAACCATGAGGAACATATAACAATAGTATAAGTGTCATGGTCTCTGATATCTGCTTGTTTGTTGATAAAATGGTCTGTTTTGTGTGGCGGAAGTGAACAGAAACACCCTGCCTACCTGCTAGAGCTTGGCTGGCAGCTGTGTCACACAGTTACGCTGCTGTCTGTGGTCATTATCCTGCTGTACAACTGAGAGTGAGAGACTAAGAGAAAGAAAAGGTTATAGTGGCTAGAAATGAGATCAGCGTGTGGTTAGAAAGACCAAAGAAGGAAGCTGACTGCTCACCAACATAAGCAGCACACAACAACTGGACTCACTAGGTGTATATTTCATCCCTCCTTAGCTTCTGAGATTATATACCATCCCTTAAATCATGTTGGTTTTTGCTTCTAATCTTATTGGTGTTTACATCCCAATTTTCCGTTTGTAAAAATTGAGCTAATACAGTTGAGATTTGTCATAATTAGTGCAGTACTGTGGATTGACAAGGTCTGGGAAATCTATCATATGGAACAAATAACTTATTGCCTTAGGCTTCAAAAAGACATATTTGTTAATAGGTGGAAACCAGCCATGACCATATTAATGCAGTAAAACTTTTTTTTATATATTTTTTTTTTCTTCCTTTCATTGTATTCTATTTCATTTCTATTGTACTTTTTTATATTATTTATTATTTTCTATTTAATTTTTTATTTCCATTGCATCTGCTTATTTAATTACTAACTACATTTATGTTTGTAAGTTACTTATGTTTAACCATGTGACCTACTCTACTTGTAAGCCTAACTTGTTGTATATACTTCCAAAGTTTTGTTCTTTTTTAAGTATACCATATAGAGCAGCAGCCTGAATGTGCGCTTGTATGTATATGTGTTGGGATCTGGAGCTGTACCACCTTCCTCCAGCAGAGTGCGCCGTGGGTCTCCTGGAGCTGGAGCTTTCCAGCACACCTGAGACGCTTCTACTCATCAGGAGACCTCTCCTTTATAACCAGCTGCCAGACCTTCCTTCGACGCCGCAGTGTTGACCTTAGTTTGGTTAGCAACCAGAGCCTTGAAACTGAAAGAATCTAGTTGTCTCTGTTGAGAGATCAGATTCTAACCTGTCAGATTCGAAACCTGTCTCTAGCCTGAAGCTCTGGGTGAGCTTAACCTGCCAATCTGCCCTGGTGAACCAAACCTGAAGATTCCTATGTGGATTCCCCTGCTGCTCTTGGTGAAGAGCTGGAAACTCAGATCAAGGTCTGCCATTCAAAGTCAGAAGTTAGACGCTGCAGCTGGTCGTATCCTCTGCTGAACCAACAGTCTCTGGACCCAACAGTTCCCTCTCTCTCAAAGAGAAGCCTGGACTCAGTCAAGGTAGAATCTGAATAATCCAGAACTCATAACTCATCTGCCTGCTCCACTAACCAAACTATCATCTCTGTAGACTTCAGTGAACCTGCCCGGACCAGTTCCAGAACCAGTACATTATCTTGTGTTGTTGAAACTTTCAATAAACTCTGTTAAACTTTTACCCAGCCTCCGTTGTGTTCTGCATGTGGGCTAAGAACCTTAAACCCATCATGACAATATGTCTGTGCAAGTTGCAAAAATGTAAATAAAAATTAAGTGAAAAAAAAAAGAAAAGAAAATTGTAGATTTTAAAATGCATAAAGCAAGACAATAAATGTTGCAAACAGCTGTGGAGGTTAAAGAGAAATAGGTTTGCTCCTCACTGCGCCCACTATCGTCTCCATCGGTCTTTCTTCGACAGTAATGACTGTCTCTCACACACAACAACAAAGTACACAACATGTGTTTACTTCATCAATCAGAGCTGATAAGTCCTCCCTTCTTGCCTCCCCTCCTTTCACTCCTTTCAATCATTGTTTTCTTGCTGAGAGGCAAAAAAAGCAGGGAACTCATCCACACAGTGCACATCTCTGAGGTTTGGCATATTTATTATGTGAAAGTGTGGGAGGACATGGCCAAATGCCTGTAATATATCTGCTCTAGAATCAAAAATGAGTGAATGGCAGTTCTCTAGTTTAAAAAAAAATATGGCAGAAGGAAGGGGATCCCCCTGCCAAGAAGTAGACCTAACAAAGAGAATCTCACAGACGCTTCGTAGGTGGTGGTGGAGAGCAAAAACTTTTTTGTGAACATGTTTTGTTTATGCGCTGCTTTAGATTTTTGTCATGCAGTCAATAAAACTACATGGGTGCGTGTTTGTGCAAATCTGTCATATTTTTATTGTTCCAAAAACAAAGTAAAGTACAGAATCAGCACCAAACCTCCTGCAGCGAGCCACATGGCTGCTGGCTTCCTGAAATAGACGACAGTAACAGGAGAGAACCAGATAATGCATCGTAGGGAGATATCTGCAGAGCTGGGATTCAAAATGAAAATTGCTTACAAAATAGAACTATTCTCATAGGTTTGTTCTGAATGTAAAGGAACAGCGGCATTTTATTTAAAGGGGAACTTCCTTTTTTTTTTTTCTTTTACATTGGGCCCTTGATTTTACGTTATTACATCATGTTCTACTCACCCATATGAGTTTTGTGTCATTTGGAGCCGTTCTGAAGATATCATTTATAGTACGCCAGCATTCATAACATGTAGGAGAACATGTCCCCCAGACATCCGAGGTTATATTTTTTATATTTATATGTTTTAAAAACAAAGCGGCGCATGTATGATGTCATCCGCGTGTGCCGGCTACCATTCCTTCTTCCTGTCCGCTGAACTGCTGCTAGTTTTGCTCACATGCCTGGAAGATGTCTAGTGCTGCTACCACAGATGATCTCGCTCTCCAAATGGAATTGAACGATTCAGATTAGCTAGAATGAATAGAAGGGGTGGAGCGTAACCACCTGTGGCCCAGGCTGCCTGTCACAACTCTAGTCCGGCGCGGATGACGTCATACACAGTTATGAGCTGTCAGTGTGGGTTGCTGCTGCTGCTACTTTTAGACACACCAGGCAAACCTGTGGCAAGCCGGGCGATGGGAAAGAAGGAGAAGACGATGAGAAAAAGAGAGCAGAGAAAGTGTGGACTGCTGGAAGAACTGCGGTGAACTGGTGAAAGAAAAGTGAAATGGCGTGCTCAAAGATGACCCTGCACATTTAGAGGATGTTTGGCTCAACCTGCTGCTGTGAAGCAGGATTCTCCACCATGAACAGAATCAAAAATAAATCTGGATCCAGGCTCAAAATGAGGTCCTTGATATGTGCTTGAGAATGGCTTAGTCTCCATTTAAACCCAGGTTTAAAGCCTTGCAGGGCAGCCTAAAGCCCACTGCCAACATTAAGACAGAAAAAAGAAAGAAAAAAAAGTAACGCTCAGTTCAGGTGTTTTATCAAAAACTGTTTAGATTTTATTATGGAAAAATGTTCTGTTTTTATATTTTTTATTTAAAATTTCAATATATAACATGGATGCATGAAAACCTGCATTTTATTTCAGTGTAAAATTCTGTTTAAAGTAACGGATTATAATGACCTTTAATGGTTGATGATTTTCTTTATTCGGACCCCGCTGATTTTTAATTGGTTACCTCTAGTTTAAAGGAAAATACCAAAAAAAAGAGGGCAGCATCTTGCAACACATTACAGTCCTCAACAGTCTGTCATTTAGGAAGTGCCTTAGTAAACAGAAGTCATTTAGGGAACAAAATAAGGCAAGAATTATATAAAATGAACAATTTACTTTAAACAAAAGCACAACTTATGCCTTTATGTTTGTGAAATGCTTACTTCATGGATCCTCTCTCTGCTGGCATCAAAAGATCCAACTGTAGACTTAAAAACTCACTAACAAGGTAAAAAATTACCTAGGAATGTCAACCGATCGCATGACACCAGGTTATGAGGCATCAAAGAAGGAGGATAAGGTAGGAAGAAAATGAGGAATAGTGTTTTGTTTGTACCTCTTTGGAAGTCCGCTTGGCAACGTAGATGATACTCTGCTGACAGGCATCGTCTAAACATGCAGGGAGAAGGTGGTCCTGATAGCCATCACCATCTGCCAGAATGAAACACAAAGTTAGATCAGGGGATAAAAACGCAACTCTGAGCCAAAAGGAAAAGAGTGATACTCCAAACCAGTGCTATTTTAATACTTTTCCTCCATCTCAATTTGTTCTGCTCTGACTTTGAGAGCAGCGCTGTTTCAGACAACAAAGGAGCTGCTGCTATTTTTTTTTCTTCCCATTTTCCCAACTAGATCACAAGAACACCTGCTTGTTTTCTACAAGCACACGTAAATCCAAGCTGCGCCCGTCACTTTGATGTCTTTCAATAATGTCTCTAGAATTGAACCATAAGTTCCATTTTTTCCGCATTTCATTGATACTAATTGATCTCAGGATTATAAAATGCAGGATTCATTTAGAGTAGAAATGTTTAAAGAGGTTACCCAGAACCCAAAGGCCTAGTTAGACCGAGTTTAGCTCAGGCTTCCATAAAAAGCAACAAAATTCTAATTAAGTGAGGATTTTTTATTTTTTTTTATCACAGCGTTTAATAGGATTTAAAGCTGCAATTAAACATGCTATTATAACCCTCAATGATTTTTAAAAGCCAGGATGTGAAGCACCAGAAAGAAATCTGAAATAGAAATTATTTTAAGCTCGAAGGATGTTAACATCCTGGCAACAATCACCAATGCATAAATCCACAGAGCAAAGAAGACTGAAACTTTACTCCTGGACACACATTAACACTGACTCCTGGAAAACCCTGGAGCGGAATAAAAGCTTCTTTACTGCAGCGGACTGACTGCAAAGGCATAAAAAATATTCAGCTGGAAATAGTCTTTGAAACAAAAAAAGACTGCTTTATTAGTAATTATTGAAATTTGAGATCAATCATAAATATTGAGTAGATCAGTTTCTGTGAGAACTCAAGCTGAATCCTTCAGACATAAAAACGTAAAATATGGATTTAAAATTTCTTCATGAAAATAAGGGATTTCCTGATATAACATTTTCATGTCCGATATGATACTGACGCAATATATCAGCACATATCACACATATTTGCATTATTTGTTTTGCAGAATGTTAGAAATATCATTAATCAAGTGACATTACTCAAACACGGAGCAATAGTCAACAATGATAGATGTTAGGGGTGGAACGGTTCACAAAATCCACGGTTCAGTTCGGTTCACGGTTTCGTGGTCACGGTTTTCGGTTCGGTCCGGTATATGTTGATTGTTACAACGAAATCCCATAAGAAATTAATGAAATTAATGAAAAAAATCCAAAAAAAATTAATGAATTGTAATTATTTTTAATAATCCGAGGAAACCCTGGATCATTTCCGTATGTTTTGCTGCTTTGAATTTAATCATCTGGCGCATGCTCTCTACGATCTCCAAGGAACTCAGAGCGGAGCGACGGGAGCCACAGTGGAGGCTGTAGGCTTTGCTTTGAGCAGACGGTCTGGAGCGCAGCGGGGCGGAGCGGAGCGCTGACGGAGTATGTGGGATTTCGGGGTTAGCCTGACATGTTGTTCATGTTGTTGTTAGCATAAACAAAACGTGTTGCACAATGCTTGCACACTGTTGCACTTTTATCCACAGCTTTCTTTCCGCCGTCATCGTAGGTCACTCTAAATGCAAAGTGGTCCCATACAGCAGACCTATAAAGTGCTGCTGGCGCGTCTTCCAACTCCTGTTCTTTCCCACTCGCCATACCCACACAATTCTCCACAACAACTGATTTTTTTCAGCTACACCCGGCTACGCTGCTTCGCTTCTTCTTCTTCTTGTTTACTACTGGTGGTTGGCTTTGGTCGCAGTACCGCCACCTTCTGCTCTAGAGTGTAAACGCTTCGCCTATGAGAAAAAGGAGCAGCGCATGAACCGAACGCAACACACGCGAACCGAGACAGTCGAACCGAACGGTTCGGACGATTTTCATAAACCGTTCCATCCCTAATATATGTGAAAACAACTGACCCATTTAATATTAACCAATGGGTTATAAACTTCAGACAGAAGCAGTGTGTGTTTTTACCAGCATGCTGATATCAAAGATTTCAGATGCAGGCTAATATAATCCAATTTTTAGATTTTGGCTTGATATCGGACACATATCTCACATCAACATCAGATTAAGGTATCCCTAATAGAACAGTAGTGCATCACCTCAGGAAAAAGCAACTCCTACTAAATCAATGTTGCACCGTTGAGCTCCTCTCTTAGTTCTTGAGTCCAGATAAGCATGTGCAAGAGGCTCAGTGAGAAGCAGACCAGAGCGGAACAGAAAATGGAGTTGCTCCGTATTTTGACAGTGAAGGACGGACGGTGCGTTCATGGACAGCGGCTTTAAGAGGAGGAACGGAGAAACTAAAACCATTCTCATTAATTAATATAAGATTTTCGCTGGCAAACCTACGCGGAGCGGACATGGAGGATGTGGAATCGGAGGTTAGCCTTAAGCCTCTGTCCTTAAGCCACAGATTAACTTCCCATGAATGTTCAAATAACTAAAATATGAAGAAATGTCCCATCAAGCTTGTGATGTTAAAATTAATTTTATAAACTGTGTTCTTCTTCTGATGCTTTCTCTGAGTGTTCAAATAATTAGTATCTTATTTTTGCAGAAAGTTTGGGGAGCCAACAGCTGCAGCTGCTTCAAGTGTTGCGCAGAATTGCACAAACCTTCATCTGGGCAGACAGAGCATCTGCATATTTTATCAAGTTATTAAATGATGCACCATCAGGATCAGTGTTTAAACATTTAGATGCATGGTATATACATTACCTAAAAGCTTTGAAAAACAGTGTGAAGGGGAGATTCAAGAAATGAGTTCGCCAAAAGTAACTCGATCTCCCCGTCCATGCACTGTTATGGTGCATGGACAGAACTGCACTATTGTGACTGAATGAGATCCAGATTCTTTACACATAATATGAGGTCATAAATCATTATATCAAGAACAAAAGGAAAAAAAATAACAGAATAAATCATGAACAGAGAAAGGAAAGCAAAACATGTATGCGAGAATCCTGACTTCTTTTATAATCAGAATTCAGTAAGAATTCTGAGATTAAAGTCAGAATTCTGAGAAAAAAGTCAGAATTCTGACTTTTTTCCCCATACTAAACTGAAATAAAATTTAAAAATCAGTTAACTTTTTTTTTTTTTTTTTTCCAGTGGCCCTAATCCTCTTCCGTACATAGGGGTTATCTATTTAACATTAATAATTCTGTTGAGAAAGCCTGTTCCATGTTGAAATAAAGAAAATTACCTATGCCTTTTTTTTTTACATTCCGTATCCAATGTTTCTCTGGGTATCGATATGGAGTTTTAAAAGTTAGTATCATGACAAGCCTAGGTGTTTACAGTGAGAAGGAAAATGGCTAGATATCAATTCTCTTTTAAAATCAAAGCTATTATGTTCTTGTCAGAAATAATCCAACTCCAACAACGGTATCATAAACCGAAATATAAAGGATGTAATTAAAGAGTGTTTGGAGAAGATGCTTAGCATCCTTTCTTCCATGCTGTGGAGATTGCTAGAACCTTTTGGAGGTGCAGTTCAGCAAGCTGCCCCACGTGTAACGTTTCATCACAGCTTCTCACTCAAAGGTCTGACCAGACATGCATAACATTGAATGAGCTTAGGAGCCTAGAAAAGAAAACCCAGAGAGAACCACGGTAATACTTTGCCTTCAGTGTGGTGTTAAAACTGCAGTTATACAAGCTCCATCTGGATGTTTGCAGCTGCTCTCCAGAACTAAATTGCTCATGAAACACTTCCAGATTATTTGTTTTGTGCTTCACAATCATTTTACTGCAGTGTGAACCCATTCATAAAATAGGTACTTAGAAACTCGGCCGTCTTGTTGAGCGTTACTCGGCTACACGGGAAGTTTCCTTTTAGCATCTTAACTCCCAAAAGTGACAGATGTAAAAACGTCTGAGTCCGTCTAATTCAATAAACATTTAATTTAGGGTTTACATTCCAGGAGGGTGTTCTGGTGCATTTAAACTAGCCGACGAATTTCATCATGCGTTCAGGCAATTATTTAAAAAAAAAAGCTTTTTAGCCATGTTGATGTTGCTGCTCTGTTAATCTAAATCTGCTTCAACATGGTAAGACCCACACTCCCAAACAGACGGCGTGCCCTGTGGAAGGGTCTGACTCTGATGATGAATGACAGAGCAAAGATGAGGAGGAGGAGAAACTCAAAGTGGCTGTCAGGGGCAAGTGAGCGAGAGGCAGAGTGCTGAGAAAAAAAAAAAAAAGATAATTTGATGCTGCAAAAGCTTGCAAGACAAAATTTAGTGAAAGAAGCTATTTTTAAATAGTCCACTTCATGGCATCAAACATGCAGACTGTCTAATATTGACTTCATTAAAGTAATTATATGATTTAAAAGAAACAAAACCCAACAAAAGAAAATCAATCATGGACTGAGAGATAAAACATCTGAACAGGCAGCAGGATTGCTGCTGATATTCAACAAAACATGTACTGTAACATATGGTGGAAACAAAACACCACCCCTCCCCCAACAGCAGAACATTCATATGTGAGGAATAGTTTCTAATTAGCAGCAATGCTTCTGGAACTAGGCAAACCATTGATATAAGGAACATAAATGCATCTGCAAATGTTCCACTGCTGAGATGTTCTACAAGGTGGAGAAAGGCAGGAGGAAACCCAAACAAGTTCCATGATTCAGTTTTAATTCAGAATTGTAGGTTATTTTTCTGATGATTTATGTCTTCTACACACGCATATCCCAAATCTTCCTCCCCATTCCCATCCGCCCATCTCTACATCTGCAGCATTCTTCTCTGAAAGGTGCTACTTGGCCTCTTTCACCTCCTTTGTCCACTTTCTACTTCTCCTGAAGTCACCATTTTATCTCTCCTATCTTTCTTTCTCCTTTGACTTCTCTCATCGCTGAATC
This sequence comes from Cyprinodon diabolis, assembly GCA_030533445.1. Taxonomy (NCBI): domain Eukaryota; kingdom Metazoa; phylum Chordata; class Actinopteri; order Cyprinodontiformes; family Cyprinodontidae; genus Cyprinodon; species Cyprinodon diabolis. Next base: position 49,614,138 of record CM060065.1, read on the forward strand.
TTTCTTCCCTCTCATATCATCTTCTACCCATTTTCACGCTGGTGTACAGCATATTGGAGGCTGGTTGCTATGGAATAAAGCTGCAGATTAGGACTGGAATGGAGAAAACAGAATATAAAGGGGGTGAAAAAGTAAAAAAAAAAAAAAAAAAGGGGAGCGGTTTATTACAGAAGCCAGAAAAGGTTATCCACAGATAGCAATTTCCTGCAGTGTGACCCATTGGCATTTATCACGTAACACAATATGCTAATTACTCTACGGTATGTCAGTTATCAGACGCGCTGAAGAAAAACACTTTTTTTTTTTGAGAGATCCCACCAAATTGTTGCCTGTTTAAGAGGAAAAATTATACTAATTATGTTATAATGCTATTACTTTATCCAAATTATAATCAGAAAGATATTCATGAATGTCTGAGTAATCCTCTTGATGTCTGCCCTCTGAGAAATAGCCGACCCCAGTCCTGGGAAATGGGTGACCATGACAGGTCTATGTAGACCAGTGATAACCCGCCAACCTTTACCGCATGCGAAACTATTGCCTCATTTACAGTACCCTTGAAAAAACGATCCATGCCGAGACCGGTCCGAGCTCGGATCAGTTAACCAGGCCGAGCTCGGTTCTGACGACCGTTTACACATCATGGTATCTCGGTTCCTCGACTCCTCGCCTCCTAGTGACAATCTGCGGTATTACTGCCAGTATTAAAGGAAGAAATCAAGCAGTTGGTGGCGGTAATGAACCAAAAGTTGTTTGCCAACCGCCATAAATCACAAGAAGTAGAAGACGAAGAAGGAGGGAATCAAGCAAATCGAAATGGCGGCGCCCGTCACATTCAGAAAGTTATGCTTGATAATTATTGCTGTACTTTGGTGTTATTATTCAAAATGCCATTATTTAAAATGTTGCGTGGAGAAGATTTAGATTGTTGTTTATAGTTGAAGAAGAAGTTGTTCTTCTTCTTCTGTTTCCGGAGGGGCATTACCGCCAACTACAGACGGAGATGACGCGTTCTGCTCATGCGCTCTTGTTATCAGAGAACCGAGCCAGGGAAAAACCGAGCCGAGCCCACCTCTGGAACTGGTCTGCAGTTAGCTCGGTCCGGTTGTGTCTAGCTCGGTTCAGTTCAGTTTGCTTTCCATTTACACACGATAAGTTATCTCAGTTACTGAGCTCAGACCGGTCTCGGCATGGTTTTTCAAGGGTAGTGTAAATGGAGTATGAGACTTTATTCAGTACTCTTCACTGACGACTGCTTGGTAAAACTCAGCCAATTATCCAGAAGATTATTCTATATATTGGTATGATTCCAACCATAAAACCAACCAATGGGGAGCCCAGAGCCATCAGTAAAACAATCCAGTTCCTAAAATGTAATAGTAATGCAGAGTCCCCCAACTTATTTTGAAGTAATCTTGGCCTATTTTGCATAACCAGGTGGAAAAGCAAATAACTAATAAAAGTTGGGTGAGTAAAACACAGCCTAAGCTGCATCAGTTTAAACATGACTCAAAGTTGCTTTTTTATTTTTGAAAATAATGGGTCTTTTTTTTAACAGCAGTAATAAAGACATGCTTGAGAATAGGCATGTATTTATATTACATTTGTTCTACTTCACGTCAACCATAAAAAGCTGAAAATTTCAGACCTCTAGCTCCAACAGTTCCAGAGCTGTGGGGTTTGGAACTTTTGGTGTCACCAGCATCTCCATAAAAATCTCCAAATGTGCCAAATGCTTTTACTAAACTATTAGAATGACCCATAGAGTAACACTGAAGCATTTTGATGGCCACAAAAACATATATGAAGCAAGCTTTTTCCACTTTTTTTTCAGAATTAGTGTATATAACAAAAATGTAAGTTATAAACCTAAAATAGCATAAAAATCTCTTTAAGAAAATAGTGAAACTGCTGCTTTCCAAGCTAAAATATGCCCCAGTGCCTTTTCTGAGCTGTATTCTTTTTATTTTTTTGGCCTTAGGCGTTGTAATAAAACAAAATCAGTGTCCAAACTTAAAAGATATCGGACCGTTGTTATTATTCAGCTTCGAAATGTGTGCATTGATTCAGCACTGCGTTTCACTGTTAAGCACGCCGGTAAGAGTGAAACTTACTGTAGCTTGGAAAAACAACTAATGTTTTATAAAAAAATGAATAGTCAGTAGTAGTAAAGGAAATATTTCACCAACAAAACTGGGAGACTTTATTTCTGTGGCACATTTAAGTGACAAGATAATTCAAAGTGCTGAACAGGAGAAAAAAGAAGAAAATGAAAAGTTTGTGCAGTGATTTTTTCTCTGCTTTTACCAAGGGCCTACGTGTGTATAGTCATTAGGTGACATAGGTAATGTAACTTATTGTAACCTATATTACATTTTAGGAATGTTAGGATTATTAAATAAATAATCCAAGTTAGAGTAAATTCAAATAATTCTTAAATTAGGTTCGTCTGCTAGAGGAAGTGGCAAATTGTAAAACACAAGAGACAATCAGATGGTGCAAAATTGGTGAATTGTATTAATATTTACAATATATACAGGTTATCAACAGGTGATGAAATCCAGAATGGTTCCTAAATCCAAGGAACTTAACAGTTCATGCTGGTGAAGAAAGGAACAAAAAATAAAATAATAATCCAATTCTTTCTGGAGCAGGTCAGTCCAGAGTGAAGATTTTATGGCTGCAACCAATTAAAAGAGTTATCTTTGATAGAAGGTTTAGTATTTCAGGATCCGCTTATTGGTTAGCTCGCCAGTCTGGTCAGCATGACACCAGACAATCCATGATTTATCCCCGCGGCAAATTGCTTTGATTGGGAATCTGTAACACACCTGGCCAGTTCCGTCTTGACAAACCGTGATCGCTACAACGTTCGGTCGAACGCTCACACGTCTGCATACCAGAGTCCGACAGCGTCTCCTACCTAAGGTGCCGATAAGCAGCCATATAGGTGGTAGTCGTAAATTTAGGACGCTGACGTGCAGTGGCCACATGACTTTAAAACCGCGCAAGAACAATGTTTTTCTAGCTTGGTTTGTATAGAATAAATTAAGGAAAGGAGGATTTTTTTATTAAATCTTTAAATAAAACTAAATTTAACAAAATGGAAAATAAAATAAATTAACTGAATCTAATATGAAAAATTTATCCTGGTTACATTATGTTGTTGTTTAATAATTAAGATCTGAGTTGGGGGAGCAGGTAGATATTTAATACAAAGGCCCCTAAGATGGACCCTTGTGGAACGCCACGTGATTTTTTTGTGGCTTCTGATGTAAAGTTAACCAATGACACAAAAAGGCCTGCTCTTCAATTAGGACTCAAACCAGTCGAGTGCTGGACTAGTAGGGCCTATTCAGAATGATTAACAGTGTTTAATGCTGCACTCAGCTCAAATAACACCATCAGTAACACTATTTTGTTTTATATAGTTATAACTTTACTTTAAAATAGCATGGTGAGCCATGCATAACGAGTGAGAAAAAAAACCTAATATGCAAATGAAACCGAACTAATAATTCATCATGTAAACTAGATAGATAAGATGTGTTATCATTGTCTAAATAAGTCAAGTATATAATTAACCTTGTAAGTTCTACTAATTTTTCTCTTTTCTATCTCACTGTGGTTATAACATGTTTACAAAGGATCCAAATGGGAAGAAATTCATATTTAAAGTAAATAGCTTTTTTTATATTCGGTCCAATACAACAAACCCACAATACAGAGCAGCAAACTTTATAGCAAACAAAAGTTGTAGAAAAACAAGAGAGCAGTGGAAACAAAACCTGGCTAATAGATATTTTAAAAGAAGGATCTAATGAAAAGTAACTGTTTCAGAGAAGTAAGAGGATACTTTATAAGCTGGGGTAGACGGAGAGAAGCAGTGACAAATTTTTCATATTTAATAAGAGTGGGAAGAGTCTCCCTCTTAAATGGAGGCAATAAAAAAGACATTTATGGCAGAAAAAGGAGGCTAAATGACAACCTGTCAGAGAAAAATGAAGTTATAATGTCTATAAAATGATCACATCTAACTAGGGGTTGATGAAATTTAGCAATACTTGGCAAACTAAATCAGGAAACACGCCTTTTCAAGATTATTATGATTTGCTGTAACAAGGTGACAGATCTTCTGTATTGCTACTGTTATATGGAAAATGCAAACAGCAGAATTAACTACATGGATGTCCAACAAACCACAAAATGAACTATTGGAGAAAAACAATTGACCAAGAACAATGGAAAAACTGTAAAGGGGAATTTTTTTCGTCAATCGTCAGTTTGGACTCCAATAATTCATGTCTACAGGAAGGAGGTTGACCAGGGGCCAACATTTATTTTATCTCCTATAAGTCAAAAGGTAAGAAACAGGCATCAAATCTAAAATAACAGAATGGGATGTAGCTTTTAGACAATATCCGATAAAATGACAAGAAAATTGGAAAATTAAAAAAAATATTTATCTCCAAAATACATACAGATACATACTAAAATAAATACTTGTAATAAAGTGTCTTAAATTGTTTATTTTCACAATTATTTGAATCCAAAATTACTTTTATTCTGATACTGCTGCAATGAAATTGCATTTAATCGATAGATATTTCTATATTGGCATTAGATGTCTCTAATGGCATTTTGGCGGTGTCTCTTTAGTGATGAAGTCCAAGTCTTTAAGGTTGGAAGGCCTTCTTTCCATAACCCTCATCTTTATCAACCACAGACTGGCAACCAAAAAAAATAAATTTTTAACTTCCAGTCAGAAGAATGAATTAATTAAATGAAGCTTATTGGCTCTAACGGTTATAACATAATTAAAGCAAAGGTTCATTTCAAGGGATAAAATGACACAAACTAGCATCTTTTAGCTAACACATAGCCAGGAAATCACCAGAAATGCTGATTCACTGACTTTATTATCATGTAAAGCAATATTTAATGTGAGCACATGCATGACTCTGTTACATTAGTCACAATGAAAGTGGACTAGAAAGTGAATAGGATGCAAACTAGGCCCATATAGCAGAATGATTGTCTGCCTGATTGACAAACGATGCACCCAGTGAGGAATGAAGGAAGAGAAACGGGAAGAATGACAGAGAAAAATAAACTCAGGATCAAAGGAAAATTACACAAAAATGAAAATGACTTCAGCGCCATCTACAAAACACTCAGTCTTCAAAAAAAAAAAAAAAAAAATTAATCCTCAAAAAGATGAAAATGTTTTATCACTATGAGGACTTAACGAAAAAAGAAAACATTTATTCTTTGAAAAGTGCTAATTAGGGAATATGGTTAGGGTGGCTCTTCCTTCTTAATTAACTGTAATGACTGCCATTAGGGAAGAGCAGTTTGCTTTCAGAAATGGAGAATTTTGATATTTGCATTTAATTGCATATTCACTTTTGCAAATGAGGATCAAAATTTCATGACTGGGAAAACTTTCGTTTGGACTAAAAGATTTCCAAATGTACAATCTTGGATAAAATGGTGAAGTCATTAGGCTTCTTTATCGACCCTACTGGGACCATTTGCCTTCATTACAAAGTCTAGAGGGACGACTTTCACTCTAACATACACAGAGCAGAAACTAAAAGCCACTTTGATCTCAAGCAGACAAGCAGCTCTGCACTACATGTTAGAAAAAGGTGCAGCCCTTCCTCTGAGCCTGGAGGTGAGGGAAAGTGATGGCGAAAAAAAACAGACGAGAACAGGAGAGCGGCGTAGGCTGGTTAACAAGACAGGACAGGACAGCCAGTGAAATTCTATTAAAAAAGCAGGAATAAAAAAAAACACTGGTTGAGGGGAGAATGAGGTTGACAGAAAAGAAGGAGGGAGGTGAATGAAACAAGATATAATAAGATGAGTGGAGAAAGAACGCCTGAGGGGAGAGGAGAGACAGCTAGGCTGCTGACTTACCTGCCTGTAAGCACACACTTCACCCCCCCACCCGCTACCCTACCTAATACACACACAGAGCATGATGACAGCCTTTCTCATTTTTAACATCACCTCCAAACATCCTACGGTTTTGCCCTTTCTAAAGATGGCCGCTCTGCTGGTCTTTGAGTTCCACCTGCACTGATGCCTGGTGTCACACTCTCAGCTGTGGAACTTCACTGTGTTTTACCTAATGATGAATTATGTATCGGCCGCTGTCAACGGTGAGAAACGCAATTGCTTCAGTGATCAGGCAGATGGTTGTGTTTTGTCTGGCATATGCTGTGCATTTATTATGGGAATGGCGTGGATGACAGAACAGCCAGCTCCCAAACACGACATTTTCCTGCTCAAAAGCGTTCCTGCAGACGTGTCTGAAGTCCATTGCTACGGAAGAGGATTAGGGCTACTGAAATAAAATAAAAAAGGTTAAGTGATTTTTTAAATTTTATTTCAGTACATTATGAGAAAAAGTCAGAATTCTGAGATTAAAGTCATAATTCTGAGATTCTGATTTTAATCTCAGAATTCTGACTTATTTTCAAAATTCAGACTTTGTTTCCCAGAATTCTGACTTTAATCTCAGCATTCTGACTTTAATCTAAGAATTTTGACTTTTTTCTCAGAATTAAAGTCAGAATTCTGAGAAAAAAGTCAGAATTCTGAGATTAAAGTCAGAATTCTGACTTTTTTCTCAGAATTAAAGTCAGAATTCTGAGAAAAAAGTCAGAATTCTGAGATTAAAGTCAGAATTCTGACTTTTTTCTCAGAATTAAAGTCAGAATTCTGAGAAAAAAGTCAGAATTCTGAGATTAAAGTCAGAATTCTGACTTTTTTCCCATACTATACTGAAATAAACAGTTAACTTTTTTTTTTTCAGTGGCCCTAATCCTCTTCCGTACATTGCTGCTGTTCATCCAGGATAAATAAAATTAACTCTTCAGTCTCAGCTTATAGATGCAGAAAGTCTCACGCCTGTCTATAGCCACGATGTTAGCCCAACACTTTGTCACCCAATTGACTAAGTATAAAAAACTAAAGGTTGGGAGATTATGAGCTAGGCCATTTTGAAAATTCTTGTTTTAGGAATTATCACTATTCTAATTGGCTAATAGAATATTTTATTCATTTATTACCTTCCATCTACAGTATGAGAAAAATAAAAAGGGATCTGGACAAACCATCTCGACAAAATAAACCAGCTTTTCAATTCAAAAGCTTTTTTCTGCCCAATTATTGAACAAATAATTTTATGAGCACGATGACATAAATGTATTGTTTCAACCCAACTATTTAGGTTATTTAAAGGGGTGATGGGTATTTATTCTACCGTATTAATTGTGTAATTGTGGTATTTTCTTTAATATTTCTTTTAAAAAATCTTTAAAATTCAACAATACATATAATCCTATGTTTGTCAGCCTGATTATTTCATTTAAAGCATGTTTAAACATGAAATTTGTACATGCAAAAAGCCGGTTTAAGCAGTTTTTTTAACAAAGTATTTTTTCGAATAAAGAATTCTTTGTTTACTTGAGTAAAACTATGTTTAACTAGAGCTAATCTAAGATACATTTTGGCGACTGTACCTCTGGTCATCACTGTATTTAATAGAAAAGGGCAAATGAAAGCCTCTCCACCCTGTATCCTCCATCCTTCCTACATAAGACATCTCTCTGTTGCATTATATTGGACCTAATTCTGACACACGTCTTCTTTATTATGCCAGAAATGAATCCCTATCTCTTACCAATGCTGCTGTTATGGTGAAAATATTCCTTGCACAAAACCACAATCTTATTTCTTAATTAATTGTGTTAATTCTAACATCTTCAACAGCCTGTTAGGATTTATGCAGACATCCTCTATCAGCGACGTTGCTGTTTATCACCTCTGATCCTTCTCAGCTTCTGATTCAAACGGATTTATTAAAGTAATTATCCTCTGGGATTATTGAAGTATGTCTGATTTGCTGCACTTCTTGCCCTGAACATATATGCATTTTTTGGACATTTTACTGCATCTGCTTAGAGGCCTGCCTCCCTTCGCAATTATTTTCACAGCGGACATGATGTCACTCTGACCTGGTCCCTCCGCTCTTCTATCATCATATCTTGACATTCCGAGCACAGCAGAGGTTGATGCTGCACCTCCATGCAGCTCGGCCAAATGGGCGTTATTTGGCAGATAAGATAAGGACTTTATCTAGTGTTTACATTGACAAACAGAACCGCATAAAGTTAATGCTTCAACATAGTTGCCATGAAACAATGTAAATAATCTCAAACTGGATTCATATTTCTGCTCTTGCACGCCTCCCATCTGCAGGGTTCCAACAGCATAAGGCAAGTTAAATTCAAGACTTTTTAATGCCACTTGAAATAAAAATTTAAGACCAAATTCACAAGAAAAACCCGCTTGCGACAACTTAACCCAAAGGTTTATTTTAACATAAACCACTGCACCAATGTTTCAGATTTTGAAAAGCTTCCCATACAGGAAGAAAGCTAAAAACACACAAATGACAGATATATTTGAACAATTATTTAACTGAATTCATAAACTTTGTTTTAGCAGGGAACAAAACAAATCAGTTTTAAAGCCCCAACATAACCAGTGCTAAGTCTTTTTTGCAGCTATTTTTCTTTGTATGGTTTTCTTAGTATGTTTGATTTGGTGATAGAGACAAGGGTGGAACTAAACTGAGAAATACCGGCTGTTTCTCTGTAACTCCATTTAGACGCTTTGTGTTTCGTGCTTCGCATGTGCGACTCCACTGCCTTAATTCCCATCGTTCTGAGCTTGAATCGCTTCTTGCACAAAATCCACTGATCCTCATGTATGTTCCCTGGTTTTAGCCATGGAGAAAACTCTTGGCTGGAGACAATTTTCATTACATTTACACTTGCTCATATTTTCCAGACATAAAGTTAATGGCGCATCTCCCAAATGTCCCGGCCGCAACAACGCTTTTATTGGTTCCGCTATCGGGACGGAACCAATAATGGTGAGCAGTTATTTTTTTTTTATAAAAAAAAGGTAAATTTTTATGTTTTATTTAGATTACAAAAATAAATCATAATAAAAATAATTCTATTTATGATGTTTCAAAAATTAAAACTAATTAAGGCCTTAGTTTTATTTTGAAAATTTCAATGCCTTTTAAGACTTTTTAAGGACCTGTGGGAACCCTGATCTGGCATTATTTCACTTGCAAATACAGGTGAGACTCACTTATGAATGAACAGCATCGCCCTCTACTGGACAGACTATAACACAAAGAATTTCTTTTTAAGATTAATTAATTAATTAATCACATGCAAATATGTCAATTATTTGTTTACTCACTTTACAATCTGATGCTAAAAAAATCTATTAAAACATTATTTTGACACAATGCCCATTTCAAAAGTGTTTTTAGTGAAACAGGGTGTCCGTGATTCCTGTTATCTTCTGTAAAGGTTAATTATGTAACTCCGACCCAAACCACCTCCTCTTCGCCCACCAGTACAACTGTACCTCCCAGTCCAATAAACAGCATACTGCACCATGTTTTCACTATTAATACAGACTATTTATTAAACTGCATATCCTAACTATAAATAACCAACACAGATGTTACTAAATAAGAATTGCTGCTGTGCAAAACTACGCTGTATTCTGCAGAATGACAATTAAGGTTAATGTTTTTTCTTTCAGTTTTTAAAGAACTCTAGAGCTGCTGCAGTTTAGTAAATCTTTTTTTTTTTTCTTTTTTCCGGTGAGCTCATAGATGAGGGCAAAACTACAGTACAGGTCAATGAAAGCTGAGAGGGATCTACAGGCGGGTTGGCAGATACATTGCATTATTTGTAGAAAAAAAATGTAGTGCTGAACATGGGGGGGTGGGGGGGGGGGGGGTAGTGCAGGTGAAAGAAGAGAGTGAGAATTGAGAATGTGATGGAAATAATTTCCATCCCTCTCTGGATCACCTACAGTGGTCCTTTTCAACTTCTTCCTCTATTTCTACTCACTGACATGGAAGATTTACCTTTGCCTGATGATTTTATTTACATTGCTTCCTCTGTTTTTGTTTTTTAGTTTTTTAGGTGAAGGCAGTTTGTAACGAATATAAAAATATGTTTGGCGTCAAACATATTTCCAGTAATGTTGATCAAGTTAGGCGAAGAGAAAACACATTTGCTAGACGTCGAGTTAATTAGGCTGGAACAAGAAAAATTACTATGAAGAAACAGATTGACGGGAAATCACCGCCGAGGGGATTGGATAAGATAGACGCAGGTAGTTGTGATAACCTCAGGTTCTTTTAGAATTAAATATATACTAATTAATCAGCCAGATTAATATAGGAAAATAGAGATGCCTCCTTGTGACTGAAATCAACACATTTCAGTTTGACTGTGAGCAGCTGGAAGGGTTGGGTTTTAAAGACTCCAACGTCTCAGTATCAAGATAAACACAGTAAATTGCTCTGGCAACGGTGCAGAATGACGTGGAAATACTTAAATATTAAAGGTATATAGTCACAATATTGGTGACAGTGGTGTTGGATGTATGAGTTTGCCCTGAAATCGAAGGGTTGACGGTTCAAGCCTTGGCTCCGGCTTTCAGTGTTGTTGTGTCCCTACTAGGGGTGGAACGGTTCACAAAATCCACGGTTCGGTTCAGTTCGGTTCACGGTTTTCTGTTCGGTATATGTTGATCGTAGGTCACTCTAAATGCCAAGCGGTCCCATACAGCAGACGTATAAAGTGCTGCTGGCACGTCTTCCAACTCCTGTTCTTTCCCACTCGCCATACCCACACAATTCTCCATTTTTTCTGCTACACCCGGCTACGCTGCTTCGCTTCTTCTTCTTCTTGTTTACTACTGGTGGTTGGCTTTGGTCGCAGTACCGCCACCTTCTGCTCTGGAGTGTTCGCCTATGAAAAAAAGGAGCAGCGCATGAACCGAACGCAACACACGCGAACCGAATGGAGACAGTCGAAACGAACGGTTTGGACGATTTTCATAAACCGTTCCATCCCTAGTCCTTAAGCAACACACTTCACCTGTATTGTCTACTGATGGTGGTCAGAGGGACTGGTGGCGCCTGTGTGCGGCAGCCTCGTTCTGCCAGTGTGACCCAGGGTAGCATTTGCTACAATGTAGCTCGCCACCATCAGTGTGTGAATGAGAGCATGAATGACTAAATCTAATTAATAACACCATAGTTGCTTAAAAAGTTTTTTTTTTCCTGAAATGTTAATGCTACCTGCTGGCAGGTGATTCGTCATATTCATATTTTACATGTAGATTTTAATCAATTTGTTAGTAAAGAGAAGCCCTAAAAAAAGCCTTTGTGTATTTATAATAGTAATGAAGCTATAATACTGCACATGTGTACAAGGAGTGAACAATGAAGCAGTCTACTGCTGCAAAGCCATTAGCACCTCAGTTTAAAGAGAAATAAAGGAATAAAGTGTGCAGTGGGGAGGAGAAATAAAGCTGATCAACAGAAATAAAGAAAGACAGCTGAGGCAGGGCTGAGTGAAGGACAGCCAATAAGAAGGGAGAAAACAAAGACATTAGACCTTGTAAGCCCTTCATCTCAGGGAGAAGCTTGACCCTTAAAGGTTTTATTTCCAAACTATTCAAAGAAACATCCTCCTCTGACATTTCCTAGGCTGATAAAAAAGAAGTTGGAAAAAAACAATAGATTTGGTCGATATTAAAAAGGAACCAGAATGTCCGATAAAAACAGGTAAAATGATAGAAGACGTTCCCTCACCTAAGAAAGCTTTAACACATGATCACATTCAAACCCAGCATACTGGGCACTTCCCCTCAGGCTCATAGATCATCATCAATTTAGGAAGGGCAAGTTTGTTCACTAAATATTTGATGGGCACCCTGTGCTGCAATGAGATTAAAAGATTAATCTTGGCAGCGGAGATGTATTTATCAGTTTAAAGATGTTACTGTGTGGGTATATGTGCATGTGCAACGCAAAGAACTACAAATTAATATTAAATGAACACTATGCTAATATTGACAGCTCTTTAAACTAAAATATCAGACAGAAAATAGGGCAACGTGTCAATCACCTGATGCAGCTTTAACACGATACTTAATATTTAAAATAAGCTTTAATAATCAGCATTACAGCTGATATATTACCTACTTATTTTTATTTTATAGTCTTGCAGTAAAACTTCCTACTGGTTTGTGCCAAAAGGTTGTTTCTAACAATGACTTTGCTCTTTATGATTTTAGGCATTAAACTGTAAATGCTAAGCCAGCATGATTCGGCAGTTTTTAAATATAAAGAAAAGCAGGCCTGACATGAGTCGACAAACTGGGCTATTTATTGGCCTGTAGATACTGAGGTGCACCCTGCTGTAACTAGTGGATTAATATGAACAAGGTTTGACAGTTTTTCAAACAAAGAACTGCTGCAAGACTGGGGGAAAGAAGCCAGGTTCATGCTGACTCTTGGGAAGTCATTTTACTTGTGAGGAGAAGGAGAGCAAAAACAAAACAGAAGAAAAACAACAATTCTTAAATTGGCCTCCAAAGGAAAGGACGCCTACTAACTAGACAATTAAAAGTGGCTTAAACAAACATTGATTGAAAGAAAATAATATAAATCACTGCCAGGCCCAACAATACAACCATTTATGTAATTTATTTTTAGATATTATTTCCTGTTTTTTAAATTGTTTTTCATATTTATTTATTTTATTTTATATGTCAAACAGACTGAGTTGGATGAATTGCATAATTTCAAATTATGTTTTCCAGATCCCAGGAGTGTTGGCCTAGTAGGTTAGGGCAGCTTGTGCTCTGAGAAGGTTGCAAGTATCCAGTTCGATCCCCACTGCCAGCATCCTGGATCCCTGAGCAAGACCCTTAACCTCACTCTGCTCCCCAGGTGCCACGCAATGGCAGCCCACTGCTCTCCAAGGGGATGGGTTAAATGCAGAGGGTGGATTTCATTACTTTGTACTTGTGACAGTGTAATGACAATAAAGTTGAATTCTATTCTATTCTATTCTTCATCTCTGGGGTTGGGCTTTCCTCTGGAGTCAGGAGCAAAGATGCATTCCTATTGGTCTGTATGGACGTCAGAGACCTTTTAAATTGGGTTTTAAGTGAACATAATCTAATCTGTACAACATAATTTGAAGATGCAACTTGGCTAATCCAATTTGAAAAAGACGTTTGAATAAAATATGTAAATAAATAAAAAATGTCAATTTCAAAATGTTGTTTTGATTAAGAAGCGTTTAATTTCTGAATCACAATTTTATTCCGATTTCTAATCACAAAAAGTGTTCTTTACTTGAAACAGCAACAGAACAACATTCGCTCCATAGAGGGATAATTAGTGGTGTGCCGTTTGATCGGCCATCCGTCAAAATTGGTCAATTTTAATGAAAAACCTGATCACAGTCTTCTGTTTTCCTTGAAGGTGAAGCACATCCAAATGCACCAACACACCAAATACAACATAATTAAAAACAAGCATTTGGTGGAATATAGGGTTGCTCAGAGACGCAGTGGGTAACACCGTTGCCTTGCAGCAAGAAGATCCTGGGTTCGATTCCCAGCCCGGTGTCTTTCTGCATTAAGTTTGAATGTTCTCCCCATGCATGCGTGGGTTCTCTCCGGGTACTCCAGCTTCCTCCCACAGTCTAAAAACATGACTGTTAGGTTAATTGGCTTCTCTACATTCTCATTAGTTGTGAGTGTGCATGGTTTGGGTTTTTGTGTTGCCCTGTGGAAGACTGGCAACATGTCCAGGGTGTACCCCGCCTGGATGGATGGATGGATGGATGGATGGATGGATGGATGGATGGATGGATGGACAAACTGCAGCCGAATGGCAGCCCACTTCCCTGAAACTTCCAGCAACATCCCGCCAACTTCTCCTGGGCGTGCATATTTTTTACTCTGACTCCACCCTTTCACTGAATTACAGGGTCTGACCAGGAGAGGATGCTTCTCTTTTGACCTTAACGTCCAAAAATCATGACAGAAAGAATATTTTAGTACAAAGATCGTTGTTTAAAAAGGAATCGTAGGGGACCAGCCAAAGACCCATTAAGGAAAGTGGGGAAATTTTTTATGTCTAATACAGTAATGCTTCACTACATTCTCCTCCATGAACATGATGGTCAGAAAAATGTAATCCGCAAAATGATTTGATTAATTGTGTAAAGGAGCAGCAGTAAGAAGCTTTCTGCGCTCACTGCTCCGGCGTAAATATTTCAGAAACGCACTGTAGTCCCACTGAGACTGACAGACAGTGGAGTCTCACAGCATATGTCTCCTTAAAGTGGCAGGATATATCTTAAAAAACAAAAAATTTAATATATGTATTTAGACTTTGGCTGTGTCCTAACATGATGCACATAATTTGTTGGAAAAAAAATTGCATTTGGCTTTGAACATTTCTTTTTGTTTGACATTATTTGGTATCAGCAGTTTTGCTATATTTGAAAGTAGTTTTATGCGTATAACTGTTTTAAATCTGTTACATTAAATCTGTTAGCAGGTTTTTAATTTGTCCTTTAGACTACATACTTGCTGCATTGTTCCTGCAAGTTTCCAATTGTATGTTTTGCCTTAATAGGTGATTTTATGAGTCAAGTCTGGCCAATGGTAGCATTTATACCTAAAGAGACAAAAAAACTAATGGCCAGTGGTCGCTATTGATAATAATAATAATATGTAAAAAGATCTTTTTTTCATGCTATTATTGTTTCTCATGAGCTGAAACCCTTTTTCCCATTAAAAGACCATTTAAGGTACCCAGCAGCGTTCTCCCCTCCTCCCACCGCTGCAGCAGCTCAGACAGATGACCACTTCATGCAGCCTGGAGATTAGAGAACCAGTGAAGATTTGCTGAGGATAAATGTAAAGCTGAGCAGAACAATGCATAAAACTGGCCAAGATTGTCTAAAGGGATAAGATAGTCAGTAAAATCTGGCTCTGTATGAGATGGTGAGTTGATTGTGTGGGACTGTGAGCCTGTAACTCTCTGTACATGTGTGAGATAAGCCCAGTGGGTAAAGGGTGAGCGCGTGTGTGTGTGTGAAGAAGGGGTGTTACGTGATGAAAAGGCTGTAGTGAAACGGGCCGAGCTAGAACGACCATTCAGCCCTTTTTCAGAATCCTTTGAAGCTACACTACTTCAAATGCAGAAGCTTAAAAGACCAAGAAAAAAATGGATCTGCCACACTAAAGTCACAAACACATCTGTGAGCCAAAGGCAACTTGTCCAGGGATACACATTTATTTATTTATTGTGTTTTATCCACATGAATCAGATTTCCTTCCGAATTTGCACCGACAGCCAGAGAGGCTTTAGTTTCAGGATGTTTCTCCTCAACATCCAAATGTTTCATTGTGTAAGTTTCTCTTACTAGCATGAAAAAAGGAGATTTAAAAGTTTACCTACTCTGTATAAACATCTGTTGAATAACATCTGGCTTACTAGTGTTAGGGCTTTATGTTTCAGTCAACAGGGATATTCAACCTAGGGCTGGGCGATATTAACCTGGCTCCACATATCCATCTGTAAACCTTCCGTTGAAGTAATTTTGGGAAGGGGCGAAAATACTGGTTAGCTGATTGGCCTATGTTGGTGATAGACGGGCCAAATAAACCAATCAGATCAACGAAGCATATGACGTACTAACAGAGCGACGACGAAGAGGAGCCAATTGATAAACTCTTGCCGAAACCAGTCGGGAGAAGAGCAAAAACATCTTTTCCTCTGAGAAAAGCCTCCAGAGCAGTGTTTTGCTCTTCTTTCAGTGAAGAAATACTCTGTAATTCCGATAAAACTTGCTCGATATCCACGCTAACGCTAGTTTCATCGGCTGAAGCCGCCATGTTCTTTAGACTGAACTGTCGCGCTTCTCGTTGCGTCACACCTCAACCCGCCTCAAAGCCAACGCTGATTGGACGTTCGTTTGGTGAACGGCTCCAAATTTTCTTTAATGGAGAGTCTCCAGATTGATCTGCGAGTGAAACCTTGAAAGCTCGCGAGATCAGGATGGTCTCACGGGGCTAGGGCGATATGGCAAAAATAAAATATCACGATTTTTTGATTATATTATTGTGATCTCGATTTTATCACGTTTTTTTTCAGATACGACCAACATAACTTCAATTACATGCAAAGAAGAGAAAAATTGAATAAATCAACAAGTTTATTAAAATTAGAGAATCAAAGCAGTGCTAACAAACCTATTTTTAAATTTCTATATTGTAAACACACCAAAGAGTAAAAATCTAAATCTAGATAAGTCAATTTTTTCTTAAAATAAGTGCATTTGTTCTTGAATTGAGGAGGTAAAAGAGACATTTTGCCAATGGAACAAGACTATTTACACTTAAAATAAGAAAACACAATTTCATTGTCTTATTTCAAGTGCATATTATCTAATTATCTTATTCTAAGAATAAAACTACTCATTCCATTGGCAAACTATCTTATTTACCTACTCAAATTAAGGGTAAATACACTTAATTTAAGAAATTTTTACTTATTTCTAGATCATTTTTGCAGTATGCAATAACTCCTGAGTAAAACAATTACAAATTAGTTACTTTTACAAGTATTTACAGTCAAAATAAATAAAAAAAATCTAACTGTATCTTAGTGCAGTTTTATTACTTTAAAATCTTGACGGGTCTAATAAAGTAAAAGAAAAAAGAAAGCGCACGCAAACTAACTTGAGTTTAAAAAAATTATTACATTAAACAATAGATCTGTATAATTTCTTAAGTCTTTAGAAACAAAAGCTATTATGGAACCGCAAATATAGTGCAAGTCAATATGTAATCTGTGCAATCTATGATGATATGATCAGGAAAATAGGCCGTCTGCAGTGTTGCATTACATTGCTCCCAGTTGCTGATGAAATGTATGGTTAAGGTCAAATACGGCTCTGATGTGCGGCTGGACCGGAGGTCGCTTGTGGTGGCAAAGAACTGCACATTTTTAATATTTCGTGAAACTTTCTCTCTGCATTCACCGTACATCGTGGAATAGCGGCGTTTGAAAAATACGTTCTCTTAATAATGACGGATCGTCAGAGGTGTAGATCGTAACGTGGTCTTAAATCGTCATATCGCCCCTAATTCAACCCGCAAAAAATAAGAGAATTGAGCCGTATCTTTTTTATCCTTACCAAAGTCAACGAAGGAGGACTGGCCGATGGTCTTTACAGCTGGTTTAGACACAACCTCCCGCTTAGTGAAGGCACCATCCTGGTGGGAGAGGAGAAGAGAGCATAGAGTCATTATTCCAGTTATGAAAGGCTCATATTAGAACTCCTAAACTCTGTACAAGAGCTTGTTTAAGGCTAATAAATTGTCAGCTATCACTTCAATTTTGTTTTACAATCACAGACCCAGAAGGAGGTCTAATTAAAACCACAGTGGAGTAATATTTTCTCTCCAAAAACCAAAGGCTAATGGGAAATTTAAAGGAAATAGGTGAATACTGTGCATTATTTATTAGGGGCTGCTTTTATGTATAGATCTATTAAAAATGTGCTTGAACACTTCAGCCAAAAACAGCCTTCTTTTCATTTCTCCAAAAATATAACCTTAAGTGGCGCGGCGGTGGTGCAGGCCGACAAATGTTGGGGAATTTCAGCTGTGATGTCAGCACAGCCCCTCAAAATAACTACTTTTATTATTCTAGTTTGAAGCATATTTAAAAACAAAGTTTAGTGAACCTTATCAGAGCTGAGAACTTGCTAATGACTGTGTTCCTAAACATTTTATGCAGTCTTGATATCACTGTGTGGAAGCTTCTTTTACATTAAAAAAGGTGTAAATCTTGTTCATGGAAACCATTTTTAGACAGATGGTTTGATAAAAGGGTTAAGGAAGCCATCTTTGTTATCCTGGAAAAAACAATTTTCAAAAGAAGAGTAGGTCTTAGACATAACGTGTCACCTACTGACAAAGAACTTTTAGGAACATAACCTAGAAGATTCACTTCTCAGCTGCCTTCAACTGACTCACACTTTATTGAGGGATGGGATCGAAACCACTCTGAGCAGGAGGTTAACGACCCATCAGAACCCTCTAAGGACCATTAACACCCCCCATGTGACCTCCATGGCACATCCAGCAGGAGGGATCAGAGGCACCTTTTGTGTTCCCCTAATTCTTTGTTCCACCTACAGTATATTAATCTCAGTGCTCCCCATCAGTTAGAACAGAGGAAGCCTCTTGGATGAGAGGAGAAATATCTTCTAGAAAACTACACATCCAGTTATCTAAACTGAACTTTTCAAGCTCGTCAATGATCTAGATTTGCGCGGTGACTCTTGCCGCCTGCGCTGTGCGGAGATGCAGAGGAAACCGTATGTGGTGGGGAAACGCAGCTCGACGTAACACCGGTATTTCCATGTGGAAAACGCTGTTTTGCTGCTGGAGTCCTCCTCACTCTCCATCTCTCTGTGTGTGCTGTATGTTAACACCCGCCAGCGGAAACACCCACCTACCCAACTGACAGACGGAATCTCACTTTACATCAGCCATTCTCATCCTCCCCTCTCTCATGACAAGGCGCGCACCTCTGGATGACCTAAAAAATAATCTTTAATATCTCTTAAACAAAAGTAGCACAAACAATATTTTTTTTCTGCACAAATCTGCACTAACGTTGCACTAACCATTCAGTCTATTTGCAGAGTTTTTTGACGTGGGTGGGGTGTCAGCTTCACGCAGCTGCGCACGAGTCCTATCATGAAAAGAGGTTCATTGTGCGACCTGAGTAACGCGCAGTAACGGGGTGTCTGCAATGGTAACTGTGTTATAGTTACAGTCAAAGTAATTAGTTAGATTACTCGTTACTAAAACAAGGTAACGGCGTTAGTAACGCCGTTACTTTCAACGCCGTTAGTCCCATCACTGGTCATGACAGAATCCACCAAACACACAAAGTAAGAGAGAAAGATGGTTTACTGAGAAAGACCTGCATATACTTTATGAATATATAGACATTATTAGAAGAGTGTGCATGTGTTACATGGTGAAATTTATAGACTGTGCCTTAAAAACTGAACCGACCTATAAAATGTGACAGCATTCTGACTACTGCTGCACAGTCTAAATGCTGCTTTCTACAGACATAAAATACACTATGAAAGTCCATAGTTTCTAACAGTTATCTTTATAAACGTGTATGAATTACCAGAAATAATATCCAAAAGTTATATTTCATGAAATGAACGGGCAGAGTGGAGCCGATAAATCATGGTGTGTTTAACAACGCTGGACAGATTCTGGCAATAATGTTTAAGAACGCTGACACTGTAATGCAAAGCTCCATTCATGGTATTGATTTTCTGTGCAGAGGGGAATTCCACAATGCCACAAGGACTCCATTGCAAACAATGGCAATTTAGAAGGAAGTCCTACGACAGAAAGCATTTCCAATGTGAGCGAACAGAGAATCCGACTGAAATGAAATCCGACAAACTTGATTAACTAAAATGAAATGAAAGCTAATATACACGATTCTTCAATGTTCAGTTTTTGTGAAGACAGCTTCTACAAAACAAAAATTTGACGTAATTTGGTTCTATAACTGATAACATGAGTAAAAATATTTACCATTCAACACAACTACATTAAACCATATGCTTCTAAAATGCCCTCAGCTGTTCTAGAAAAGACAGATCCACCAGAGAACCTCTTTCATTTTTTTTCTAATCTTGTAGAAGAAACTGAAAATGTTTTAAAATATTTTGTTGCCTTTTGCTTATTTACAGTCAGGTCTTGTGTGCTGAAAATCTGAAAACTGCAATGATAAAAAGTTTCTGAGAAAAGCGTAAAAGAAACCAACAGGGATTGATAGAAGACCTGTGAATGCTTATATCCATGTTTCTGATTGGCCAAATGCTACATATATGCTAGCTGTTAGCTAAATATTATCATTTCAGTAGAGATAAATGTAACGTTTATCCTTTAAAAGATTTTCCACTTGCTCCATGGCATGTCGATGAAATTTGCATAAACGATACCTCCAAGCAGTGAACCAAACCATGTTTAGCATACTATAGCAGAGCTCTGTTTTGAATGTTTTAGCTTTTCCCCACCTCAACTCACCTGACTTATACCCCTTTCCCACTGGCAGAAAAAACCTATTTAAACCCAGGAACAATCAACTTTTAGTGGCACTGGGAACAGCTCAATGATGCGGGTCAACCCGGGTCAAACGACTCGGCAAGCAGCCCGCTTAAAAAATCACCTCGGATCTGATCGGTATGCTGTGAGAACACCAGAGGCAGGTTGACCTGCTAAATTACATGAAAACCATTGAACGCAACATACGGATGTCAAAAACACCGCGGCAGTCGCTTCTGATCTAACAAGCCAAAACAAATCTGTTTACATTTGATAAACATAACCTAGCGCTGGTGAGAAGGATTCACAAAGATAAAAGTGTGAAACAATAAAGCACACGTATTACGTGTTTTTCTCCATTGTTTACTTTCCTGATTTCGGTCACGTCATCAAAGCTAACCGTTTTTTTTGCCAGTGGGAAGGGAGCCAAATGCCGATTGTTAGCAGGTTGACCCATGTTTGAAAAACACATGTTAACCCGGTATTTTCAGTGGGAAAGAGGCTTTAGATAAAAAGGTGCCAGCACAATGCAAAAACTGGAATACAAGCATTTATTTAGGTATTTAGTTATTTCTATTGATTTGAGCCAAACTGATTTACTTATCCATTGTTTAATTTCAATTGCATAATTTCTCATTATCTTATTTCAAAGAAAAACATACTTATTATATTGAGATATCATCTTATTGACCTGCTCAAATTAAGGGCAATACACTCATTTTAAGACATTTTTATATCTATTTTTGCGGTTTACTTTGACTTTCCTAATAATCTGACAGAGTTTCTGAAGACACTCAGTGTTATGGTGGGATGATATTAACCACAAACAGATTTTAATAGGGCTGGGAAGAATGGTATGCAACTAATTAACAGCCACAAGCAGATATATAAACAATTTATCACAGAAACAAAAGTTTAAAAAACCTTTCAGCAAACTGTTGTTCAGCTCTGGTTCATCCTAATCACATATCTTCAAGTTCATGACAGGTTTGTAGGCGAGATATAATTTTCTGTATTAACTGAGATACAAATTTGGGAAACAGGAAGTCAGACTGACTTAGTATGACTCCATAAATACACCAGAAGAAGTGAGAGAGCCATTTGGAGGTGAAGAACCCTGGATTACAGGAGACCAACCTGTTTCTGCAACCCTTGATCATTGCTAGGAAGCAACACAAACATATGATTTAGATGTTTTAAAGTAGAGACATGTCTAAAACATCGGGACAGGGGGTCCTGAGGGGTAAAGACCCCTAAATTATACGTTTCAGTGGGGTCCTGAGCTACAGTGTTTTGTTTTTTCTTCACAGGGACACTAATGTCCTCTCACCATCTCCCATGGAAACTAAGACTTATTGCAGCAATAGAAGATAAAAGGGACTGAATAATTTTATTAAATAGAAAAATATATGTGTGGGGAGGTATTGCTTGGTTGTTTCTAAACACTACAATGAGGTGGAAATCTGTTCATATCAAGGAAGCAATACATTCATAACCTTAAAGGAAAACAAGGTGCTGTAATAACGTATTATTGGAGTTTCTTCAAAGAATTTCTGTTGATAATATGCGTGAGAAGAAAGGATCTCTATAGTGGTCTGTGTTGCAGCAGCTCAGAGGAAGTATCTCTTTACACTACAAAAAAATAGAAATCTAAATAAGTCATTTTTTCTTAAATTAAGTGTATTTCTCTTGAATTGAGGAGGTAAGTGAGATGCTTTGCCTATGGAACAAGACAATTTATATCTAAAATAAGAAAAAGCAATTGCATTTTCTTATTTCAAGTGCATTTTATCCAAATATTTTATTTCAAGAGTAAAAAATACTAATTCAATTGGCAGATCATCTTATCTACTTGCTTAAATTAAGGGTAAATAAACAAAATTTAAGAAATTTGTACTTATTTATCTATCCTTTCTGCAGTGTAAGGATCCAAGAGGATGCTCAGGGTTGACCTATACAGTTTTTATTTTGCAAAAAAGAAAAAAAAAGAAAACTTGTTAACCATAATTATAAAGACCCATCTAATCATCCGTGACATGCTGCTCTGGGCAGAACTAAGAAGCCTACCTCAAAGAACCTTTAGTTGCTATCGTTGCAAAAAGACTTCCACACAGAGCTGCTTTTACTATAATCATACATAATGAAGCTTCTTCATATTTTAAATTAAAAAAAGATTTAAAACTTTTCAATCCTTTGATACGTCATGTAATTGAATCGTTACAGCAACACAATTTTTTTCATTCCAGGTTATACACAATATAAACGGGAAAAATGCAAAGTGTGAGAAAAAAATATATTTTTATATTTTTCTATTTTCTATTCAGAATGGCTCCTTATGTCTTAAACTATAAATAAATACATAGTCATTTTAAACAGTATCTGGTTGGAACAGAGAGAAAAAACATCCTTGCTCTACAGAGGAGAACACTGGGAGAGAAGCAGTTCAACTAAACAATGTTCAGAACTACTGATTCACTTTGAAATATTTCTTTTTTTTATGTTATTAGCTCCTGAGTGTAAATTTATTTCTTCTACTTGTTTCACCACTTTCTCACCTAAAAGTCCCCACTCTAAAATGTGCATGATGCAATAGTATGAGAAATGGGCTGTATTTTTTAATGTAATTTGCATTATTATTCTGCGGTTTTTGGGGATTTGGCTCATTGCAGCTTATGGGTCGGCTTATTTTTTAGCGTAGGTCTGAAAATCCATAAAAACTGCAGTTTGGCTTACTATGAAAAAGTTCTGCAAAATCTATTAACCACGTTTACAGAAACTAATTTTTCTCCCAGGTTTCAAACTCCCTGCTGAGAGATTAAGTTCAGGAGACTGATGACTGGTGCTCCCACAGTCATTCTCCGGTTAGATTTATGTTGCAGTATTTCTCTTCAAGTCAGAACTACCATGTTTTGATATCTAATGGGATTTTTTTTTTTTAAAAGACTGATGGTGTCGTCAAGGAAGGATCATCTTAATGGGCTGAATGATGTATTCGGATGCAAAAAAGGTTTTGAGTAAAAAAAAAAAAACTCAAATGAAATGGTGTTTTGTTTTTTGTTTGTTTTTTGCTTTAAGATAAGTGATAATTTTTGCTCAAATGTAAATTGAGTAATCAGTGAACAAATAACTAATATAACTAGAAACTCTGAATATAAGTAATTTTTATTCTTTTTCATTTGAGAACCATTGAAAGTGCATCGGTAAAACCAGAACAATTAAAAAATTGTAGACTACAAACCATTAAAAGTCCAGCTTCAATTCATCCCGCTAGAAACCAAAAATCCTGCTAGAAACATGGGTGTAGTGATGGACTCAGACCTGAACCTTCAGAGGGTCTTAAAGCTCATAACAGTCTGCTTTCTATCACCTAAAGAACTACTTCAGGATTAAAGGACTGATGTCTCAAAAGGACCTTGAAATACTTAATGTGCTGAGATGTGCGGGAGCTGCAGCTGATCCACAATGCTGCTGCCTGCATACTCACCAGAACTAAGAAAGTGGAGAACATCCCTCAGTTCTAAATTCATTACATTGGCTACCCATATCTCAGAGAATAGATGTTAAAGAACTTCTGATAGTCTATAAATCACTGAAGGTCTTAACACCAAGATACATTATAGAGTTTAAACCGTCCAGACTTCTAAGGTCTTCTAGCTGTAATCTACTCTGCAGAACCAGAACCAGACACAGAGAAGCAGCTTTTAGTTCTTATTCTCTACTAATCTGGAATAAACAGAAAATTTTAAAAGCGCCAAAACTATCAGTTGCTCTAAATTGTATTTGTTTAGAATGGCCTCTGATTATGTTATTCAAACAGTAAATGTTACGTTTCTTGTACCCAAAATGTATGAAATAAACGCACATAAGTTTGTATTTCGATCCATATCAAGACTTTACATTGACTTACATTCATTCTATTTACTGCAGGTATTATTTAATCCACACCTCTAAACTGACATTAGAAAATGGGAGTCTGCCACTTTAGGACCAACCTTTGGTCCCCACAAGGCCTGCCGGTCCTAGAAGGCAAGTAAATAAATCAAAAATTGTCCCTCTTTCAATGTGGGGTCTTTCCTTTGTCTTCCATTTATTTCTAACCTATTTCTGCAGCCCAACTCTAACCCTAAACCTAAACCATAAAATATTCATACCTAACACCAACCTAAAGTTAATTCATACCGTAGCCCTAGATATGACCCCTGACCCCAAAACAGCATTTCCATTCATCGAGCCCAGGCATCAGGCCCCATAAGGAGCAGACAGTCCCCACAAAGTTCTATTTTTTTCCAGAAAATGGGCCCCACACACACCCTCTTTATTTTTATAAATCCCTTTTATTCTCCTTACTTAGTTGTACCGTTTCCCCCCTCATTCAGCACTTTGCTTTGCCACTAAAATGTGGTATATAAACATACCTGCTTTGTCACATTATTATAACTTAAACTGTCGTGAAAAAAATAGAATAGAATCACTTTTTGGCAGAAAACCAGTAAAATAAATAAAAACAAAAGGTTAAAATTCCCTGTTCAGAACTGATCACTGATCTATAGTCTAAATGAGATGATGGGGTCATTAGTTGTATTGTGCTTTATGTAGAAACCAAATTATAAATATAGTCTTAACCTAAGAAAAAACCGACAGTGCGTTCTGTGATGACTAAAAGCTGATATAATCATTAGTTTTTTCATAAATACTTGTTCAGATTGTAGATTTCCAAACGCGAGCTCAGCACTGATATATTAAACTTGACATTCAAAGGTTTATATCTACTTCTCCTAATGAAAAAGTGAAAGTAAGACTTAAATAACACAAATCACTCTATGAAATAATTCAGTTTTACAAACATTTACTGATTAAGCAGAAATAATCTATTCAGCAGCCAGAAGATCACGGTTCCTGGTGGCGCTTGGGTTTACAGAGTGAACTCTCAGCATCGACATCTGAAGGATTGACTGCTGCTGGTTCCTTGATTGCAACAGATCATGATTAATCTGATTGTGTTTGAGGACAGCGAACCGATGTGAGAAGATTAAGGGATTTTACACTTTAGTTTGGCTGATGCCTTCTGTTTGCATTAAACCAAATATATTTCTGTCACACGCAGGCAAAGTGTGAACGGGGATGACATTAAGAGAAAATGCACATAAAACATATAGAAAACGATGATCTTGCGTTTTCTTTTCTAAGACGATTATATTGAGATATAATAATAAAGCCATAAGGAAAGATTTTATGATTGGATTAGGGTTATCCCTTGCTGTGCTGCTGGTTAAAATGATGCTGTGTTATGTGCGTCGGGCACATTAATTATTTTTGTTTCTTTTTTTCTTTTCCCTTTTATTGTTGTATAGACCTTAGTTGAGTCACTTAAATTTTAGAGTTGATAATTATTTCTTTTTTCTATCGTAAATGATTCGATTACGTTAATTGGTTGTGATATTGGTCCACCTATAAGTAGGCTGAGTTTTTCTCTCTCTCTCTCCCTTTGAACCTTCTGTTCGAGTGACCGTCACAGAGGGAGCGTCCAGACGCGATGCGCACGTCTCCCGTCTTTGTAGGCTGCAGCTGACCTCTCCAGCCTGCCATGTGGTATTTTTTTTTCTGTTAGCCTTTGTTTTTTGCAGAGTTTTTGTAACTTTGACCAGGTGGGACCGGTTGTCCTGTTTTCGTTTTTTTCTTTAATATTTTTATTAGAGTTTTCCCGTTAGTTCGGTATTAGCAGAGGCTTCGACGGCCCTGTACAGGGTTGGCCCTCTGCTGTACCGTTTTGTTGCTTTGGATCGGTTCACCAGGTCCAACTTTCTGTTCACACTTTGGGTTTTTTTTTTCTTAGAGTTTTTTTTTGGACACTGGGAACTGGTGACTCTCTGTTCACTGCAAAAAATCTAGATCTATATAGGACAATTTTTTCTTAAAATAAGTGCATTTGTTCTAGGATTGAGGAGGTAAAAGAGACATTTTGCCAATGGAACAAGACAATTTAAACTTAAAATTAGGGCTGCAACTAATGATTATTTTAAATATCGATGAATCGGCCGATTATTTTTTTGAATAATCGATGAATCGGACAAAAAATATTTTTTATATTAACCTCTTTATTCCAAAATAAACATTTTAGACAGAACAAACAAGCACACAAGTACAGGTTGCTCATTAACTGTACTGGTGCAATATGAAAAATAAATGTTTGTGTTAAAACTACGCAAACTTACATGAGAAATGTAGCTGTACATCCACAAAATATGGGCTACTTTGTTTCATAAAGTGCATAAAAAGACATTTTTGTTTTTTAAAGCCCCTAAGGGGTTCAAACAATAGGTTCCCCCCATTTCCACAAATGATTTTTTTTTTAGACTAGAAGAGTTCTGCCTTTTAAGACAGGAAAGTATAGCAGTTAAAGTTGCTACTTGAGAAAATACTGAACCATAGAGATAAAAATAGCCTGTGATTCAAATTATAAATTGTATTTGGAATAAAAATGAGAGAACTAGGGGTGGTAAAAAACACATCCTCCAAAGACAGATATTTACATGGAAATGTGGCAGATAATTAATTGACATATTACTGATCTTGCTGGATTTTATTCTGCTTTACTTCCATAAATTGCAGGATCTTTACTTTATCTTTGCCAGAAGATTTAAACTTTAAAAGCCTTGCCCTCATAATTTGCAAGTTAATTTATTTATAAAGTAAATGTAAACGCTGCTTAAGCTAATTCAAATGAAATTAAAAGTAAAATAAGTAGCCAACCTTATCACTGTCTGTAACCTACTAACACGGTAAGGAAAGCATCAGAAGAGCTACCTGAGAAACTAACGTTACGTTTCCCCACTTTAAAATGAAACCAACATGGTCGCTCACCCTGCTGATCAGCTCTCTTCACTGCCATCGAAGGCCCCATCGTGTTTTCTTTTCAGGTGCTGCATCATAACAGTGGTGCTTCCGTGTTATGTTAATTTGTTTTGACAAAAGTTGCATGTTACGACTTTTTTCGCTTTACAAAGCGCAGGCTATTTTAATTATTGTGATCAATTTGCGCCGTCAATCCCGGCGCATGCGCGCTTCATTTGCAGTCTGGACGCTGAGGGTAAACATCCTGCGGCTCTGACTGCAGCGCTGAGAGGGACTCCTGCGGGAGAGGGAGAACGGGGTTGGGATGGGGTAGGCGCCCCACGGCAGAGTAGGAACAATACATGCTTTGACGTAAGTCTCCAAAAGCTGCCAGTGACACCGTAAAAAGTCGCCAGATTCGGCGCTAGTCGCTTTTTTGAAAAAATAGTCGCTGGAGGGGTCTGAGAAGTCGCTAAATAGCGACAAATTCGCTGAGTTGCCAACACTGCACCTGCGGCGCCGACTCGCTGTGCCGTATTTTTTTTTCTTCCCCCGTTTCAGTCAAGTGGATGTGATGACGGCGGCGGCGGATGACGCATTAATCGTGCGACACAACTAATCGATGATGAAATTCGTTGCCAACGCTTTTAAAAATCGATTTTTATCGATTTCATCGATTCGTTGTTGCAGCCCTACTTTAAATAAGAAAACACAATTCCATTGTCTTATTTCAAGTGCATATTATCTAATTATCTTATTCTAAGACTAAAACTACTCATTCCATCTCATTTACCTAATCAAATTAAGGGTAAATACACTTAATTTAAGAAATTTTTACTTATTTCTAGATCATTTTTGCAGTGTTTTCTTTTTCTCTTTGCAGAAAAAAACAAAATAGCTGATCTAAAAAGAAGTTCCAGAGATGAAGAATAAAATAATTCTTTTGAACCTCATGTTTGTCTCGTGTCCTCAAATATGTTGTGGCCTGGGTGGTCGTAACATGCTGTAAAAGCAAAGCTTTTAGTACGGCCTTTCAAATCACACATTATTTCTGTAATCAAAGTAAGGATACCTTCTGCTAACTTAAGTTTTTGTCTTTGATGTAAAAAAAAACAAACCTGGCTGTCCAGTTTCATCTATTTACCGTCACAAGAAATTCAATTCAGAATGACAAGAATGAGAAAACATTTGTTCCCAAAAAATATTACCCTGAATATTTGGTTACCTTTCTGTTCTCTGTGTCAAATAGGATTTCTTATTTGCACCTCTTCCTTTTGTCCCCTCAGTGAAACGGGGAAATTGCCTGACTGAAAATTCAGACACTAACATGATTGTGCAGCAAAGCGCAGTTTGTTCCTGTGACACCAATTTAATACATCGTATGTCACAGAAGTGACCTTTTAAACAACTCTCACTCGCTGGCCAAAATGCTTCCTGTATATCTCCTTTTTATTTTATTTCCACTGCAGTGACTTTCCTCTCTTGCATAATCACAGCAGAACAGTGGAATGGGCAGTGTTAGAGAAAGGAGTCAGGCGATAGAAACATAAAGGCGATTAATTAAAAGAAAGCGCTGGAAGGAGAAAAAGAGAAAGTGAGAGAGTGCTGGCCTGAATCAAGAGTTACAGATGAACAACATGAAGTGATTAACATCGCTTTAATACTGATGGCATGCTAGGAAACGGCCTGGTCTTCAGTGTTTAAGTCCAGCTGTACAAGCATAAAAGTATGCAACCATAAAATGTTTTTTTTGGAAAAACACAGTTTTTAATTTAAATGTGTTGTTTTCCCAGGACTTGATGTGATGAACTAGTGCATTGCAGTCGAGGATCATTAGATGAAAACAGCAGAGAAAAAGCTTGCGAGTTAAAAGGAAGCCATTTGGCTTTATAATGGGCTGGAATTGGGAACAAGACAACAGTTATTCATAAAGTGGAATGGAGTTTGTTTGGACAAAGCAGAGGCTCCATTCAGCTGTCAATGGACAAATGGTCTCACTTATTCTTGCTGTGTACTTTTTAAAAGCTCGCCCTCACAGAGCAAATCAAGCTTTGGCACATCGGAGAGAAGGACAAAGAAACTTTTAGTTTAGTGTTTAACACTAATCAGAAAAGACTGGGATTTTTTTCCTCTACACTGAATAAACTCAAAGAAAAACATTTATTAATGCATCAATCTGAAAAACGACCCGTTTCCTATGCAGAGTGTAACAATGAGCCATTGTTACCTGTATATTGGCCAAAGTAACAGCTAAACACAGCATGAAACATGTCTGCCATTGTTCTTGGTTGGTGTTGTTTGGTTGATGTCCTGCACAAGAATAAATCAAAGTTTTGTCAGCTGAAAACTCTTCAAAGCATGTTCTTCTTTCAACCAGTTTGGGTCCCACCATGTGACAAGATCCCACTCCTGACACCACTTGTCACATGCTTGTCAGGAGGCCAAGCAGTCTTGGAGGTGGGACCCAAACTGGTTGAAAGAAGAACATTCTTTGAAGAGTTTTCAGCTGACAAACCTTGAATTTTCTTCTTGTGCAGGACATCAACCAAACAACACCAACCAAGAACAATGGCAGACATGTTTCTTATATAGAGGAGGAACTAAATTGGAAGAAACCATTTTTAAAGACTGTTCGGCTTTACAATAAGGAGAAAAGGAAAATTTGGTTTAAAAAAACAACTAATTAAGAAATACTTTTACCAATAAATACAGAAAACAAATATTTTAATTCAATCCAAACAAATCCTCAAACTCAATATAGAAAACACCATACATCAGATCAACCTCCCCCCCTTCAATTATGCAATGGTACAGTCCTGTTCACATCTAACCTGACTCCACCAGATGGATTTGCTCCGCATATCCATCTGGAAACCTTCCGTTGAAGTAATTTTGGGAAGGGGCGAAAATACTGGTTAGCTGATTGGCCTATGTTGGTGATAGACGGGCCAAATAAATCAATCAGATCAACGAAGCATATGACATACTAACAGAGCGACGACGAAGAGGAGCCAATTGATAGATCAAACTCTTGCCGAAACCAGTCAGAAGAGCAAAAACATCTTTCCCTCTGAGAAAAGCCTCCAGAGCAGTGTTTTGCTCTTCTTTCAGTGAAGAAATACTCTGTAATTCCGATAAAACTTGCTCGATAGCCACGCTAATGCTAGTTTCATCGGCTGAAGCCGCCATGTTCTTTAGATTGAACTGTCGCGCTTCTCGTTGCGTCACACCTCAACCTGCCTCAAAGCCAACGCTGATTGGACGTTCGTTTGGTGAACGGCTCCAAATTTTCTTCAACGGAGAGTCTCCAGACTGATCTGCGAGTGAAACCTTGAACGCTCGCGAGATCAGGATGGTCTCACGAGGCTAGTACACACCTGCTTGGAGAATGAACCAGCAGAGGTGAGTATTTCAGAATATTTTAACTTCTTAATCCATGAATTTCCCTTTTATGAAAAGTTAAACAAAAACAAAATATTGTAAAGTGAAATCAATTTACCTTTTAAAAAAAATGAAAACAAGATGTAGCTAACCAAAGAACCACAACCCAAACAAATCCACTTCACCCAAAACAACAAAAATAAATCAGATGCTGTGTTTAGCTGCTACTTTGGCCAATATACAGGTAACAATGGCTCCTTGTTACACAGAGAATAGCTTCACAACTAAAGCCAGCCCTGAGAGCCTAAACCGAACAAACAGAAACTTATTTGACTGAAAGGCCTAACTTACCTGCTTAAAACCACAGTAGAAGGTACTTCCAATTAGTTAACAGCAAGCGCTGCGTTAGGTCTAGGTTACATACGAAACACGAGGATAAAAATGCATTCTTAACTGCTTACATGTTCTACATTGAATTAGAAATGGAGATGTTGCTCAAAATGCTGCAGAGGACTAAAGGAAAACTGTGCTGAGCTAAAACAACAAGGTTTAGATTTCCTCTAACCTTCAGGAGGAAAAGACAAAAACTGTGTTTAAGAGTCTGTTCGATAAAATAAACCGAGAGAAGAGAAAAAAAAATGTCCTATTTATGGCAAAGTAATTATTTATTTCTGTTTTATTTGCTTTTTTTCATTTAGATGAATAGCCATTTCCTTAAACCGTAACCCTTTATTTGTAGATTTTATAAAACCTTTTAGATCTTTACACTGACATCATATACGGCAAGTATATATGATGAATAATTTAATAACATTGTGAAAAAGCTTCTTTAGCAGGTTAACTTATTTATTCATCAAACTGTTCATCCTTCCCCCCCACACAGATATTAGTGAAAAGCAGTAAAACGAGTTTATTTGGCTCTTTATAGATTTACTTTCCACCTCTCCAACATTCTAACTCTGCACAGACCCTCAGTCGGTCTCTCTTCGACACCTTTCCTTCCTCTTTTCTTTTTCATATTCCCTCTCTCTGCGATAAGATAAAGCACTGTTGGGCTTGTGTGTCAACCTGCTGCATTTCAAACAGGCCGTTCTGACGAAAAAACCCACAGCCATGGTCTCTCCTTCCCGCTCTCCTAGAATACAAACTAGTCTGGCAGCAATGCCAGAAATTTGCTGCTCTAAATCCCACTATACGCTCTTGACTCAATTGTTGCAACAAAGTAGGCCTATTATTTCAGGCATTTAACGACACCAAACAAAACCAGAACAGTTCTGTCCTAAATACGTAAATTTCTGTCTAATTTTTCATTCCAAGGTGAGAATATGAGGTGAAGAAAATCCATGTTTAAGCGTCTGACACTGGATCAGACAGGACATGAGCTCTGTTCAACACACACTAGATTACAATAAACACTCTTTTTAAACAGATTATGATCATACCCATCTCATTGTATTATAATCCTATATTTACTTTGTTATATCAAAATGTATTTTCGATAAATGTGCTGGTAGTAAGAGTTTTAGTGCAGTTTAAAGGCCAAACATTGTGCCCTTAATGATCAATCAAATATAAGCACATTTGACAAAATAACAACTATAATAAACAGGCAGTAAAACAGATGCAGGATTTAAATCAATGTTGTTCCTTATTTTCCCTTTTAGCACATTTCTAAACACATTTAAGGGTATTAAAAATTAGGATTTGAAGAAGACCTAAAGACCTGGATGACACTTGAGGACTAAATTAGTAAGTTATGTCCCCTAAAAAAGCCGTTGCGTCTCGGGGCTTCCCCACCGGTTCTTTTCCTGGGAGCAAGTTATTTACTACTCTTAACTCAAACTGGGTAAAACCATATAAAAAAAGGACTATAAAAACAGGAGTAAAAAAGTAATATAGTTTACTCCAGATCAGGTCGTTACAGGACAGAGAAAATGCTTTGAGCTTGCACAGCTGTGGGCTCAAAAATCACGTCCGCAAGCGTCCAGCAAAGATTGAGTCCCTTCTTCTCCTTCTTATAGCTCATGAGTCTATGTGTTGGATCATGTGCATGTTTAGCTATCCGTATCAGAAACTGACACGCCATCCATGCCATGACCTGTATGCATCTTGCCTCTATAACTCAGGATTACAGATAGCTCTGCTCTATAAGTCCGGCTCCAAGATGTCCCCATATCCTGTGTATTTTTAAAGACATGAAGGCTGTCCTGATTAAATGGCCTCCATACACACAGTGACATCCACAATGTGAAGGAAGGCCATCTACTCTCTCTGATCTGGCTAACAAAGTAACAGTGCACATGATGTATAAAGGAATAAACCTAACAACTTCTTGAAATTCAATGGGAGTAAGACAGAGGTCATGGTTTTTAGCGGCACGGCTGAGGTTCCCTTCACTGACCTAGGTTACCTAGCCCAGTATAGGAAGTCAGTTATCACAAACCTTGGTGTCAAAGTGGATCCTGCTCTTAAATTCGATAGCCAGGTAAAGGCAACTGTGAAGTAAAGTTTCTTTTAGTTAACGCAGTTGGCCAAAATAAAGCCCATTCTCTCCAGAGATTTTTTAGACACAGTAATCCATGCCTTTATCACTACCTGGCTGGATTACTGTAACGCACTTTATTTGGGGGTTAATGCCTCCAACATCACTTAACTCGAGCGAGTGCAAAAACACTTTTATCTGGCACTCGTAAATTCTTGTACATTACCTGAATTTTTGCCTCATTACACTGGCTCCCTGTACTTTTTAGGATTCATTTTAAAGTTCTTTTATTTGTTTTTAAGTCTCTCCATGGTCTTGCTCCATCTTATCTTTCTGAGTTGCTGCAACTTCATGCATCCTCCCGCTCAATCAGGTCAGCCGATCAGCTGCTTCTTCAGGTGCCAAGAACTAAACGGAAGCTTAGGAGCGATCATGCTTTCTCTGTGGCAGCTCCAAATATGTGGAACGACCTGCCATTGCAAATTAATTTGTCTACTTCTTTGTCTGATTTTAAATCGGTCTTAAAAACTCACCTCTTTGCCTTGGCTTTCTAAACTGTGTGAAATGTTGATTTTAGTCTGTGATAAATAATTTTAAATTACTTGTATTTTATTTTATTATAGAGTTTATAGTTCTGATTTTAATTTTGTCTTTTATTCTTGTATGGTTTATTTAACCAACTCTGTAATGGAGATATGTTGTTTCACTGTACAGCACTTTTGTCCTTCGAGGAATTTTAAAGTTAAAATAAACTTTATAAAGTTGGATTAGATTAAAGATGTCCATCCAAATATGTTTCCGCTGTCCATAGCGTTCCTTGACAGTGTCGTTTCTAAGTCACCAATTTGTGGAAGTTCATGTGTGCTTCAGACGATCAAAATGTGCCTCAGAGTCAATAAGTACAGTTTAATTGAGCATTTAACACGCAGAGCTGAATTTGTTCTCATTAATGCAAACAATGGTCTGCATAACAGCCAATGTGCAGCCGATCTGCTCTGTTGCTAAGTTCTCTGCTCTCCCAATTTACAAGACATTCACTCCACTGCCATGCAAAGCCCAGAGCGTGTTTCGAGAAGCATCTGTAGATTGTGCCATAACAGCAATGACAAACGCAAAGTCAGACCAAAGCAGCTCCTTACATAGAAAATTAATTAATTCAAATTGTTTTGATGATAAAAATAAAAAACTAAAATAGTTTTTTTTTTGTATAACGCTGCAATTTTAGCTCCCATAACTGTGTTACTCCCACAGTGCAGTTCAGAAAGCGACATCATGGCTATCCGGTGAGAGTGGGAAGTTAGTCCTGAAAAAAGGAATAAAATCATCTGCTGTTTGGAACTGGTTTGGGTTTGCTGTGACAGACGTGGAACATTAAAAACCCCACGCTGCGACATTTGCCTAAAGACAGTCGCAGTTAAAGACAGCAGCGCCACAAAAATTTTTCAGCATCTTAAACAGAGGCATCGAGAGGAATATGAAAAATCCCAGTCTCTCTGGGACGAACAACCCCGAACAAACCAACAAACCTCAGCTTGAAGGTGAAGAAAACAATAAAACAACCAAAAATGTTTATTAAAGTAGGGGAGCTAATTAGCACCCCTACTTAAGAGGTTAATAAGTAGGGGGGAAAATCATAAAAAAAATGTAGATTAAATTTTTAGGCTTATCGCCCAACCCTACAATAAATATATTATACTACCCACTCCTCACGTTCGGTTCAGCCCTGCCGCTCAAGCCGGGCGTACACTGTACAATATTTTGTCCTTTTCGGGCCGATTCTCCAGTCGTGCGAGAATTTTTCTATATGGCCGACTTTCAGCCTGATCATGCCTTGTGCGTCGTGTAGTACACAGGGGGTAACAAGTGGTGATTAGCATCTCCCAACTAGCCTCGTGAGACCATCCTGATCTCACGAGCTTTCAAGATTTAACTCGCTAATCAGTCTGGAGACTCTCCGTTGAAGAAAATTTGGAGCTGTTCACCAAACGAACGTCCAATCAGCGTTGGCTTTGAGGCGGGTTGAGGTGTGACGCAACGAGAACTGCGACAGTTCAGTCTAAAGAACATGGCGGCTTCAGTTGATGAAACTAGCGTTAGCATGGCTATCGAGCAACTTTTATTGGAATTACAGAGTATTTCTTCACTGAAAGAAGAGCAAAACACTGCTCTGGAGGCTTTTCTCAGAGGAAAAGGTGTTTTTGCTCTTCTCCCGACTGGTTTCGGCAAGAGTAGCCTGGCTTGTGGTTGTGTTTTCGTCGTCGCTCTGTTAGTACGTCATATGCTTCATTGATCTGATTGGTTTATTTGGCCCGTCTATCACCAACATAGGCCAATCAGCTAACCAGTATTTTCACCCCTTCCCAAAATTACTTCAACCGAAGGTTTCCAGATGGATATGGGGAGCAAATCCATCTGGCGGAGTCAGGTTATCTCCCAACCACCTCCATATGAGGAATCGTTAGGTGGGGAGAAAATCAAATATGTTTGAAATTCAGTCGGCCATCCTAAGTTTGCATCAGAGCGTCGGGCCGCACAGTGTGAGAACATGCATCCTGAGCTGTGAAGTTTAACCCTGCATTTTCGTGGTACAGTTTGAGCTGTAGCTGGGTGCAACGATAAAAATGTATGGGACAGTGTGCGCCCGGATCCATGAAGGTGGCTGAGGAGTATTCAGACTGGGACCAACAGGCTGAGAAACAGCTTCTCCCCTGAAGCTAAACAAGCCCCACTGTAGACTCCTGCATCTCCCCCTGCCTCCTTCTCCCTTTCCGTCTTTAATCACCGAGCTTTTAGTCCTTGTTATTGTATTCTTATCCTGGAGCTGAGTTCAGTTATTACCATAATTATTAGCATAATCATGTAACTGTGAGTTGGTGTGACAAAGGCCTTGAATCTTCCCTAAGCCTGAACTAAGCCAGCAGCTGTAGAAACGTAAACTATGAAAACTCACATAATACAGTTTACATATGAATTTTTATTATTTGTTATTTTCTCAGGCATTCATATGATTCAGATATGATGGCCCAGTTCTGTTGTTTTATCCAAGATATGTACGGCATGATTAGCTTAAATAGTCTAAATGATATCAGCAATGTTTATTTAACCTCATATGCATCATTCTCCAACATCTTTACCTGAAAGCTACAGGACCAATTAAACGGTTTCATCATATTTTCTCTTTTTATTTTGAAAAGCTACATCTGAAATCTAAGGTAAGGTTTATTACCTTATTGAGCCAGATCTCAAAGGTGTCCCCTTCAGTTGTCAGGAACAAATCTGTAATGGAAAATTCACAAAAAGGAGAAAAGTAAAGTTAGTCAGTGGTAAAAGTTAAAATAAAAACATTATAATGGCAGTATCTAGAAGACCAGGATAAAGCAGTAAAACTTAGAAATCACAAAACCTTAATCGAAAAAATAAAATTGTTTTTCTCGAATTATTATTCTGAGGAGAGAAGTAAATAAATGAGCCAAAAACGTCACAGTCTGAGCAAGGAGCAAAAGCTGCTGGCAAAATGAGAAAAAGACAACACTTCTCCAACTTGAAATAAAACAAAAACACATTTAGGTGATGAAAATTCCAGCAAATATTTCACTCCTGAAATCCTAGCTGGCAAAGGAGGAAAAAAAAGATGTATTTTTCCAGTTCCAAACTATTAACTTAATGGTGTAAAAAAATAAATCCATCACACATTATTTCCTATCGACTCTTCAGCGTTTACACACTGATGCTATTACTGAGACTTCAAAATAAAAAAAGCTTCTGTAATACCAGTTTTAGGAGGAAGACTAAAGAATAAGTAAATATAATTTTCTTTCTTCATTTTCTAGCCTATTAGGAATGTTTGCCAAAGGAAAAACACTGTCTTGTCACCAGATAACCCACGTTGATCCACTTTTTAATTGTATAGATTTAAAAAACAAAACAAATCAAATAGATTCCAGAAGTGTAAAACTGACTTGGCATTTTTAAGGTAGAAAAAAACAGATGAAGAGAAGGAAAATAACATAGTAGAGAAATGTGGAGCTCCAAGCAAGAGGATTTCACTGAGCTTTCTCAGGTCTTCACCCCCTGGTAATGCCTGGAGCTTTCACTATTGGAATCTTATAACCTGCACTTGTTCTCATATTGCTTGTGCTTGAAGCTCAGAGCTGCCGGCTGCAGTTTTAATGCAGCTTCCACGTGCTTCTCTGTGACGACGATTACTTTCACGGCTGTGTTGTATAGTTCGGCCGCAATAATTGGAGATGTAATAAATTTTGGCATTGATCCGTCTCAGAGCAGAGCTTAGCTCAATGTGTTGCAGTGCTCTGCATAGAAATACACAAATAATAATGGATTTAAAAAGGAAAAAAAGAAAGGAAGAAAGGTTGTTTCATTAGTAGGAGGAGCAGCGGCGGCGGCGTATGATGAACGTGGCGACAGCATACGATTTACATCAATAATTACCTCGACCTTAGAGCGAATTTAAAACCCTAAAGTAGGATGGATTATAAATGATGTGGTCAGATATGTGACAAAACATCTGAACAGGTAGAAACTGTTTTACAGTGGGTTGTCACTGAATCAAACCATTCCTCATCCAGACACAGAACTTTAACGGTTTTTCCTTTCCTTTAACGTCGTAGGGAAGCGGCTGTTCCAACCGTTGCATTTCCAAATTCTCACGAGTGGTGCCCATCTTTACACGAGTGAATAAAGTGAAAGTGATTGGTCGATTATTGTTGTGGCGGAAGGTTCGCAAGCAAGTTTGGTTGTGGCCGGTTTGTCGGAAGCATCTTGCTAACCAGTTAGCAACTTAGTGCTAGTAGGTTCCCAATGGTAAATTCCATTGGGACCAAGTAGCACTAAATTGGTGACTTAGAAACGACACTGTCAAGGAACGCTATGGACAGCGGAAACATGCAAGAGGAGGAGAGTTTAGTGTCGGAGTTCGTGGATGAGTCTCCTCCTTCATCCATTTTTTATTTAGAGGAGGAAAGCGGGGACGAAGATGTTGTGGAAGAGGACGCCAGGGCGGCAGAAGCTTGGTTTGGTGTAGAAGGCTTCCAGCCGTACATGTTTGAGCCCTTGCCTCGCAACGCTGCCAGTTCTGTTAGCTCTACGCCTGCTGAAGACACAGACGTCCATCCCCGTGAACACTGGGACGCAACTCAATGGAAAAGGAAAGGATGCTGATTTCAACCGCTGCATATATTAGATGCAACATATGAATCAAGATGCTATGACTGAAAAAAATTGATTGTGTAAGGTTTATTCAATGATGATTATAAAGTTAATGTGTGTGCATATGAAATATTGAAGAAATGAGATGCTTCACTCTGTTTACTGCAAACTGTCATGCAGCGTTGGTGGAAAAGTACTCTGTCTTGTGATTCAGTCAGAGGAGCCTTCTGTCTTATGACCTGATCAATTGCCTTGTCAGAAGAATACTCTGTTTTGTAACCCACCCAATGTGTTATGATCTGTTAATAAAAAGGCTCTGCAGGGGGGGGTCCTCGAGAGGGAGTTGGAGTGTTGGGTTGCGGCTCTCTCTTCCTGCAGGAGCTGTTGAAAATCTCTTTCCTGTGTGGACTCAGTTCCTCTTTTACGAACCTAAATTTTTGAACCTAACATTTTGACAGATGACCGTTGATATATGATTGGCCGAATTTAGGTGTTCAGGCTGACGTATAACTAATTGGCCTGCAGAAGATAACGAAAAAACAACAGATTTTAAGACAGGATTTCTTTAAAAAAAAAAATTATTTTCTAAATTTTAGGATAATATAGTCTGATAAAGAGTACATTTATATACATAATTAAGCCAGAATGATTTGACATTTAAATGTGATTTCCCTATGATTTTAAATTCATGTATGTGTACAGAAATGCCTCAGAATTCAATCGACATCGCTCCTAGAATCTGATGTTATAAGACATCTTAGTACAGCAAAGCTAGATCCCTAATCCCAAACGTTTTGAATTCATTGTTGTTTCAACAGCCTCAAACTATATGCTCCTTTTATTTTAAAATGATCATCATCCAGAGCTCCAGCTTTTCAATTTAACTTTAAACAAGTTGCTAAACTGAAGTCAGATCATTTGACATAAACAAGGCAAACAGCCGCTCTTTGCATACATTACAGACACATTTCTACACTGTGTGTCCTTCTCTGCGTGGCTGTGTGCGCTCTGCAGCCTCTACGGGTGGCGTGTTGATGAGCTCGGTTAATCAGCCAATCAGGCCTCTTAGGCAGAATCCAGCCGGGATTGGCTGATTAGCCGCGACTCTGGTGTGTCTGAGAGAGGAGCGTGTTTGAGCGAAGTCGTGCATACAGAGATCTTCATTTGGTAAAAACTTAATGCTCTGACTGCGGGGAAGGGCCCCCGCCTCCCCACTGATCTGCTTTAAACAAGAAATGAGCACAGACCCATCTCCATCATGAATTTGTTGCTGAGCCAAAATGGAGGAATGTTTTAACTCGTTTTTTTTCCTTAGTCTCCCTCATTAATTCACTTGATGATGATGATTATATCCAGTACATTCGCATAGAGAAGGAAATGGTGCCAACACTGGTCTGTTCAGCCAGTTTTACTGAGAATTACTTTCAAGCTACGACTTAGGATGTAAATGAGCAAAAAAAAATACAAACACATCATCGTCCTCATAATAAATCCATCATTTTTGTTTTCTTTAGCAACTTACAAAAATTAACTTGGGTTGTTTTTCTCTATTGGATCTAATAGTCCAGAAAAACTAAAAAAGAAGTACCTTAAATGTAATTGTTAAGAAGGAACCATTTATTGTCACTTTGATGTCATGTCCTGCATAAGCAGGATAAGCTGGATGTTATTTCTTTAAGGGGGTGATCTGAATAAATTACCAATTTTAAGGGTTTTTTGTGTGTAAATTGGAACTTTTATTTCTTTATATAACTATTTAAATAGTTAAAATAATAAAAAAAATTTTTATGATTAAAAAAAGAAAAAAATCCCTTCACTGATTAGCAGAGCCTTGTCATTGTAATAAATTATTTCTGACAATTAGGCCTTGCGTAGACTAACCCAGGGACTGGTAAAGTATTCAATTCAGTTTATTTCTATAGCGCCAATTCACAACACATGTCATCTCAAAGCACTTTACAGTTCAACCAGATCATCCAGTCAAATTGATTAAAAGTTTTCTATCTAAGGAAAAACAGTTGATTGCATTGACTCATTGACTCGAAGGCAATCCCTAAGCATGCTTGTAGCGACAGTGGAGAGGAAAAACTCCCTTTTAACAGGAAGAAACCTCCAGCAGAACCAGGCTCAGTGTGAGCGGCCATCTGCTGAGGCCGACTGGGGTTCAAGGAGACAGAAGCAGACATAGAAAAAGCAACTGTAAAAGGCGGAAGAGAAGGAAAGAAGAGAATTTTTTATAAACTAAAAGACATTCCTACATAGGAAAACAGTGGAACTATTGTCCTGAAGCTTTAGACTCCTCCCTGGATAACAAAATGTTCTTTTTAGAGGTTTAAATCATATCCCAACTTAGTTTCAAATACAGCTACGGTGTAAGGTTTCATGAAATGTCATTTTCTTTTCTATGATTTCCGATGCTATAAATAAAACTTAATCAAACTGAGCAAGAAAATGAGACACTATCCTGCTATATCTGCAGGCCTACAGCTTGACTTAGAGGAATATGTTTTTCTATAATTTTCCTCTGCAAATCAATATGTGCAATAACAAAACTAAACTTTATAACTTTAATAATCCAGTTCTTGCACAACAAGAAAGGAAGTACAGATTTCCCAAGTATTAGATGATTGTGAGTTGGAAGTCTAATAATGACATTTTAAAACATAAAACAGTTTTTTATGAGATGTTTTAAAGAAAAAAATCGGAAGAATTTTGGTATGCAGCTTTGTTGTTGTCAGATATTATTTATTTATTTTTTATCTTTATTATATTGTATAGTTGGATGTGTGTATATATCATGTAAAATTGTAACTAGAGCGTGTAACCAAAGTAATTTCCCTCTGGGATTATTAAAGTATTTCTGATTCTGATTTAGCCACGTGGCAAATTTATGATGAAGTAAAAACTCAGCTGTTCCGTTTCTGACCTTAGAGGTTTGTTAGAGAACATTAAAGAACAAAGAATGAATTAGAATCACAGGAGACAGGTCAGAGTGAAGGTAACGAAAAATGGTTTCTGACTTCTTCTAGAAAAGTATGCAAATCTAAAAAGTAATGGCCTCAAACTGAGAGGCAGAGTGAAGAGAGCCATTAGAGAAGCAGCTACGATTATGTCGCTAACTGGAGCTACAGTTTTACAACTCAGGGGGGAGAATCTGTTGACTGGAAGAAAAAAAATGTTTTAAGTTTCTTCAAAAATCTAGCTTTTATAAAAGAGTGGCAAAAATGGAAAACATGCTGAATACGGCATCATGACAGTGAAACAAGGTTAGCTTTTTTTCTTTAACCCATTTTAGAAACCTTATTCACAATTATACAATAATGTGTTTTGTTTGATAACATAGAATCAAAATAAAACAAATAACAGGTTACGTAAAGCAGGGCTCGATGTTAACCATCGCCCGATCGCCCGGGGCAAGTAGTTTTTATTGTTGGGAGGGTACAAATTTCTTTGCATTTGCCCGCCAGGCAAGTACAATGATTGCAAAAAAAAATTATTTATCACTCAAAATTACTTTCAATCAAAGATATTCTATGAAAACCACTCAGAAGCGTTGCCGGCGCCATTTTTGTCGTTTTGTACACATTCTCGCGTGATTTCAAAAAGCCGCATGATTTTCCGCCAGATGGCCTGATTTTTGTCCGGGAATTGGCGCGAATCAGACACATTTTTTGTCTTAGCAGGCTAAAAAACAACCACAAGGCAAAAAAATTAAGTACAGTAACACACCCACCACCTATTTTACCCTCCACCCATTTCACTCACCACCCAGATAATCCTAGATTAAAAATGATCGGTCAGGGATTAGGAAAATTGGCATAATTATATGCCATGCGCACAGTATGGCAGTCTTCTGTACAGTGATGCAGGTCATACATTAAAAAATGTTCATTAAATTTTTTTCTCTTAGACATTGGAGAGGTGCATTTAAATGTTATAGACCTAAACATGTTAAATTGGTGACCTGTTATGTTATTATTATTGTCTTGTTGCTGCATTTATTTTGTCAGGGAAAACTAATCCTGAGTCAGTTAAAAGTCAGGGAATTCTGAAATGATGTCAGACTGTGGAAACCCTGTATAAAATAACTATGTTTAATGATTCTCTAGAAAAGTCACATTATATTAATAGTATTATCTTGTATAAACATACCGTGACTCTAAAATAAAAATGATTCATTTGTGACAATGACTTCTTTCTTGTGATTTATCTTAAGTTTTTAACCTGTCAAGTTTTTTTTTAGATTTTTAACATTACAATTTATATTTTTCCAAGCACACAATAGTTTAAAGCAAAGTTTAGTTTGAAAAGAATGTGCAGGAAGGATTGAAAAGCATGTTAACACGGTAATGTAGGCTTGAGTTCATTATCTGACGCATGCAGATACACACCAGGAACCTGGA
The DNA here is from genome assembly GCA_030533445.1 of Cyprinodon diabolis. Classification (NCBI taxonomy): domain Eukaryota; kingdom Metazoa; phylum Chordata; class Actinopteri; order Cyprinodontiformes; family Cyprinodontidae; genus Cyprinodon; species Cyprinodon diabolis. Next base: position 49,656,486 of record CM060065.1, read on the forward strand.
AACTTAAAAAATACTGAATTACAAAAAACATTTTAAAAAATAAACATGTTTCATGGATATATATACAAAAAATGAATATTAGGAACTATATTTATCAAACATTATACCGGGCAAGTAAAAATTGTTTCTGGGCAAATGAAATGTGAAAGTCACTTGCCCAAAGGGCAAGTGGTAAAAATTCTTAACATCAACCCCTGTAAAGGGTATCAACAATTTGCAGTTCCCTACAGTAGCTATTAAAACTAAATAGTAGCATAAAAGAGCCTTTAAAAAGTATGCAACTGGTTATTCAACCAGTTTTGCATTAACATACATTGAAAATGTGTCTACTCTAAAAACAAGTCCTGCATCAGTTCAACAGCAACACTGGCACGGTCCTTTGCAGAATGGGTAAATACGAGCATTTAAAGCAAAGGCTAATGGAGCCACCAGCCTCCACACCTCAGGAAGGATGCATATAATTGAAGTATATAAATGTGTTTGTGTGGGAAGCTGAGCTTGTGTAACAGCTACAGGGACTAAAATGACACATTTCCAGAAAGCGGGGGGATACAAGGACTCGGAAAGTGTTTAAAACACCTGCTCACAATGAGGGTTCTGAGAAACACCTGTTGCAGAAGGAAACGTATACCAGCTGATTATTGCCCCAGCTTCCACTCTGACTCCAGCTTATGTGACAGTGCTAAAACTGTCTCTCCATCAGTTAGCACTTCAAAACGTAAGCCTTTACACCCACATGAACGTGTTCATGATGAGGGGCCCGCATAAATATACAAACACCCACACGGCACGGCACATTTCAGCATATCATTTAAATGTCTGTGTGTGGATCTTTGTCATCAGGGTGTGATCCAGCCAATCATCCACAATCAGCTAGTCCTTTCTCACTAACAGAATAATTACAAGTGTGTCTGTTCCTAATAGCAGGGTTTTTAACAGCCTGATACAGCTCATGTTTTTTTATTTTTTTTTATAAACAGCTCCACAAGGTAAACCGAAGCACATGCTGCTATGGAAATGGAACCATGCACTACAAAGGTTTCATTTATCTTTAGAGAAGGATAAAAAACATTTTTAAAATGCTCTAATGTCATATTTATAAGCTGTAAACATATCTAGTTTCTTCTTCATCAACAGCAATAAATCATAACACGTCTGCTTCATATGTGGTTTACAAACGCATACAATGATCAGTTATCGCTGAGCACCGTGCAGCTTTAAGGTAACAGGAAGGAAAAATGGATCCCAGAGAAAAATCAGTTTTCTGCTCTTTGTGTTTATTCAGAGCGTTTATCTCTTTTAAACACCAAATGCTACTTCTGTTCAGGGTGTTTCAAATGAAACAGAAGCAGGACTTGTGATAGATCAGCCTGGTATTGGCTGGGAGTTTGTAATTAAAAAGTGAAATCATGCAAGCCGATTGCAGAAGATTCAGCTTTAATCTGCTTTCAGGAGAAGGAGTGAAGAGAGGCAGAGAAGTGAGAACAACTGAAGATAGAAGATTATTATTCATAGCCTCTCCACAGATTTGTTAAGGGGATTGGAAGCAATTTGAAGGCCTCAGTTGACTGTTTGACTGGAGCAGCATTATGTCCCAGTATTCCATTATGCTGAGGGGCTGGATGGGGATAAACCAGGCATCCTATTAGCCTCTCCATAAACAGATAGGGTGATGCCTGTTGGCTTCTGAGCCTCGGAGGAGAAGGTAACCTCTGACACTGAGGAGATAGATGGCAGCAGCCGTGAGTGTGCACCATCTGCTGGGATCGACTCACTTTCACATCATTCTCCCCGCTTCCCTCTGCGTCTCCCCTTTATTCGCCATGTTACGCTGCCATGTCCACTGCAAACGGGGCTATGACTCCTTCTAGGTGGTAGGGAGTGAACATGAGGCGGCTTGTTAACTTAGATGGTTAGCTTGTAAATGGACAAGCACATTATGTGGCAAAAGAAGTTTGGCTGAATTAATACAGACCATTTTAAACAATGTCAATACTGACAGCCATCAACTCATCTAAGAACCATTTGATATAAAAATGGCAAACTGTGGGCTGTTTCTGAAACAGTGTTATTTTGTTTGTCTTTAAAGGAAGGTAGTGCAAGCATCAGATTTTTTGTAGATGTTTGCCTCCTCTGGGGACAAACTGAAAGGACACCCAGGGCCCCTCCCAGGGCAGATCTGAGCTAACCTGACTCCGCCAGATGGATTTGCTCCGCATATCCATCTGGAAACCTTCTGTAGAAGTAATTTCGGGAAGGGGCAAAAATACTGGTTAGCTGATTGGCCTATGTTGGTGATAGACGGGCCAAATAAACCAATCAGATCAACGAAGCATATGACGTACTAACAGAGCGACGACGAAAACAGTGAAGAAATACTCTGTAATTCCAATAAAACTTGCTCGATAGCCACGCTAACGCTAGTTTCATCGGCTGCCATGTTCTTTAGACTGAACTGTCGCGCTTCTCGTTGCGTCACACCTCAACCCGCCTCAAAGCCAACGCTGTTTGGACGTTCGTTTGGTGAACTGCTCCAAATTTTCTTTAACGGAGAGTCTCCAGACTGATTAGCGAGTGAAATCTTGAAAGCTCGCGAGATCAGGATGGTCTCACGAGGCTAGATCTGAGCTCCCCCATGCTGACAGCAAACCCAGTGTTCACTCTCATCTTATTTCATGGACTCCTTCGACTCCAGCATGGAGTCTGTTTTTTTTTTAAATTAAAGAACAATCTTATTTTCTCACTCTTGTCTTTTGGAGAGACTTATAAGTATCCAGGTTAACGGGAGCGCACAGCAAGACACACCCACTTGTACGCCCAGAGAATTCGGCCATTATCATTCTCTCATGAACAGATTACTGGAGCCTTTAGCGGCAACGGTGTTAAATAGATGGAAACTCATTTACATGTTTGAGGACGTTTCGCTTCCCATCCAGGAAGCTTTTCCAATTCAAAATGTCAGAATTAGCGTCGAGTTCGAGGCTTTATAAAGTGGACCAAAAACAAAGCCTTGTGTTGGATTAGAAACCAAGCAAATTGAACTGGACGAATGGGTCCGCCCCTTCGGAATGGGCAATCGTTTGCGTTCTTTGTTAGCCTGCAATACCGGATACCTGGCTATGTCTCTGGAATGTGGGTTGTTAGGGGGAATTGTTGGCCTGGCTGAACAGGCGAGATGTTCTGTTGCATCCTATGGCTAGGTATGGGAATGACGAAAAATAATATTTACTCTTTGAAATTGGGCAATACTCCTTTGACTTAAGGAAGTGTTGGGGTCTTAGGACAGTAGAAAGGGCATCACACACATTTAGCTCACATCAGCTAGTCTAATGATACAGTTTTCAATATGGTGATATATTTATTATATCATTTTACTAACAGTCTTTATTTGAGACAAACAGCAGCCATTGATTTGCGTTGTGTTACATATTTGCAGCCAACAAGTTGTTGCTTATATAATTCCTACTGACTATGCTACATCTATGTTTGGGTATAAATATTAATATTATTTCCCTTAATTACATAAAAATATAAAATATCTCAAAATATCTGAAGTCAAACTACTTGTTTTTCCACCAAAAGTGTTAGTTTCAGTTTCTTGACGAAGAGCTTTTTACTGAAGGCAGCAATAACCTGGAAAGCTAAATGCCAAGTTTGCTCTGAGGTGTTTCAGTGATAACCTAATGTTCTCATTACAAATGATGATATAAACACTCCATCATCATAATCGCCTGCTTGCGTCGTTACAGCAAAGGTCACTACCCAGTGATCTCCAGCCATCTGTATCCCGTCTCCGTTCAATTTGGTTCAAAGTGTAGTTCAGATTCTCGGCCTCAATTTCCACACCTAATTGCTTAAGCAGGGTAAATATATTGCCAGATTCTTTTAAGAAAATCATATTTTTCCATGTAGCTATGTTCACTAATACTGATTTTATCTTTCAAGTATTTTTCAGAGAAAGTCATCAAAGGTTTGAAGCGTCTTTTTGACAACTGTCCAACAAATACTTGCTCTTGAAAATGTGTTTGAGGTTGGGATTATAAAGAATTCACTTTTAAAAGTTCAAAATGTCTTTATCTTTCTGGCCCAAGAAACAGCCTTCATCATGTAACTGGGTGGTGCTCGTTTTAGCCCCCATTCCTTCCATCACATTTCTTGTGTTAGGAGTGTAACTTACCACCATCAGTGGGACAGAATTAACTTTAAAGCATTTTGGGTTCCCCAGACTTGACAAAGTGCTACATAAGTACAGGCCATTTACCATTTAACAGTGATTCTCCAAGTTGATGGGTTCAGTATTTCCAATGTTTCTAATATGGATTAGGGTCCCCCTTCTAGGACGTGAAGATCATCTTGTTTAACTCAGTCCAATGTATGTTTGCTGATCAGTGATGAGTGTCTGATATTAGCTAAAGGTCACACACACATAATCACTGCTTTTAGTATAAGGAGTCCAGTCTTTTGCTGTTGAATTAGTCAACTAAGAGCAAGAAACAAAAAAACACGAGAAAGAAACAATTAGAAATAAGTAGGGACCATTTACCAATGAAGCTCCTTTAAGACTGAAGGGCTCAGGATTTCTAATGTCAGTCTGCCTGAGAACAGCTGTCACCGTCATAGTTCTGACCTGTCAACTAGTTGCCGTTTACATTCCTCTGCGTCTCCTGCTGTGATTGACAACTCATTCTACCTGCACCACTAAAGCCAAACCTCATCAACACCCGTTCCTGCTGCCTGTCTCCCTGCCTTTATAAGCAGGCTTCAGACTTTTTGACAGTGCTAGATTATTGAAAGCTCTTGGCTAGTAAACACCCAGAATTCCTTCTCTGTCTGATTACCAGATTCTGACCATGTTACTACCTGACGGTTGCCTTGCTCTTGCTGGACCTTACAAAGCCTTCTGTTCTGTGGATTTAGATCCTGATTTTGCCTCGCTCTCTATGCCCTGACTCCAGATTCTAGCGTCCTCCTCAGATCCTTCTGCTCAATTCGGGTTTAATTGATCAGAAATTTTTTAGGTTCCAAGACCAACAACCCCAGTCTCCCACTTGGAATAAACAATGTGTTCAACCTTTTACTGAGTGACATCACTGCCCGAACAAGCCTCTCTAAGCCTCACCAAGGAGTCCACACTTAGTTCCCTTTCCTCTATTGGAACTCTGAAGATGTTTGTGGCTTATTTTCTTATTAATACATTGAAACCTGAGGACATTTCTGACCCTAACCTAATATCTCCTCTCCAGAGGTTCCTGCACCTGTTGCTGACCAGTTGCCTGCTTTACCTACAGAGTTCAGTGAATAAATCTCTAAATTGCCTACCACTGTCTGGATCCAAAGTTGGAAACCTTGCATTGGCTACAGCGCAGCTTATTTTGCCCACTTTATTTAGTATTTGTTGAGAGGAGGGAGGTATTGTGCAAGGTTACTAAAAAAGCCATAATCTAAAAACAAAGTATAGCATACAGAAGGGAATTCCCTCCAAGTATTGCTGAACTTCAATGTACAGTGCATGTCCAAGTCATTCAGGTAATGGCATCATATACAAATCCGTCTGCCCCCGAGTTCTACCAGTTTTGAGATTATAATGTAGAGTGTTGCCTTTTGGCCAAATATACGGGAGTTTGCTGGTCTTGGTCTCATGAAACACATTTCCTGCGTACAGCCAGACCATTGTTATATCACATTTAGATAATATTTTGTTGTTTTATTTGCTTTCTTAACTTGGGGGAAAAAACAACAACTTCTAAACCAATTTAATTTAGTATTTTGTTAAGTGTTGCAAAAGACTGGAGTTATTTGGACAGTTGCAGGGATGATGGAGGGAAGAAAAGCAAGTGACAGATGCCAAAGAAGTAAAACAGTGCAGTACAGTGTGGTGCAGAGCCTATATATATCATAAAAATATAACCGTGTGTCTATCCTAATGGTTCATTTACTGTTATGAGGTTTGGATTTTTAAAGCAACTCTGATCTAGCTCAACTCGAGTAGAATTTTAAGCTTCATGACATTTTCTTCTTCTTGGTTTTGGTTTTCTGTTGAGGAAATCTGTATCTATCCAATTTCAAAACTACTACTACTGATATTAATATAAAAGTATGTTTTGAATTCTGTTTTATAGAAATGGAAAAACAAGCAGTACATACTGCTTCACAAAACGGGTTGAAGGAGTAAACTGGGACCAAGAACAGGGGATAACATCTCCATCTTGGATGTGTATCTGCAGCAGCTCGGCTCTGCAGGCAACAGTCTAAAGAATATCTGACAGCCAGCACTTTATCTGCTGCATTAGTTTCCGATATGTGCTGTTTTCTTCTGCATACACTGTTACCCCACTCAGCCTCACCATAAAACAAGCCATTAGGTGTATGTTCGCCTTTGTTTGGGATAAAAACTCAGAACATTTTTTCCAAAGTAACAGTGCATTATCGTAAAACCAGACAAAGGAACAACACAGGAAACCCTTCTGCACACGGAAAGAGAAAAGGAGGTGAGGAAAATGATCTAAAGTGATAGGAAGGCATGAGGCACAGAGCCAATCCTTTACTTCATGTCTCTACTGCCCCTGAGAGGCTTATTTGTTAGCCTGTTACCCAGCAAACAAGCTGTGACTCCTATTCTGCCTTGGCTGTCAAAGGGATATAGTAAATGCCACAGCAGCAACACGTGTGCTTTATCCCTGCAGGGTTGTTTCAAGGGGAAGGCCACCCCGCCAAATTATCAAACTGCTTTATTTATGAGACTGGAGGAAAAATGTCTACTTTGTGTTTGAGGTAGACTTGCTGACAGTGATGAAGCAAACAAAACGTGTATTAAACCACAACGTGTGTCTGTGGGTATTTGGTCTCTTTTGATTCTGTATCTTATGCTTATTGGTTTGAACTATAAGACAGCCTGCAGCTCATCAGTCAAACCCTCTGTGTTTATCTGCATCGATTTGTTCCCTCCGTCTTTAACCCCTAGACTAGTTCATTCTTCAGCTGGACAGAGAGGGAGCCTTTGGCATTTCTGAAGCAAATGTTACAGCTGTCAGCTGAGAAACGGATACGTCAGGATTCCCTCACCTGGTAGGTTGGCCTGAAGACATGCAAAATAAAGTCCAACAATCGATAACTGCTGTCCGCTATGCTCTGGCTGAGGACAGCTCAAGGTTTGCTGAATACATTTACTGTGCATTAAAGAACAGAAACTCACCCATATTTTGTTTGGGTTTTATGATATGGACAAAGGAAGAGTAGAGCAGAGTCCACCTATGCGTAGTTAAGCATATTTTAGTCAGAATTCAGAATCTGAGAATTAAGACTTTTTTTCTCAGAATTCTGACTTTAATCTGACAATTCTGACTTTAATTCTGACTTTTTTTCAGAATTCTGACTGAATTAAGACAATAAAAAAGTCAGAATTTTGAGATTAAAGTCAGAATTCTGAGAAAAAAGTCAGAATTCTCAGATTAAAGTCAGAATTCTGAGATTAAAGTCAGAATTCTGAGGAAAAATTAAGAATTCTGAGGAAAAAGTCAGAATTCTGAGAAATAATTCAGAATTCTGAGATTAAAGTCAGAATTCTGAGATTAAAGTCAGAATTCTGAGATTAAAGTCAGAATTCTGAGAAATAATTCAGAATTCTGAGATTAAAGTCAGAATTCTGATGAAAAATTCAGAATTCTGAGGAAAAAGTAAGAAATTCTGAGATTAAAGTCAGAATTCTGAGATTTCAGACATGATTCTGAGAAATAATTCAGCATTCTGAGGAAAAAGTCAGAATTCATAGGAAAAAGTCAGAATTGTGAGAAATAATTCAGAATTCTGAGATTATAGTCAGAATTCTGAGATTAAAGTCAGAATTCTGAGATTAAAGTCAGAATTCTTAGAAATATTTCAGAATTCTGAGATTAAAGTCAGAATTCTAAAAAAAAAGTCAGAATTCTGAGATTAAATTCAGAATTCTGATGAAAAATTCAGAATTCTGAGGAAAAAGTCAGAATTCTGAGAAATAATTCAGAATTCTGAGATTAAAGTCAGAATTCTGATGAAAAATTTAGAATTCTGAGGAAAAATTCAGAATTCTGAGATTAAAGTCAGAATTCTGATGAAAAATTCAGAATTCTGAGGAAAAAGTCAGAATTCTGAGATTAAAGTCAGAAATCTGAGATTAAAGACAGAATTTTGATGAAAAATTCAGAATTCTGAAATTAAAGTCAGAATTCTGATGAAAAATTCAGAATTCTGAGGAAAAAGTCAGAATTCTGAGATTAAAGACAGAATTCTGAGATTAAAGACAGAATTTTGATGAAAAATTCAGAATTCTGAGATTAAAGTCAGAATTCTGATGAAAAATTCAGAATTCTGAGGAAAAATTCAGAATTCTGAGGAAAAAGTCAGAATTCTGAGATTAAAGTCAGAATTCTGATGAAAAATTCAGAATTCTGACTTTTTCCCTATTTTAAACTGAAATAAAATTTAAAAATCAGTTAACTTTTTTTTTTTCCCCAGTGGCCCTAATCCTCTTCCGTATCTAAACAATAGACAAATATCAAAGTTTTTAGCTGGCTTTTATTTTAGCTTTTCAGCTAGCATGCAAAAAACTATATACAGTAAAAGTGGGAGCAGGACAAACAGCCTTAAACTTACATTTGGAGCTTAAATAAACCAGCTTAATTCAAAGCATTTGTGTTGGATTAGTCCTGTCAAGGTGTGGAGCTAAAATGAATCTTTAGTTAATAGAAACAATTGTTAGCAGAAGCTATCCATCAACACTGACTGGAACTATTTTGTCAGGGACAAAGGAAATGAAAAATATAAGACACTAAAAAACATAAAATGTCAGGGTGCTGAATATATAATCCATGGTGAAGTTTTCAGAAACTAATTAGCAAAAAAAGACCATAACTTCCCCCCCAAATATATGTTTGTCTATTAAAAACAGTAGAATAAATGTATATGTGTTGCTGTAATAATTAGTTCAAATGGGTTTAACCATTTTAGAACCACTGACTGAGATTCCTCTGTTTGCTATGTTATTAAAACCATTTTCCACATTTACACAAACCCACAGTTTTGTGTCCAAAGTCTCTCCTCGCTCTGACAGAATTATAGATGTTCTCTTTGCAGACTGGCCCTTGAGACGGCTGTCACACCAGGAGGAACGTCTTTACACCAGAAGGTTTTCAATCTCATCTTTTGTGCCCCACAGCTCTCCAAGTTTGAATTTGAAACCGTGAACTAGTTTTAAAAAGAAACCCCTCTAAACAGGAAAAAAATAATCATTATATTAGCATGTCCATCACATGCTGTATAAGGTCAGCATAACAGAATTACTTCAATTCAAACAGTGCCTAAAAGTATGAACGTAATCCGTGTCATCTTATTCATATGTTTTTTTTGGGCTGCTTTTTGGTCTGGTTACTTCACAGTTATGTCTGCTATTCAGTTAATCTGCAGCCTTGTCCACTGACTGCCATATTTAGAGTTTCTGATTCCTCAGTTGTATTAAATTCAATGCAAAAATATATTATAGCCTTTACATCCTTAATTGCAAGACGTTCATTATTATTACACTGGAAGTCTGTTAGATATCCCTCCATCGCCCAGTGGCTTAAGGACATGTTGTTTTTCCTTAAACTTGAGAAAATGAAATATACAATGAGAGGATGTACAGACAATTTTTTTTTAAAAAGGCAGTGTTTTCTTTCTTATTTTTCAAATTTGGAGCTCCTACCTAACTAAATATAGGTGCCTGTTGCTGTATTTTGCTGATGTTTTTTTTTTTTCTATTATTATTATTTATTTTATTTTTCTGCTAAACATGTTGGGCTGAGACAGGGTGGGAATGGGGTGTTTTGTTCTCTCCTTTTATTGGTCTTATTTTGTTTCGTGTTTGTTGTTTGTATATGTAGTAGGTGTGACTATTTCAACATTTGTACTTGTGTGTATATATTAGGGGTGGAACGGTTCACAAAATCCACGGTTCGGTTCGGTTCACGGTTTCGTGGTCACGGTTTTCGGTTCGGTTCGGTTCAGTTCGGTATATGTTTATTGTTACACCGAAAATAAAAACATTTATAAAAATTAATGAAATTTTCTTTCTATGAAATTAATGAATAATCCCCAAAAAATTATGAATTTTAATTATTTTTAATGATTCGCAGAAACCATGGATCATTTCCACATGTTTTGCTGCAGACGGTCTGGAGCGCAGCGGAGCGCTGACGGAGTATGAGGGATTTCAGGGTTAGCCTGACATGTTAGTCGTGTTGCTGTTAGCATAAACAAAACGTGTTGCACAATGCTTGCACACTGTTGCACTTTCATCCACAACTTTCTTTCCGCCGTCATCGTAGGTCACTCTAAATGCAAAGTGGTCCCATACAGCAGACCTAGAAAGTGCTGCTGGCACGTCTTCCAACTCCTGTTCTTTCCCACTCGCCATACCCACACAGTTCTCCACAACAACGGATTTTTTTCTGCTAAACCCGGCTACGCTGCTTCGCTTCTTCTTCTTCTTGTTTACTACTGGTGGTTGGCTTTGGTCGCAGTACCGCCACCTTCTGCTCTGGAGTATAAATGAGAAAAATGAGCAGCGCATGAACCGAACGAAACACATGCGAACCGAACCGAGACAGTCGAACCAAACGGTTCGGACGGTTTTCATAAACCGTTCCATCCCTAGTGTGTATATATTAGAATTTATACCTGCATAAGTATGTGTTTATCCACAAAAAAAAGCAAACTGTTTTCCTCATTGTGATTATCTTATCATTTGCTTCAATAAAAACAATTTGAAAAAAAAAAAAGTATGAACTTAATAGTTTCTGGATTGTTCTGAACTTTTTCCACTTTGGCTTCATATAACTTAATCCATTATCACTTACAGCTTAAACTGAGTTAAAAAATGCCTACAAACGCATTTAATCACAATAGGTAGCATTTAACCCTTTAAACCCTGAGCCCATTTTTTTCTTGAATTGACATGCCCCAATTAAAATGAGTATCTGTGCAACAACAAAGTCTATTTGGAAAAATGTGTCGTCAAATTAAAGAAAACCATTGTGAGCTTTAAGAGATCTGTAAATATTAGTATATATATGTTACTGATGAAGAGGAAATAAAGATGACAGCAACATTTCAAACAGTTCCTACAAAGATAAATAATACTTTCAGCATTAGCTACTCTCTGAAATTCTGTTTTGAAAGCTATGACTCTCTTCCAAACTTAAGTTCAATATGTTGACACTGTTTTGGCTTAATGAGAGCAGTGGGCTTTAGGCTGCCCTGCAAGGCTTTAAACCTGGGTTTGAATGGAGACTAAGTCATTCTCAAGCACATATCAAGGTGCTCATTTTGAGCCTGGATCCAGATTTATTGTTGATTCTGTTCATGGTGGAGAATCCTGCTTCACAGCAACAGGTTGAGCCAAACATACTCTAAATGTGCAGGGTCATCTTTGAGCACGCCATTTCACTTTTCTTTCACCAGTTCACCGCAGTTCTTCCAGCAGTCCACACTTTCTCTGCTCTCTTTTTCTCATCGTCTTCTCCTTCTTTCCCATCGCCCGGCTTGCCACAGGTTTGCCTGCTGTGTCTAAAAGCAGCAGCAGCAGCAACCCAGACTGACAGCTCATTGGCTCATTTGGATCACGTGCAGCCTGGAGCCGGACGCTACGGAGGGCTTTACCGTATTAACAGGAGAAGAGGAGCAATTGAAATTACACTGCAATCAGACAACAAGAAGTAATGTATACATTTTTTGAATGAGGTTGGGTCCGGATCCAGACCGCGGTCCGCTAATATGTGACCTCTGCTCTAGAGGCTAACTGCTAGAGGTGGAAGAAAGACAGCGGGGGATTTATATCTTCCATTTTCATTTAAAAAAAAGTTAGTCTCAGCTGCCTCCTTCACAAAAACAGCGGCGAATTAATGATATTTTTTAATATTTTTCTAATTTTGATACCTAATAATATGAGGTCAATGTACATGCGAAAGCAGAATTTATGGATTTGATGGTCTGATTGGTGATCAGCAGAAGCTGATTTTTGTAATCGGCTCTAAAAATTCCGACTGTCTGCATGCATGTCTACTGATTACTGTGGAAAAGTATAAAATGAATTTTGATTAAAAAAAAAGGGAAAAAAATGGATCCACTATTAACGCCTAAATAGACTTAAATCAATATACTTATGGAAACAAATATAATTATGTAAACATTATTATACGAGCTTGAGCAACACCATAATTAAACTGTCCCCGACACCATGATGCTATTTTTGATATGCACACCACACCACACGCAGATAAAGTACCAAATCCAGGCCAAGAAGAAAGTGTTGAGCTCTGCAGAATAAATCCATCTCTAAGCCAATATGTAGCCCTACTCCACATTCTGTTTTCAAATCCGATCCATCAAAACAGCTCATTCACAAACATAGAAAAACACACACACACTGAATGGAGCAGTGCTATTCCCGGAAGGACTAATCTTCTAAAACCATTACGGGGAACAACGTAGGTGCTGTAGCTATAGGGAGGATTATGTCCAAAACCCTCACATACACACACTGACTATCCTTTTTTGCTCATAACGCTCCTTTTATGCTGAACACATGTCTGCGTAAATAGAAACTCCTCTCAGAACTACAGTAACAAGCTTCTATAAGCTCCTTCTGCAGATAGGAGTGAGGTTTGCTGGCACAGGTCTAAAACAACATTCGCATCTTTGACCTTTGCCCTAAAGACTAATGTGCACTATAACAACAGAAAACCGATGCTGACATGCTTGTGTCAGTAAACATAAAATTACCTCAATAACATAAAATACACAAAAAAACAGATTAAGTTCAAGTGGTCATACATACTATTAAAAAGCAAAGGTTTAGGTCATAGCCTTGGAAACATTTAGCCTTCCTTTTAATACATTTAGGATTAAAATAATGACAATAAGTCTATGATAATAATAATAATTGAACTTTATTGATCTCACATTGTACAAATAATTTCTCTGCATTTAACCCATCCCCTTGGGGAGCAGCAGGCTGCCATTGTGCGGCGCCCGGGGAGCAGTGTGGGGTTAAGGGTCTTGCTAAGAGACCCAGAGTGGCAGTCTGTGGGAGTGGGACTCGAACTCAGAACCTTAGGAGTCCAAGCGCATTGTCCTAACCACTAGGCCCCCCCTCCCCAAGTCCACACGCTGTAGCTCCAACAAAAATAGTTTTAACTTTTATCAAGCTTGGAATCTTTTGATGTTTTGTACTGAAAAAGGAAGCCGATTGGAAATATAAATAAACCTGCATCCTGAGAGCCGAAGTGTTTGTATTCTTTCTGAATTAGACAGAATTAAAGCAGAGATTTGGTTCCTTCAAATGAAAAGTCTTGATTAAAAACCTTCAGACAGTAGCAGCAGAAAAGGAGATAAAACTGTGAGAATAAGGAACTGAGCGTTTTCTCACTAGCTGTAGATCAATACACCATTCTGATGATATTTTCTATCAATATTTGGATTATATTATTGCCGCTCTGTCCATTTGCTTTCCATTGTTAGTATTTTGTTTAATTCATTAATTAATGTTTCTTTTTATTTAAATTGAGACATGTAATATTTGTTAGCATTATGTCACTGTCATGTAAATAGAATAGAGGAAAAAAATGTCGACCAACAAAATATATAAATAAAATTGCCTGCATATATTAAGAATTGGTGATACTGATGTCAAAATAATGGGTATCGGCTCAAAAAACTATATTATAAAACCTATATTGGTCAATCGCTACAATTTACCTCTGATTTTTCAATCTCTGATAAAAAAGGTTGTCTTTTTTTTGCCACAGACGTATGTGGCCTCCCAGGCCTGTAGGCAAAGCAGTTGCAATTAACTGGCTTAATAAAGCTTGCTTTCATCTGCATGATACTGAAAATTCATATTATCTTTCATGATGTCAGGAGCATAAGGCAAAATAAAGCTGGATCTTGTCCAGAATATAGTTTAACTTTATTGGACACTCTACATGACATTATAATTAAACCACTCTTAATTTAGCAGGAGAAAAAAAATATCTTCCATTTCACTTTGATCATATGAAACTTTCATTATATTTAGCAAATACTTTAAATCAGCAAAATTATATTTTTTTCTATTTCGTCAAAGCTGTCATTCTGAATAAAATCAATAATTATTGGAGACCGTTTGTTAAATAAGTCTCTTCCTTATTTATTGCCTCCTTCAGGTCCTCCTTTGGTTCGATCATCTGCACATGATCTTTATGCCTGCCTACTGTTTCCAACACAGAGCCTTGAAAAATCGATCCATGCAGAGACCGGTCCGAGCTCGGATCAGTTAACCAGGCCGAGCTCGGTTCTGATGACCGTTTACACGTCGCGCTATCTTGGTTCCTCGACTCCTCGCCTCCTGGTGACGATCTGCGGTATTACTGCCAGTATTGAAGGAGGAAATCAAGCAGTTGGTGGCGGTAATGCAACAAAAGTTGTTTGCCAACCGCCATAAAACACAAGAAGAAGACGAAGAAGGAGGGAATCAAGCAAATCAAAATGGCGGCGCCCGTCACATTCAGAAAGTTAGGCTTGATTATTATTGCTGTACTTCGGTGTTATTATTTAAAATGTTGCGTGGAGAAGATTTCGATTGTTGTTTATAGTTGAAGAAGAAGTTGTTCTTCTTCTTCTGTTTCCGAAGGGGCATTACCGCCATCTACTGGAATGGAGTGTGAATCGGGATGTGCAGCCAGACGGAGATGACGCGTTCTGCTCATGCGCTCTTGTTATCAGAGAACCGAGCCAGGGAAAAACCGAGCCGAGCCCACCTCTGGAACTGGTCTGCAGTTAGCTCGGTCCGGTTGTGTCTAGCTCGGTTCGGTTCAGTTTGCTTTCCATTTACACACGATAAGTTTTCTCAGTTACTGAGCTCGGACCGGTCTCGTCACGGTTTGTGCAAGGGTAGTGTAAATGGAGTAATGATTACACCCCTGATTTCCATCAGGAGGTAGAATAATTATAACCACAACCCAAACACACACAGTCACTCATGAATAACCCACATGGTTGAAGATCATTCAAACACAGGTTATTACAGTATTACATACTTAGCATGAAGCTCGGCCATTTGCAGAGTTCCCCGTTGGTCGTACACATTTCTCAGGAAAATGTTCTGCAATTTTAATTGCCCTCTATGAAACCACTCCAGACCTGTGTGTTTAAAATAGTCCCTTAATAGGTGACTCGTAGTAGCATGTTTATTACCCAGCTGTAATTAGGGATTACTCTGACAGTTTGTAATTTTTGTTCTAATGTAATTTTTATTTTAATAATACCACGTTGTAAATAATAGTACGCAGAAGAGCTTGTTTTCAGACATTACTACTATGGTTGCTTGTGAGTTTTAAGTCACACTATATCCTTCCTTCTTTGGTGAATGTGTGACGATGAGTAGCAAAACTAGAAATTTCTCCTACAGTACCCAAAAGGCAATTGCTGTTCCCAGCCAACCTTGTTAGGTGGTAAATCTGTTCTCTTCTCCCACCACCCTTGCGTTATTAGTCAGACAATCAACAAGCCACTTCAACACAGAGGTAGTTTAATTGGACGCTGCACATCATTACCATCTCTGTTGCCTAGCAATGGACCCTGAAGCCAGCATTGTTGTCTTTGTGCATGATTTTCATTACAAAATACAATCCATAACTATATATTCTTTCAGGAAAGTTTACAAACAGGCTGGTAGTAGATTCATGCCTTGCAGTTTCTCTTTTCAATGGACATTGGATCTGCAGTACTGCTGTTATAGTAACAGACCTGGGGATAGTAACAGAGTCATACACACACATACGTCCTTAAAACTAATCTTACAGTTTTTTCCCCAGTTTTTCCTGACATCAACCACAAACGCTAATGTCTCAATATATCTTCCTCAATCTAAAACCTGTGCTTCTGTTTAAAGTTCATGTGAACCATAGATTTGTTATGAAATGTGTCAGTTTTTGCAGACTGTTGTTATCTGTTTGCGTAATATCAATTAACTAAGCATTTTCGAATGTTCCAAAACACAAAATAAGTAATAAAAGTGTGTATAAATGCCGATATCGTATCGGGTCAATATCAGTATTGGTCAATACTCAAAGCTGTAATATCTGTATTGTTGTATTATGACATCCCTTTTCAAAGTTTTCTTATCTTTAATAAATGCAAGAATTACTATTGATTTTCTGTTTTAAATAAAAACAAACAGATGTGTAAAAATGTTTTATACTTTACTTAATAGTGCGATACTGTATCAAGGTGGAGCTTTTACTTGAAGGCTGTTATAATAACACAAGAAACTCATTTTAACCTATTTATTGTCATGGTTCTAGCCTTTTGGGACTCTGAGTTTTTATTTTTCAGTTTTTTCTGTTTAGTTGATCTTTGGTTTGTTTGTTTGTTTGTTTGGATATAATGGATAAACCTGCTACATATTCAGCTCACTAACCCATCCTCACTAACCCATCCTTTGTCCTGTTCCTCTTATATACCCCACTTCTGCACTCCTTGTTGTTGTTTTGTTGTTTCTCTGGTCTCTGGGATCTTACGTGAGTTTTCCCTGATGTTTTGGTTTTTTGGGTTCTTTGTATTTTTGTATTTTTCCTCAGTTACTTCATTAAATTTGCAAGATTCACCTCCGCCTTCCAGTCTCTGCCTTTGGGTCCTCAACCAACCTCCATGCAAATTGTGACATTTACCGTCTAAACATTAGAAATGTTGGCTAATTCTTAAAGCTACAGTGTGTAATTTTCAGCGACATCTAACATCCAGACTGCAGACCGCAGCAACATGAACATCTCCCCCCCACCGCTTCTCCCCCCCAACAGTACGGCGAGCGTTACGGGACAAAATGTCTTCCACGACGTCCGCATCACCTACCTTCTCAAGTGATGAGGTTTGTTTACATAGATAATTTTACAGATAGTATTTCATTGTGTAGGGTAAAGATTTCATCTAGACTTAAGATAATAAATATACCCGTTATTTTTTCTACATCTTTGTGACGTTTTGGTGAGCTGCTTTGCATGGTGATATAAACAGACGAAGTAATTGTAGTCATTAGTTTAACAGCGAGATTGTGTTCGCTGGAAGAATATATATTCCCGTTTACAGAGTCCAAGTCTTGTTTGTGGCACGGGGGTTACAGTGCGAGGAAGAGGGAGAGGAAGAGGGCAGAGAGGCAGGGGGGGGCGTGCAGCCAGGGCCAGGCGAGGGAGAGGTGCCAGCGGGGTGACTAGAGCAGAGGAGCAAAGGCTTGAAGATCTCCAAAGGAGCCGGAGAGAAGTAACCGAGGTATATATCCAGAAAATTATTTTACAGAAAATTACTGAATCATTACCTGTGAAACGTCAGGGACGTTGCTGAATAAGTATACTGGAGAGTAACAGCATCATCATGCAGCATGTTATTGTAATGGGCGATCTCGCAATCGCTAGTTTGTTGGCTCTGCGCTGCCGTAGCGCAAAGATGTCTGCCTCCATGGCTGCGAGACCCGCTCCTATGTAATTATAAATAACGAATTCTAAGGCAACGCAAATATTAAGGTTAAGAGGCTGAGCTCGTAGATGATGATAAATAACATAGTTATGTATAATATATTACATTTCTCACTGTATATACCTGTAATTATTACACACTGTAGCTTTAAGGTTCTTCCTCATAAACTAAGACTCTTAGATTTTTTTTTTTGTTTATTTGGTTTCCAAACATGGCCAATATGCCTTTAATTAATTACATGACATTATAAAACCTGCTCAAATCGATAGCAACTGTAGTTCCCTTAGTTTTTCAGAAAATGTTTCCACACCTATCAAGGAATCTTTTTCCATTCTTTCGCCTTTCACATGAGCAATCTGTAGTTGAAGCACTCGGGTTTTTAAGGTGAAGCTTTGAAAGGGGCGTGAAGGAAGCCATTTATGTTAAGAGAGAAAAATCAACCTTAAACAGAAGGAGGGGAATCAGGTTTCAGCTCTCAAAAACCTACAACAAAGCGATAGAGTTTATTCCTTCTTGCGATCATATCAATACGCATCGCCATGCAGGGGACCTACACATCTCGCCTTGTCAGTCAGGCCAACAACGACCACTAACGACTCCCCTTTTCAGAGGCATAGGGCAGTATCGGGTATGGCAGCCTAACAAAGACCTCAACGACTCCCTATTACCAAGTGGTGGACCTGTTCTTCCGGTTTATATTTGCATGTTTTCTAAGCCATAACAAGGTTTTGTTAGGCTATTCTATAAAGCTTAGAACTCAATGCTAATCCAGACCTTAAAAAATTATTTTTTTAAGCAGCAGGGGGGTCAACCCCCCAAAGTCATGATGAACCCATTTTCCATCTGGGTTGTTGGTAGGGATGGAACGGTTTATGAGAACCGTCTGAACCGTTCGGTTCGACTGTCTCGGTTCGGTTCGCGTGTGTTGCGTTCGGTTCATGCGCTGCTCCTTTTTCTCATAGGCGAAGCGATTACACTCCAGAGCAGAAGGTGGCGGTACTGCGACCAAAGCCAACCACCAGTAGTAAACAAGAAGAAGCGAAAGAGCGTAGCCGGGTGTAGTAGAAAAAAATCAGTTGTTGTGGAGAATTGTGTGGGTATGGCGAGTGGGAAAGAACAGGAGTTGGAAGACGCGCCAGCAGCACTTTATAGGTCTGCTGTATGGGACCACTTTGCATTTAGAGTGACCTACGATGACGGCGGAAGGAAAGTTGTGGATAAAAGTGCAACAGTGTGCAAGCATTGTGCAACACGTGTTGTTTATTCTAACAGCAACACGACCAACATGTCAGGCTAACAATAAACATATACCGAACCGAAAACCGTGACCACGAAACCATGAACCGAACCGTGGGTTTTGTGAACCGTTTCACCCCTAGTTGTTGGGGTCTTTTGGTTTGCATGGGCTGTGTGTTAGGCCATTTGAATTCTTGATGACAATATTTTTTTGGGAATCACATCCATGACTGAATTGTAAATGATCTAGATGCTTACTCATGGAACTTATTTAAAATTATAAGTACACTCATCATGCTTTAAATGGCCCATGCACAACAAATGACCCAAACATTGATCATTAATTTGCATCTGACTTGGACAAATAGCATGTTACATTCATAGTATATTTATCTAGGAGAGAATTACAGTAGAGTCTCACTTTCCTAATTATTTGTTTCACCCTTTCCTTAACTCTTGGGTTTCACAATCTGTGCGTAAACAGCAAACAAGAACATGCAGAAGGTACATAAAGGTCAAAAGTATCCTCCTTTTTGAAAGACGGGACTGGACAGTAGAAGCGTTCAAAATGGTACAAAAAAAGCCCTGCATATGTGTTATGGATATATTGCCATTAAAGATAATGGTCCCCAAAAGATGACACTATGAACAGATTATGGACCATATGCTATACGTCTCTGTCGCTGCCAGGTTGCTTGGCCAGAGAGACCAATAAGCAGGCTAAATGAGGCCATGACATTAGGTAGGAAACGATTCCAGGCTTTCTTTCCCATAGCTGGCCTTGCTCATACAGTCGGGTCAGCCAATATACCATCAAGAAACTGTTTACAATGATTGCACAGAATAGACCTAGATTGGAGTCCTGACACTGCAGCATAATCGCCCTCCTGGCTTTTTTAAATGGCATCAATAAATGACCTCTGTGTGTGCTGCTGCATTGAGATGAGGGATGTCCTCCTCTCCCTCTCAAAAAACACAGATTAAAATCATAAAAAAGATATGTACACTACTTAGGGTCACAACATCCTAATGGATTTACTACACAAAATATCATCTGCCTCTATATATTTAGATGCAACAAAAAAATTAATGACATATATACATATGTAAAGACAGTATATATATACACACACATACATACATACATACATACATACTAGGGGTGGAACGGTTCACATAATCCACTGTTCGGCTCGATTCACGGATTCGTGGTCACAGTTTTAGGTTCGGTTCCATATGGTATATGTTGATTGTTACACCGAAATCCCATAAAAATTTATGAAATTAATGAAAAAAAAAAAAATATTATATATAATATATAAAAAATATATATATATATATAAGTGAAGCCTCACTCGAGCAAGCAGACGTGACACATCGGGGACACAGCAGACATGCATGAGCTGCATTATCTTCGCTGCACAAACTATATTTGCAGCGTTGTCTGTAACAACTACAGGGTGTTTGCTGGTCAGCCCCCATTTGTTCATGTCTTCAGCCAACCTATCGGCTATATTTGCAGCTGGCTGGCTTGAAGTCATCTTGAGTGCATCTTTCCTGCTCATTTGAATGTGAACGTCACGTGCATCGCTATAAAACTAATCGATTTCATTCGCTAGACATCGATTTTGCAAAAATATAAAGGAATCGATTCAAAATCGATTAAATCGATTTTTTTACCCGGCCCTACCCATGACTGGTATCCTAGCAAACTAAAGAGCCGTACCTTTCCAACTACCTACAATTACTGTCAGATGTCGGAATATCTGTAAACAGCTCAGTGCGGTATGTACTACATGGTTCATATACTGAATCAGTAAATATTTCTTAATTTACCCTCTTTATCGTCTATCTGATTAAATAAACATTTCTGTTGATTTAACTCTCTGCTAAACACACATTTGCTCTCGTAATTAAAAGTTTAATCGTCACTTTGTGCTTTTGTGCAATAACTAAACTTGCACTTAAATGCCTCCTCTGTTGTGAATACTTAAAGCTAAAATCACATTATGAGTTTTCCAGCGTCATAATAAAGCATATTTACGATACTATTTTTGCAGTCTTATTGTAAACAAGCTCATGATGCCATGGAGGAACAAAACAAGCCTTTAAGAACCAATCTGTCCATCTTATAGACTCTCTCTCTGCTTGAGTCTAGCTGTGATGCTCCAGCCGGTACAGCTTAGAGGAGCAGGTGGCCTCCACAGACGTTGAACTGAGCCTTTCTGAAGGCTCACCCACCGCCTTCCTCATCCCCCCCCCTCCCAACCCTTTTATCTTCCCGTCTTTCAAACCATCCTTTTTTTCCAGCTGAGCGTTATCGCTCATCAATTCCTGCCCAATTCTTGTTTTTTTCTATAAAATCTGCAATACCAACCCCCACAAACAGCTGGAGTAAAAATCATGTACAATTGTTTTTTTTTTTTTTATATATTCCTCAAGCTAATATTCAGATTACTTATGCTTCCATTTGTCTAATGCAAAGTAAGAACTAAATGCACTTTACAAAATTGACCCCAGCTCGTTTGATGGTGTGTTCCTACATGGGTCCAAGTCAATGTTTCTCAAAAACGGAGCGTGCACAGATAGATTAAAATGACATCACAACATCAAACAAATAGTTTGTTATGGGACTAAAGCAAGATCACAGCAGAAAGGAAAGTTTAAACTGAATGTTTTCAAAATAATAAATGTCCATTTTACCATTTCTTAAGTTTAAAGTGGAGTACAATTCAACACTGTACAAGTGAGTACAATTCAATGCCTTGGCTCCAGACGTCCGGCCCCTCCACAGACGCTCTGCTGCTCCTCTCCCAAATTGTAGCTGACCGCAGACAGTGCCGCAGACAGGAGGCCGGCTTGTTTTGTTTTCATGACCGAAATTGTGGAAAACAACTCCTGAAGTTTGACCCGCTAGAAGAGCGAGGTGCGCGAGAACGCTAGGACCCTTTTTCCACCTGGATCTCCGGTCTTTTTGGCCCTCATGTCCCTCCGTCGTCGGACTAAATTCGCCCCCACTTCCTCGCCGCCTCGGCCGTATCTAGACCTACAGTGTGTAGCACAGACCACGCTTCAATATTGAGCATAAATCAAAAATGTCTGTGTCAAGCTCACTGCAACACACTGCTGTAAGAGTATAACCAGGAAGCGAGGTAGGAGGGCAAAATAGGTTTAGCGCCACCGCAGCACGGGAGGGAGAATTACCTCCAGGAGCAAATGGATAAAAAAAGACCGGAGGAAAAAAAACATGAATCGATACTCTTGCGGACGTATCGATGCATCGGATTGTCGGCATCGATACAAAACGATTATAATTTACACCCCTAATTTAAATGAAGGGATAAAGTTTTCCAACTTCTGTGAATCTACGATCAACAACAACACGATACTTAAATGCAACATACTGCTACTTATTATTATTATCTCAAGTTGTTTGTTTCCAGGCAGCTTGTGGGTGTTGGGTTTATCACAACAGCCATGTCAGACATGTCTCCTAAAAATAGACAGAAAAAGCATATATTTATATTTTCTCTTTTATTTAATCAGTGGATAAGTTAACCAAAGATTGATTTCAAAATTCCCCTAAAGAACACCACAGCAATTTAACTGCATTAATCTCAGTGGCAACGAGAGCCGTCATCATCGATCTAGTAGTGAACGACACTCAGAGGGGCAAACTGATCAAGCTTTCCGCCTGTAGTCAATCTTGGTGTAATTTTGGAGCTGTCAGTCTTGGTTACTGAAATGCTCTGGTTGCAGCTGTGTGAGCTGATTTCTGTTTTAAGTACGGACACAGACTGAGATACTTTTACATTTGTTGATTTTTAAATTGGACCATGCTGTCCACGACTGCAATCACGAGTGGAGAAACGCAGTTTTTTATGTTTGCAACACCATTTACCCATCTTCCATAACTCACACATGGAGCCGTGGGTTTGAGCTGTCAAAACAAATACATTTCTCATCTTTTTCTAATTAGAAACATGATGAATTGTCAATAACTCACCAGCAGTGAAGTCGTTGTTGAGGTCAATGAAGGCATTAGAGTGAGGCGTTCGCATTGTGACTGATGATGTAAGAGCATCGTGACACTTTTGAATCCTACAGAGGAAATAAAACATATTTCTATATTATCTTAATAAATTAGTGACCGGCAGCTGTAGAGCTTAATTTAGAAAATCTGTTTTGTTTTTTTCTTTAAAATTGAGTACTTCACCTGTCGCTGAGGTAACAGATTTCAGTTTTGGGTGGGTTAGTCACCCCAAAAACATCCGGAATCATGTCCCCGTTGAAACTTTGCAGGAGAAAAGAAAAGTAGAAAGAGAAAAGGCATAAGGTACATTAATATATATATATTTTTTTTTTTCTGCAACATTATTCTTTTTTCTTTTTAATACATTAATACTTACTCCATAATGAGAGGCTGATCTTTCATGGTAATATTCATGGCCAGGAAGCCAGCAGTGTCTGCAAACAACAACATAGAAAACATGTTCTGGATTACAAAGCTCTACAGAAATGCAGCAAACAATGTAAGCCGAAGGGTCGAACACAATGAAAATATGTTATTCTCTGGAAAAACGATCTAAAAATAAGTAAATATTTCTTAAATTAAGTTTATTTGAGTCGGTAAATGAGGTAGTTTGCCAATGGGATTAGTATTTTTACACTTAAAATAAGATAATATTTTCCAGTGTAGAACGGTCAAATCTAAATAAAATAAGAGTCACATTTTTCTTATCTATTCCTCTCCTGTTTTTTGAATGCCAATATAAAGCCTCTAAACACACTATGAGTTTTGAATTAAGCCAGATCATTATATTGAAATCATTTTTAAATGAAGATTGTGGTGGATGATCCTCCCACCACCACATTGTGTTAGTATTTTCTTTTTTTGCTTTATATTATATAACAATTTATGTTTAAGTTGGTTATTTCTTTTAGACAGGTATTTTCTAATGGGTGCACACTTTAGTTAATGTCTGTCTGAATGGTTTATTTCCACTTGTTATTTTGTTTGAGGTGCTGCGGATGCAAACCAGCTGGAGGAGGAAACCTGGAGCGTACCATTTTTGAAAGACTGACGGGGGAGACTTGTTTCAAGTTGTTTTAAATTAGTTTGTCACTTAAATACTCACTTATTGTTTCTGCTAAGTAAAAGTTAGTTTTGCTTTATTTGTTTCATAGAATGGTTAGTTTTGTATTTATTGGTTCTTTTGTTATTTTGTGCCTTCCTCATTTTGTCGCCTTGGGTTACTCCATCCCTTTTTAAGCAGCCTTTAGTTCTTTGTTTGCAGGTTAGTTTTTTTGTTTGAGTTGGATCCTCAGTTGACCTCAGTTAAGTTGGGCCCAGATTCATGTTATTTTGTATTTAAGTTATTTTGTATTCCCTTTTAGGCTTTTTTAACCATTTTTGAAACAATTAAATGAAAGCACTTTTTCAATTTTTGAACACCCTTTGTCCTTATTTAAGTTTGGTCCCTCACAAAGATAATAGCTGTTTGTATATATATATAGCTGTCACAGCCAACCAACAATTTAGTGAGCGACATCAGCAAGATTCAAGAGTCATTATTTGTAATAATTAGGAAAATAAAATATTCAGTCAGCATTTAACATTGTTTTACATTTGCTGAGCTCATTATTGTAATGTAAGATCCACACTGGAAAAAATCTAAATCTAGATAAGTCATTTTTTTCTTAAAATAAGTGCAATTGTTCTTGGATTAAGGAGGTAAGAGAGACATTTTGCCAATGAAACAAGACAATTTACTATTAAAAAAAGAAAACACAATTGCATTGTCTTATTTCAAATGCATATTATCTACTTATATTATTTTAAGACTAAAAATACTACATTAACCTACTCAAATTAAGGGTAAATACACTTAATTTAAGGAATTTTTTACTTATTTCTAGATCGTTTTTCCAGTGCATATAAATATGTCCCCCCGATTCTGACACTGCAGCGTGTCATGCGGTCTGCAGAGAAGGTGATTGGCTGCAACCTCCCATCTCTCCAGGAGCTGCATGCCTCCAGGACTCTGAGGCGTGCAGGGAAGATTGTGGCTGATCCCTCGCACCCCAGTCACAAACTATTTCAGTCACTACCCTCTGGCAGGAGGGTACCAGAACCTCCAATCAGGACCAGAACCTCCCGTTACAAAAACTGTTTTTTCCCATCTGCTATCGGCCTTATCAACAAGGCCAAGACCCGCCCGTGACACTGGACAATGTTTCTCTCCCCTATTCAGGATTTCTGCGTTACAGATCACAGTCTACTGTTTGTATATAGCTTCTGTGTGTATATATATATATATTCTCTTATTTTGTTATGTTTTTGTTTTTTTCTCTGCACCAACAACACCAAGTCAAATTCCTTGTAAGTGCAAACCTACTTGGCAATAAACTTGATTCTGATTCTGATTATTTTCTATAACATGTCACCAGACAAGCTACATTAAGGTTAATTGTTTTAAACAATTCTGGATTTCCCAAAAAAACAAAGAGAAGCGAGCCATCATGCACAGAGTCCACTCTGACACATTTTTGCATTAAATAAGTGAATTAAATGCATTTTATTCGAATAAGCATATTAATTTACAGAAGGTGTCCTTATAGCTGTATGAGTCGGAGCTCAGATTACTTTTTAAAAAATGATTTCTCAACTCAAAATGCTATTCTGTGGATTCAATTGCAGTTTATGGTAGTGGAACGGCTCAGGGACGACTGTTAAATACTGGAACTGTCAATCAGCTCCTAACACTCCGCAGTGGAAGTAAAACCAGCACTATTGATGCTCGCTTCTTCACTGTGAGGCTGGTCCATCTGAACCAGCTAAAAATCCACCTATCATCATGTCCAACAGGTCAGTATTATTCCGTAAAAGTTTAAAAAACAATCCACTGGACTTGGTTTCCAAGATTTGAAGACGTTTCGATCCCTCTCCAGGAAACGTTCTCAATTCAAATGTCTGGATCCGCAGTGAGTTTCCTACGGATCCAGACATTTGAATTGAGAGAACTTCCTGAAGGGGGAAGCAAAACGTCTTCAAATCTTGGAAACCAAGTCCAGTGGATTGTTTTTTTAAACTTTTACGTTAATACTATGACCTAGATGACTGAGAATCTTCATCAGCATACAGCTCAATATCATCTTTGAACACTAAATTCTTCCCATGTTCTCATATGCCAAGGCTGCTTTCTTTTCACAGTTGAGCAGTAGATTGTAGACATGCATGATTACCCATAGCTTGTCTTCCTGGTGAATCATCAAACCTGACTTGTGTGGAAATAGTCTGCTGATCTGCCTCCTTTTCTTTTGGTTTAGTTTGTATTAGTTAGAATCAAAGGACACAATGAGGGGGATAAAATATGCTCCTCAGCACACAGACCCATGCACATTAACAGACCAAAAATAAGGAATATTTAAAGAAGTTGTTTCCATTATTTTCAAGGTGCAATAAATGTGATTTAGTTTAATCATTAAAATTTAACTTATAAAAGTTCAAATTCTTCAACAAAGCATCAAGGTCAGAGTGTTAAATTAAAAGGAATGTATTCATATTCCACTGCATTATGGTAAGTACAGGTGTTTTATAACGTAAATAGCTTTATTGTCCCACAATGGAGAGATTCGTTCTCTGCTTTTATCCCGTCCCCTGTTGGAGCAGTGGGCTGCCATTGTGCTGCGCCCAGACAGCAGTGTGGGGTTAAGGGTCTTGTTCAGGGACCCAGGGTGGAGGCTGTGGGGATCAAACCGGGTACTTGCAACCGTCTCAGCACACAAGCACACTGCTCTAACCACTAGGCCAACACACTTTGCTAATTTGAAATTTAAAAAGTTGTCATGATGAGTTGTGTTTAGAATATTGGCAGAGCAGAGCTTTGTAACCTGGAAGGAAGAAAAAGAATCAAGACACCAAAAAAGTGGAAAAATTATTCAAAATTAATAACTAATAGTTTTTCTATAGAGAACAATCATTTATTTCCTGGTGGATCATCTAAATAAGTGGTTCTCGTAATTGCCAATCATTCTGGTGATGTAACGTCGTCCCCCGTGCTGCTCCCGTTAGCTATCTTTTTTTGTGCATGCTCACTTTCAGGCGTGTATCTGTGGTGAGCTACGGTTTCAGACAGTCATTGAACCTCACCTTTCTTACCATGGTTCTTTGAAAATGGCAGAGGGTCGTAAGACAAAAAGTATCTACAATGTGTATGAGAAGAAAAGAAAGGCCTCAGAAGAGGCAGACATATCCCAGAATGCTTTGTGCGGAGAGCTCCCCTCGCAAACATTATGGGATTTGCAGTCAAAGCAGCCCGCTGTCGCCATAGGCTGTCGCAACTAGTGTTGTATAAAGTACTGAAATCTCAGAGTCAAGTAAAAGTATAAGTACCTCTCCAAAATATGACTTTGGTAAAACTCCAAGTCACTGACTGAAATGTTACTTGACTAAAAGTCTTAAAGTATCTGAAATGGCTTGTACTTAAGTATAAGAATTACTGTAAAAATAGATGTACTCAAGTAATGTAGTGAAAAGTATAAGTAAAAAGTAGTGCAGTTAGAATGACATTTTTTTACATTTTGGTAAACTTTGAAGGTTAAATTAACTTAAAATAATATAAACAACCAAGTGTAGGATAAATTTAGACTGGCTTTGCCAAACAGGCGTATCCTATTGGTGTTGATGAACAAGCCCAGGCAAGACCCGACTTTGTAGTCAGAAGGTGGGGTCAAAACACTTACGTTTCTCTCGCTCTCTCTCTCTGTTTTTTTTCTTTTTCTTTTTACTTAGTAACTAAACCAAACATTGAAAATGTATCGGAGTAAAAGTATGCAATTAAGTTCGTAAATGTAAAAGTGAAACTTCTCAAAAAAATGTATACTCTTGTAAAGTATAAAGTACTCCAAAATATACTTAAGTACAGTGGTGAAGTATTTTTACTTCGTTACTATACAACACTGGTCTCAACCCGACAGTGGCGATAGAGACTGACATTTTTTCGGGAATTCCACAGGTCACGGGATTCCTGTGGGATTCCCGTGGGATGGGAGTCAGTATTAGTAACGATCACGTGATTGGGACGGTACAGGATTAAACATTAACGGGAGCAGACGGGAGCGGGAGCAAACCAATAGTAACTAAAAAAAACTAGAATTGATGCCAAAAAACAAAATAAAATAGAAAGAAAAAAAATCCAGTACTGGCGCCGCCACTTTGTAGTTTTTTTCCTTGAAGCCTACACTATAATGCGAGTCAACAAAACTACACGACCCAAAAACCAACAGTGCTTCCACTCTGAGTTTTTCACCCGTGCTCAAAAACAACAATGGAGGGACCAACAGTTACTTCATTGAAGACAACAAGAATGGGAGTCATTCTGAATGGGAACGGGATGGGAGTGGGAGTAATTTCACCAGGAGTGGGACGGGACAGGATTTAGATTTCTACTCTGGCCCGGGATCGGGACGGGACAGGAGTGAAAATCCACTCCTGTGTCAGTCTCAAAGTGGCGACTAACAACAGAGATGGCGCAGGCACCGTGCAGTGGAAGAGGAGTTATATGACCAACGGGGAGCAAAAAGCAGTGATCATTTGTCTGAACGTTCAGTTAACTGAGTTCACTATAAAATCCACTATATAGTCCCCGCTCTATACAGTGATGGAGGGATTTAGGGGTTAGGGCGGACGTTCGGACACAGTAAGCTTGTAATGAGCTTTGAGAGCAGCAACTTTTAAACAGAGCGCGAGGGAGGAGAAATGGGCTCGTGAAGGCTCTCGCACGCGTGTAATAGGTGTTCCCTCTCGGAAGCGGGTACAGGGTTGTGTATGTGCATTTTTTTTAGAAGTGGAAAGGGCAGGTCTTTTAAAAAATTCACAAAATTCCTCCACTATACCTTTAAAGACTGAAATACTAATTTAAAAAATGACATTTGGGTTGGATTTCTTTTTTCTGCTGGTCAGATACACAAAGCAGAAATAAGGCAAAAATAACTCCATGTTTCTGTACATCTAGTATATTGAAAATGAAACAAACATCAGAATTCCTAAATTAATGGAAAAAAAAAACTAAGATATAATTGACTTTTGTTCTGTACCTAATGTGTGATTGTTTCCCCAGAAGACAAAAACAGATGTTTCTGTAGGATTGATTAGAGTGGTTAGAAGGACATCCATCTGAGAGTCTCCATCGTAATCTCCAGGAACTACGCCGGTTATAACAGCATTCCTGGAAAACGAAACAAGTTTAATGAAACAATGGCTGAAAGGGAAACGTACCAAATAAAAATAAAAAGTTATTATATAGTATATACAAAACTAAATGCATTACTTAGTCACACTTAGCTCTCAAAAATGACCCGCTAAAAATATAAATACATTATTTTAGAATATTTACTTCGGGAAAACATCCTTGGAGATGTTAACTTTGGGTTTGAAGTAAGGAGATGTGGAGTCAGCCAAGAAAATCACCAGTTCAGACTCTGGGAAAAAAAGGAAAGAAAAGAACCATATTAAATTTACGGAAGAGGATTAGGGCCACTGAAAAAAAAAAAAAAAGTTAACTGATTTTAAAATTTTATTTTAGTTTATCATGGGAAAAAAAGTCAGAATTCTGACTTTTTTCTCAGAATTTTGACTTTAATCTCAGAATTTTTGATCTTAATGTAGATGGGCACCATGAAGGAAGAGATGTGGAGCACTCAGCTTCACTGACAAAGATGTGAATTGTTTGAGAGGGCCAGTGACACATTGGTGGAAAATGAGGGAATTAGGCAACTTTTTACGTGCCTGAGGGGTCCCCTCATTAATAGAGGAGCAGAAGGTCATTAAAACAAGAGAGCTAGTCTCTAAAACAGACATGTTTGTTAGCTGTCAGAATTCTGAGAAAAAAGTCAGAATTCAGAGATTAAAGTCAGAATTCAGAGAAAAAAAGTCAGAATTCAGAGAAAAAAAGTCAGAATTCAGAGAAAAAAGTCAGAATTCAGAGAAAAAAAAGTCCGAATTCAGAGAAAAAAAGTCCGAATTCAGAGAAAAAAAGTCCGAATTCAATTCTGACTTTTTTCCCCCATGTTAAACTGAAATAAAATTTAAAAATCAGTTAACTTTTTTTTTTTCAGTTGCCCTAATCTTCTTCTTCCGTATAAATTAGACATATTAACAACTAGAACAAAAACATTTTAATCAAACTTTGGGTATGAATTAAAAGCTTGTGTGACAATAATAACTTTTATATAATAACATGTTTTTTCTTTATCTTTTCTGCTGTTCATATTTTTTTTCCTCTGTTGAAAATATTGTACATCTGATGCAATTTCTGTCTCGTGAAGAAGCCCAGGTGAGCTTAATTAACTCTTTAACAGCTCAATGACGTCACTTTGTTTTAAATGTTGTGTTTTTACTCCTGTAATAAAAAGTAACGTTTAAGTAAACAAGGAAGTTTGTTTGACAAGCGACAGAGACAGAGGGAATGTGGTTCATACACCATTTATTAGCAAATAAAAAAATAAATAAAAACAAAACCCTAGCCGATTACTTATTTTATATATTTAGATTTATCTGCTGTAGGCTCTGGAGACACTAAGCACTACATACGGTCTCTGATGATGAAGATGTCAGTCTGTTTATCCGAGTTAAAGTCGCCAAACGCCGCCACCTTCCCATACTTAGCGCTCCCAAAAAGCTCCGCGGTTACATCTTGGAGGGCAAAGACATTTCTTTTCCCCAATAAAAGCAAAAAATAGGGCAAAGCGTTTAATGTAAACAGCCACATCCTGCTACAACTGCAGCTCCACAACATCAACCGATCGGAATACGGCATAACGCTTTACGGGTGGGATCAACATAACCGTCTTATAAATGCAACAGCGATAAAGTCAGAAATTCTTAATATTTTTCTTTTTTGTTTTTTCCTATTACAATAAATGTCACGTATTTTAAAATTAATATGTAATTCGTTCAAATGGGTTGTTGTGTTATTTACGTTATTGTCGCGAAAACTGATATCTTGACAGATGACAGGTGCTTAAAGCTGGAGGATAGGAGAAGAGGAAGTGTCACAATCGTTCTTCAAAGTAAGTGCATGTCTTTTTTAAAAACACTTTAAAATATGTCCCCCGCGTTTTTTAGAGTTGACTATACTTTACTCTCATAGTTTCTTGCTTTCCCTAAATTGTGAAAACATGATTTATTCTTATTTTGCTGCGAACCCCCGGCGAAGTTGTTTTATTTTGAAGAGCACAAAGCACACCGGCTGTTAAATTGCGGGGACTTTGACTGAGCGTAAACATGGCGACCCTCGCTGATGTCGGATGGAAACTCCTGGAATTTAAAGCTCGATCAAAGAGATCAGGTCTGCCTCGTTTGTTCGCATCTTGTTTCGTTGTTTGGCTCGTGTGCGGTGCCGCAGCTCACGCGTGGAAATCTGCCGCGTGGGTCCTTAAAAGGCCTCCGATCTGTTCTTGTAACCTGTTCCTGGCTGTGATGGCAAGAACAGGAAAGGTCAGGGGTCTTCATGTACCAAGCCTAGGCGCTATTTTAGGAGCTTTACCGCGGTTCTCGGTTCGCTGGGACTCTTCAGCATTATACCATGTTATTGTGTTACCATGTTAGGATTTAATCTTGTTTATAATCCCCACTGGGGCCTTTAAAATCCCCAAGGTTGTTTATGTTTAAACTCAGCAGGTAGGAATGTAAGAATTAAGACTTTCTTCTCTAGACTTAAAAGGCAAAATTTATCCCACATGAGCAAAAAGCTGCTCATTGTTATTGCAAAATGACTTAAATGAGGCCAGCTTATAGAAAGCCTTGCAGCGCTATAATTCATCAGCTGCAGTAATTGATTTAATTGCATAGTTAATGTCATCTTTAATAATTGCATTGCCCATGCAGAATAGCCTAGATTGTAATTTATGTAGTTCTCCAAATGACCTCTATAAAAGTATTCATACCCCTCAAACTTTTCATCTTAAATTCACATCAGTGTTTGTTTTTTTTTACTGGATTTTGGTGACAGACCAGAAGGAAGTAGTTGAAAGACAGAAATGATTCATGGATTTTACAGGATACTATTCAGAACAACCTTTGTGTCTTTTAAAGTCTGTAATGGCTTTTTTTTTTTGCAGATTCTGAGACTGAAATTCATCAACATTCTCACTTGCAAAATGACTCTTGCTAAGTCAGAAAGGAGACTAGTCTGATTTTTGATGTTGATATTGACTGGGCTATTCCTAACAGATGGATATCCAAAACATTTAGTTGTAGCTTTGGATCTACCCAGCAGGTTTCCTTTAAAGATTTTCCTGTATTTGGCTCCATCCATCTGTGTAGCAACTGTGATCATTATCCTCTTCTTATGCATATGGCTGCCACCACCGTGTTTTGCTATGGTATAGTATAGTTAAAGTGGCAGAGTTTTTTGTTCACACCATAAAGATCTCTCCATCTAATCTGATCAGAGCCCATTCTTCTTCATCTTCTTGTTTGTTTGTTTTTTTTTTACACGCCTTGGTTGCTTCTCTAAAGCAATGATTCCCAATCGGGGATATGCGTACCCCTAGTGGTCAGCAAGTGCATAGCAAGGATACATGAAAATATTTTATTTCTTAGGTAGTAAAATAAAATAAAATAAATAAACAAGCTTTTATCAAGCAAAAAATAAGCTTTTTTATGTGTTTGAGTTCACCTTCAGCTTTGACACACATCCAAACCAAGCAGAGGAACAGTCTGGAGAACAAGCAATTATCAGCTGTTTTCACACTGATCTATCAGAGATCAAAGTAGCTCAACTGTCTTGATGAAAATAAAACTAAGTCAGTCGGACTCTAATTTTTGTCCTGAATTTTTTCCCCAATTCATCAAGTTTAAATGTGATTATAAGGAAGTTACTCAGAGGAGCTGCAGTTTTATAAATACAGCTTTACAATAAGATTTTGTATTTATTTGGATTCCTCACTAACTTCCAGGCAACATATTTATGTTTGTTTTGTTTGTTTAGATGGAAATAATAAAATGCCTAAGAGTTAAATTCTCAAATGAAAAGATTAAGTAAAATATTTTTTATTTTATAATCAGTTATTGTACGTTCCACTTTTGGACAATCATCAATACTTTTGGCTGGTAAGACAAAATGTCCAAAGGGGAACACAGGTCAAAAAAGGTTGGGAACCACTGCTCCAAAGCATCCATCTGATCAACATTTTAGTATAAAGTTTAAAGGTTTTGTTATTGTTAACAAACCATCCATTTGATTTTAACCACTGCTTTATCCCTGACCTGGCCTGTTGTGATCCTCAGTCTTCATGTGTTGTTTTTGTTCCTTCCAGCATCCATTTGTTCTCTAAATAAACCCCAACAGTGAGCACTTTAGACAACTGCTGCAAATATATTGAGACTGGTTTTATTCGTAGCATGCTGAGGATTTTTTTACCTGAGAAAAAAGAATATCTTGAAACATTTTTCACAAGATTGCTTACCTTGGTGTCGGTCTGCCACACAATATTCAAATTTAAAAAAACAACATATTGCTTAAAACAAATAATAAAGTGTAAAAGTATCAGTGGGTATGAATACTTTTGTAAGTAATTACAATATGTGCTGTGATCCTTTGCATGTTGTTCATGATCATTGCCTCTGCTCTGAATGTAATTCATTGTTGATTCATGCTTGTGTCGAATCTAACTCTGTGCTACTAACTGCTTCCTGTGAATTGCTGTAGATTTCTGATTTAGCTGAGAGAGAGAAAGAAAGAGAGACGTTTGGCCTTAAGTTCACCTTTTGAGCATGGCTCTCTCAGTGGCTGCAGTTGCCCAGCCCCATCATGAAGTTCTCAGACTCGGTAAGTAGCAGCGGGGTTACAGCTCAGCACTATGCCCAAACCACAAGGGTCAAGAACTGGATTCAGATTTAATTTTTTTTTTAAGAGTCTTGGAGGTTTTCCATGATTAGCCTATTTAATAGTAACATTAATTAGGTTAATTTTTTTCTTAGTATCAGTTATACAGTTTATACCATATGCTCTATTTACGTCTTAACACAGAACTTGGAGGTGAAAACGATGGAAACTGCAGTACCAGGCTGCAAAACTTGCTAATCGCTGTGATCAGTGACTAGGTTGACTGCTAATGGCGTACAAGCCTTTAGCAGCACACGTATGATGATTTAATGAAGATGCGCATTGAGAGAAATGCAGCCAACTGTTCCCGGCTGCAGCTGTTACTGCATTTAATGGCCGCGTCATGCAAGCTTCACTTAATACGGCCCATCATTTTCTACTAAAGAGCTCCAATAGATGCTGCAGGTA
Organism: Cyprinodon diabolis; assembly: GCA_030533445.1. NCBI lineage: Eukaryota > Metazoa > Chordata > Actinopteri > Cyprinodontiformes > Cyprinodontidae > Cyprinodon > Cyprinodon diabolis. The sequence goes on from CM060065.1 coordinate 49,690,538, forward strand.
TGCTGAGATAAGCAGCCTTTTATCGGACTTCTGATAAAGCTTCTACACCTGAAGTCCAGGTGTTCTTCCTGTTTCATCTCACTGCAGCAGGACGCATCCGGTGCGCAGCAAAGGTCCCAACCTACAGTATGAGCATCAATTAACTTGCTAAGCTACATTGCTGTCCTGTTGCAGGAGCCATATTGGGTTATTTTTTATAACATACCGGTAGTAGAAAAACGCACCTTAAAATGTGTTGTTTTTTTTATCTAAGGAGGTGCTTTTTCCAAAAGGTGCAGCATCATCCTTTCAGACTTTAAACCCTTTAATCTAGCAGGACAGAAGGTCTATAAATTTCACAGCAAATTCTAAATAAAGATGCAAAATTGAGTATTGTTTCATTCATCAGCACAAAAGTTTTTGCAGGTAATAAAAGAACATTTATTTTTATTCTTAATATAGAATAAAAAATAGATTTCTAGTGCGTTGAAATCAACCTTTTTCGAAAGACTGATTTATGGAAGCCGTCCAAGCTGTAGTCGTTTTAGCTGTAAGCTTTATTTATCCAGCGATATTCGGCACCTCCCCTCCAATCACTGCAGGATCCTGAAACTTATAGTTAGCCTCTAGTGGTTTCCATTGGTAAACTTATCCATAGAGCTGTTTAAAACGAGTTAAACAGGCCTGGCTTACATTTTCTGTTCTTATTTAAGAGGCTTTTTTTTTTTTTTTTTGGTTTTTTTACTTATCTTGAAAATGGGAAGGATTAGGTTTTGTTCCCTGCAATTTTTAAGCTGATGGAAATTATGCTAATTTGAGTTAAGAATGTGATTTTTTTTTTTTTTTTTTTTTAGTGGGCTACCTGTGATATTGACCCAAGGTCAAACTTATTAAAATGCAAAGCTAACAAAGAGCAAAGTGTGTAAAATAGCAGGTTCCCTCTGAAACCTGCTCTCTCTCAGCGAAACGCCCGGTTCACTGTTACATTATTCTGCAAATTCCTCGCTCTCGCTCTGCCTGTTATGGTTTTTATCCGAGCCTTTTGTGATGCAGTGTGTTGCAGTGAAAATTATTCTCCTGCTGCTTGTTGTTTGTGGTAAACTGAAATATTCCATACAGTTAAATAGGTAAAAATTACAGAGGAAATGAGACCACATTTAACTACTAGTAGCACACAGTTTAAGTTTTTGTGTGTGTGTAATCAATTTGTCCCCCATAGGTTCCATCTATGAACCTATGAAGCTCTCCAGTCTCCAGCGGGACGATGAGCCGCTATGGGAGAAACTGGATCGTTACTACAATGCAGGTAAGTCCACTCCTTCCATTGGTGGACCTTAGATTGCTTTTATTTAGTATGTCGGGCTGCGCCTGCCAATTATTTTTGTGAGAGATTAATTTATTAATGATGTTGTTTTTTTTAGTAAATCTAAAAAATTATTCTGGTAAATAAAAATGTTTAAAGTCGTAGAGAAATCATATTTAAATGTCAAATCATTCTGGCTCAAACATCAGAATCAGAAATACTTTAATAATCCCAGAGAGAAATTACTTTTGTTACACGCCCCAGTTTTTTATATATATATATATATATATATATATATGTATGTATATATGTATGCATATCTATGCATATGCAAAAACTAAATCCAAATAAAGTGCTAAATCCAAGTAAAATGGTACGTGGCGTGCCAAAATAGTGCATAAATGTCAATTACGGGGGGGGGGGATCTGAATCACTTGAGGGAGGCGTTATAGAGATTTATGACCACAGGTAGGAATGATATCCTGTGGCGAAATCATTGAATGTATATAAATCCACTCTTTATCAGACCATATTGTCCCAAATGTTAGAAAATTTCAATAAAAAAATATTCTGTCTTAATCTGTGTCTTTTTCCATTATCTCCTGCAGGCCAGTTAGTTCTACGTCAGCCTGAACACCTAAATTCGGCCAATTGTATATCAACGATCATCTGTCAATCAAATTTTTTAGGTTCATAGCATCTTGATTCATGTGTCGCAGCTAATATACGCAACGGTTGAAATAACAAATAAGAATAATTTCCTTTCACATTGAGTTCCGTCCCAGTGTTCATGGGGATAACAAAAAAAACCCAAAGATTTTAAAACTTTTGGGACACTATAGTCTGAGAGTACATTTATATAGATGTTTAAGCCAGAATGGTTTGACATTTAAATATGATATGTTCTGCAACCATGCCGATCTACATAAACAAAAAAAAAAAAAAAAATTGTGTTGATAATTTTCTGGCTTCTGTTGCAAAGGAAATCAAATATCGCCCTCCAGAATTACTATCTATGTTTACCTCAGAAAACACAGAGCGTCGCTCGCTGCATGTGAACCAATCTATCCTCTACTGTTCATGCAGGAAGTTGTATGTAGTTGCATTAAATGTGCTCACACACACACACACACACACACACACACACACACACAGAACAATCTAATTTCAAAAAGAAATAAGAAAGGAGAAATCAGGTCTTCATTGTGAACGAATCCAAACTGGAAGACGACTTGCTTCCTTTCATCCATGACAGTGAGGTTTGTAGATGTTTAATACTAAATATATTTTGTTGTTGCTAGTTGGAGCATAGGATTTAGTAATATTGTTGAAGACGGCTAGCTAGATTAATTCAGACACAGGAGGTCCCCGTTAGGGGTGGGTATTGGCAATGAAGTCACGATTCAATTCGAATCACTATTTACATTCCACAATGCGATTCTATCACGATGCATCACGATACTTGAAATATTGCGATGCATCGTGGTGCATTGCGATATTTTCACTGAAAACTGTAAGAAAAAGATAAGGCCATTACCAGTGGCTGACTGGCTGGGTATGATCTGGATCGTGTCTTCAATTGATACATAACTGAAAGCAACTGAATTCATACATAGCTGTATTCATTGAAACTACTTTTGGAGGTGTTGCCATGAAAACAAATACTGGACACAAATATTACTATTACTGGCGTGGACACACTGACAAAAAGATCTTAGGATTCATCAAACTTAAAATAACAAAATAAGGATAATCAGTGCCGTTTACATGGCCTCAGTGGTCCTTTTGCAAATGACGTGCATCATATCAATTTCATTTTTACCTTCTTTGTTTTTAAAGCCAGAATGCATCCAAGCGGGGCGAATTTTCTCAGTCTCCTCCATATTTTGTTTACGAATGACTCGTCTCAGTATCCCGCGGCCGGAAATGCTTGTGACACACAGCAGCGGGCGTCAACACATCCGCAGCGACATCTACTGGACTGGAAGTTGTATTCCACTTGGTTTGGCTGATGTACGCCAACCATTCATGTATTTTATTTGTTCTTTTTTTTTTTTATAATCGATTCTTGAAGGCAAGAATCGATGCAGTAGATCACAAAAATTAGAATCGCGATGCATCGTCATGACGATTATTTTGCACACCCTTAGTCCCCATTCACATTCTCAGTCATTGGGGCTGATCAAAGATACATTATAGAAGAGATGCAGGTCTGTTTGCTGCTTTTATCATGAACACCTTATAATCACACGAACAAAGGTAAAGACACCTCTATACGCCGTATATAGTCTGGGTATCCATCTACAGGAATGAGAAAATAAAAAATCTGTGATTAAAAAAAAGTTCCTTCAATCCCAGAAGGACACAAAGGTGATGATGGATATCTGGAAGAGTCCGGCGCAGGTGATAATTCTAGGATATGTAATCAGTAGGCTGCAGCACTACTGCAGGAGACATAAATACACATTAGCACTGATTGCTGAATTACTAGCAGCTGGGAGAGCAGCACTGTAGCAGCAGCAGTACCTCCCTGCACTCACACACATATCGCCACACAGATAGTGTCCTCTGCTTCTCTGCTCATTTAGGTTTCCCTCTTTGGACCGAAATTGAATTTGAATAATAATAAAAAAAAGATTAACACATAACTAGGCATAGATCTGTGATAGATTTTGTGTTTAGTAGAGATTGTGGATGACTTCTGTTAGAGGTAATGATAAAGCATGTGGAGCCGGTGATCTCACCGAAGATAAACTGGAACCTTTGAAACAGTAACCTGGTATCATATTTTCACTGAGCTGATGTGTTTACGGGCGATGATGCATTTAAAACAAATACTCTTTATTCATTTTATCGGTTTGTTTTTACAAATCAGTCGATATGTGTGACGGGAGGATGATCTGTGTCAACATGAAACAGAACATTCCGGCCACAGATTACAGCTATCAGAGCTGCATGTTTTTCCTTTTTTTTCTTATGATATCCAACTAGACACCCCACCCCCTTACACACACGCTTTTATTTCTAAGTAAAATCAATGCAACTAGCAGCAGATGCAAAGAGCAGCAGGGGGAACAAGTCGAGCTCAGCACTTCCTGCAGCCTGCTAGCGCTACAGTAGGATTTAGTATTCAGCACAGAGCACCTTGTGTTTCCCTCGGGTTTATGTGGCTGTTAGGTTCTGATATTACAGAACGTGTTGTCCCTGAGGGCCGGCACTGATGTTACTACTCTGGCCATAAACGGCACTTTTCTTAGGTAAAGTCATTCAGTAGGGAGAAGTTCTGTGTGCAGAATGACAGGCAGGCCATGACATGCTCTCTACAGGAAGTTTGGGTTCTTTTTTTACATTATTCTAAACCCATCCATCCATCCATCCATCTTCCTCCGCTTATCCGGGGTCGGGTCGCGGGGGCAGCAGCTTAAGAAGGGAGGCCCAGACTTCCCTCTCCCCAGCCACTTCTTCCAGCTCTTCAGGAGGAACCCCAAGGCGTTCCCAGGCCAGCCGAGAAACATAGTCTCTCCAGCGAGTCCTGGGTCTTCCCCGGGGCCTCCCCCCTGTGGGACGTGCCCAGAACACCTCACCAGGGAGGCGTCCAGGAGGCATCCTAAACAGATGCCCAAGCCACCTCAACTGGCTCCTCTCGACGTGGAGGAGCAGCGGCTCTACTCCGAGTCCCTCCCGGATGACCGAGCTTCTCACCCTATCTCTAAGGGAGAGCCCAGCCACCCTACGGAGGAAACCCATTTCGGCCGCTTGTATCCGCGATCTCGTTCTTTCGGTCATGACCCAGAGTTCATGACCATAGATGAGGGTAGGAACGTAGATCGACCGGTAAATCGAGAGCTTCGCTTTTTGACTCAGCTCTCTCTTCACCACGACGGACCGGTACAACGCCCGCTTCACGGCAGACGCTGCACCAATCCGCCTGTCGATCTCCCGCTCCCTTCTTCCCTCATTCGTGAACAAGATCCCAAGATACTTAAACTCCTCCACTTGGGGCAGGACACCCCCCCTGACCCGGAGAAGGCACTCTACCCTTTTCCGGCTCAAGACCATGGCCTCGGATTTGGAGGCACTGATCCCCATCCCGGCCGCTTCACACTCGGCTGCGAACCGATCCAGCGAGAGCTGCAGATCACGACCTGATGAAGCCAATAGGACCACATCATCTGCAAAAAGCAGAGACGCAATCCTAAGGCCACCAAAAAGGTTTATTCTAAACCTTTATCATATATACGTTTTTTCCATTGATCTCCTTGTAATTGCATAGAAAATAAGCCCAACTGTGAAGGATTTGACTTTTTTCTCCCTCCGGAGATCTTAAGGAATACTTTATTTATTTATTTGTTTATTTGACAGGGACAGTACAATTAAACATTGCAACCAAACAGGTGGCCGATGTCCAAGAACATAAGGCTTGTAGCCATGGGCTAATTTGCAGCCTTCGTCCCTGGTTAGGCTTTTAAAAGGTGTTCGCATTAAGGGGGAGGGAGGTTAGTAACGACACACAGATGCATAAAAAAAACAAGAGAAGTTAAAACCAAAAAAAAACAAAACAAATATGAATAAAGAAAATAGGCTTAATTTGTTGTTGATTCTTGCTATATGCTCTGTATATACGTCTGGTCGGATTCCAAGACTCCTCGTTTTGCGACTTTAAAATGCGTCCTTCTTTTAACCTGATTTGAAGGACGGGTCCGATGTATCCTTGGTTTACCCAGGATTCACTGCCAGACCAAGCAAGCAGTGATTTGCTCCATGATCAGAGGAAAGGTTACTCGGCGCCGAACAGTGGTGAAAATTGGAAGTTCAGTTCAAATCCTGTTTGATGGAGATTCACTGATTTCCTTGATTTGGTCCAATCGATGATCAAGGAGTTTTTCAATAGTAAATAGTTTTTTTTTCTTTTATTTTTAGTTCAGTTCTCTAAGAATTTATGTTCTCCAATTGGCTTTTGGGAAAAAAGATCAGTTAAATTCAGAAGCAATATAATATGTGAGATTCTGTATACATTTGCAAGCACGGCAGCAATAAGTAATAAAGTGTCTGATTAGCACTAGAATGTTCTAAAGCTGAAACGTCAGTAAAATGCTGCTTCTCTACTCTTTAAGCATTGAATTGTCTGAATTGCATCCATTGCTCTTTACTAAGTGCATCAATTACCATAGTTTTTTTAAAGAGTTAATTTAAAGAAGAACTTTGCTGTGCCCTGGGGATACTATATAGTCCCAATCTAATGGGGAGTTTTCATTAGTTTCTCAAGGAGCAACTAATTTCTCTTTGTGCAGCTGAACTGGTCGTCCTTCCAAATGTTTTAAAGCACATGTGAAGAACTACATTGCTTATACGTCAACATTAATTGTTTCCCTTAATATGCATGTATTGTAGCTGCTGGCAAAGTTACTGTTGGCCTGACAATCCAAACTAAATTGTAAAACAAGGGCAAACAACTTAAACCTGCAGTAAAATTAGAACTGGACCATTGAGATTCTAAGAGAGGCTGTTGAGGAGTGCAGAGATGGCCGAGTCTATTAAGTGCCCTTGTAGATGCTAGCTGAGGAGAGAATGCATAAACAACTTTAGCTCTGACACATCGGGTAAAAGGAGTCTCAAGACTGTCTGAGAGCAAAAGTGACATAATAGAGAGGTGATAGTAGCTCTTATTTATTAAGGAAAAGTAGGTGATGATTTGTGTATTTCAGTTTTTCTATCTGCCTTGTTCTTGTTTGAGCTATTTATGACTGTTAATTTGAAATGTGTGAGATGGTTAGCAACTAGATGTATAATGCAGACATAAAAGGTTGATAAAGTGTAGCACTCGGGTTTAGTTCTACACCTTATTAATCTGGAATTCCTCCAATCGAATTGTTTCTGGTAAAGAAGGGATGCTCAGCAAAGCCGTTTAAGCTGATTGGGCGAAGCGACATTAATACCCCATTTACACCACCCTTGAAAAACCGTGCCGAGACCGGTCCGAGCTCAGTAACTGAGATAACTTATCGTTAACTGAACTGAACTGAGCTAGACACAACCTAACCCAGCTAACTGCAGACCAGTTCCAGTAATGCCCCTCCGGAAACAGAAGAAGAAGAAGAACAACAACTTCTTCTTCAACTATAAACAACAATCGAAATCTTCTCCACACAACATTTTAAATAATGGCATTTTAAATAATAACACCAAATTACAGCAATAATAATCAAGCATAACTTTCTGAATGTGACGGGCGCCGCCATTTTGATTTGCTTGATTCCCTCCTTCTTCTTCTTGTGTTTTAAGGCGGTTGTCAAACAACTTTTGGTGCATTACCGCCACCAACTGCTTGATTTCCTCCTTCAATACCGGCAGTAATACCGCAGATTGTCACTAGGAGGCGAGGAGTCGAGGAACCGAGATAGCGTGATGTGTAAACAGTCATCAGAACCGAGCTCGGCCTGGTTAACTGATCCAAGCTCGGACCGGTCTCAGCATGGATCGATTTTTCAAGGGTAGCGTAAATAGCGTATTGGTGTCCACTTACCAAAGGTTGGTATTAGCCAATCATGGTGACAAATTAAATGGTAGCAGACACCACAAGAATCCACAAAACATATCATTTTAGTTAGCATTTGACTTTTGTATCTCTGAATCTTTTTCTTTGTCCGTTTCTGTCTCCTTGAACCCCAGTCGGCCTCAGCAGATGGCCGCTCTCACTGAGCCTGGTTCTGCTGGAGGTTTCTTCCTGTTCAAAGCAAGTTTTCTTCTCTAGTGTCACTACTAACATGCTGGGTGAGAGGGATTGCTGTCAACTCGATGAGTCGATAAAGTCAGCTGATTTCCCTGATACCTCTTTCACACTGGCTGAAAAACTCTTTTGAACTCGGAAACACTCTGCTTTTAGTTGCAGTGGGAACAGCTCATTCATGCTTGTCTACACGGGTTAAATGACTTGCCAGGCGACCTGTTGTCGGGAAATTTAAATTTCTCTTATTTCATATATTAATTTATCCTATTTACTAACTATAAAAGTTTTCACTCAGTCTGTTTCCCCTGTAAGGCCACACAATTCTCTGCCAGACCAGACATAGCTTCTTCCCAAAGCAAGCCAGATTCTTTCTCAAGGTTTAATAGTTTAATGAATAGTTGAATATTTTTTTCCCACTAAAATTTTGCCGTGTCACCCAAATCGGCGTGGATCTAATCAGCTGTGAGAACACCTGACCCGGGTTGACCCGCTAATTTACATGACACCACTTAACAAAATGCGGACAACAACACACCGCGCCAGTAGCTTCCGATCTAACAAGATGAAACAACTCTGTTTGCATTTGATAGACATGGCACAGCACTGGTGAGACGATTCGGACAAATACAAGAGCTAAACAATAAAGAATACTGACTACGCTCTCGCTCCCGTTCATGTAGCTCCCATTCAGGTTGCTCTCCATTATTTACCTCCATTATTTCCGTCGCACTGTCGACATCATCGATGCTCACCCAGCGTGATGCCGTGCCTTTGCTTTTTTTTTTGTCAAATTGTCTCTGTAAGTTACTATATACCATTGCCCCTGTCATAATATTGCATATCTGTTTGGGTGATCATAAACTGGGCTTAGATCAGATGCAACCAGACGTTGTTCAGCTGTTCTGAAGATGTTTCGAAACATACAGATTGTTCTTGTGCGACCTGACAGAATTTTTCAAAGACTCCTGAATAGATGTTGAAACATATTCAGAAAAACTGAGAGTAAAGTCTGTTTGCCTTTGAATCAGATCTGTTTTGTGGTTGCCATGACTGAGGAATTTAAACAGGAAGAAGGGAAAATCCTGTCCTGGCCCACCGGAACCATGTGAATTTCACACCATTGATACCAGTTTACACAAACTATTCAGAGCAGGAACGTGTAAAAAAAAAACTTTAAAGACATCATGGAACTGATGTCGTTTTCCAAACCCATTGACCCATCTTAGAAGTCTTCATCAAAATGTTTGCGTTTTAAGACAGAAAAGACTGAAACTGCAACTTCACTCCTGAATAGATTGACCACCTGTATTGTTCATGGCTTTCTAGGTCGCTTTAGTTTCAATTTAACAAAACTGGGTCTGGATTGTTAATGAATTTTGTGATATTGTGATATCTCTTGAGTTCACTCATGGACACACCTGTTGTAGATATGATGCAGTCCATTGGTCAGCTCTGAGGGAACGGGGGGGCTTGATGTACAGTAGCTGTTAGGTTAAAGATAAGGTTGTTATTAGGATTGGGTAAGGCTATAGAAAGGGATGAAAATGAATGCAAGGTTATCAGTAAGACTGTAGAACTAGAATGTGTTTGTTTTTCTGTTGTCGGAAATTTTTTTATTTCTCTTCTATTGTATATTAATTTATCTTATTTCCTCACTATAATAGTTTTCACCCAGTCTGTTTCACCTTGAAGGCCACACCATTCTCTGCAGGATGGTGTCTGTAGACCAGACATAGCTTCTTCCCATAACAAACCAGATTCTTTCTCAAGGTTTATTCATAACATGTTACTGTTAACCAAAGTGTTTGTAATTTGTTTTGACTCTGACTACTTTTGCATTGTTGTAAGTAAGGGGGGACAAACGCTGCTCAGGCAGAACAGGGCAGAATGCTGTGCTATTAGGGCTGTATGATGAACTGTTCTCTCTTTGCAAAGATATGAATAAATGTGCCGACTGAGTGAAATCCATCGATCTCCGTTTATTTAACTAGGATGAATAGTTGAATTTTTTCCCACGACAGTTTCTTTCTCGGTTTATCTGTCCAATAAGTCCCTGTAAGGCTTGTGTGTTTCATTAGGTAACTCAGAGAGAGCGGAGTGAGCAACAGGTGTAGCTCTCAGTTGAAACTAATTTGTTGCTATCAGTGAGCGCAGCACTGCCTACAGCGGCGGTTTCGTTAAAGCCTCATAGATTCTAAAAAAAGCCTCTGCCAGATTGCTGTACACGAAGAATACAGCGCTGAGCGCCAAGCTTGTTTAATTGTTGTGTTGGGTGGTGGATGGAAGCTGTCGTCCAATCCCAGCGGGGAACAAAGCCAACATTGTTATCAGCAGCACACAGAGCCTTTTGCCAATATACCTGCTTTCTTTCAGTTTCTGTGAGGGGAAAGAGGTGGAGAGGGGTGAGGCTGGATGACAATGACAAATCAAACCAGTTGGAATTATTTTTTTTCCTCATCTTTTTTTTTTTGCCGTTAGCTGTGCGGTGTTGCCATCCGTTTTGTCAAAAGCGGCCATATTAAGCTGCCGCTCCTGGTATTATTAACCACTACATTTCTGTTATTAAGGGAAGAATAGCAGGGGAAGCTTTCCCTCCACCTCTTCTGGTTCATCCTTCAGTTTTCAACCACTCCTTCTTCGCTGGTTTCTTATTTATGTGCCAATATGGCTCCACTCCAATGACTCAGTCTGCTCCCTGATAATGCTGCTGCTGTTGGGCTCACACTGATTAAAAACCGGAATAAAAGTATTTTTTTTTTCTCTATTAGTTTGGTTTGTTTGAGATCAAAATACATGCACATTGTAAAAGTAAGAACTTTAACCAGTTTAGAAACGTTCTGTCTTGTCAGGGACTCGTTTCCCAAAGTGATAACGGTTGTTTTCAAGTAAAATCTTGTCTTATCAACAACATTAGGAAGTCTTTTTTTGTTTGTTTAATTGATTTAATTCTCTCCTTTTATCTTGTTCCTGATTTGCAAACCAATGAAAGATTACTTGCTCTCAGAACTTTTAATATTTTTCACTCTTTTTCAAACCAACCTAATAGATTCGTCTGAGATGCTTTAGGCTGGTTGTCAGAGGAAAATTTTAAAGATGCCACAAATGATGATTAAAAAAAAAATCCGTGATAGAAGAGTTTCCAGCAATGGTCGCATAGTTTCTCTCACCACCCACAAAACAAGAGAAGCTCATCACATGCGACCTGATTTCACTCAGAACATTTAGATCTCAGAAGATAAATCTCACCAGACCTCTAGAGGTTCATGCTTCCATGTATAACATTTGAAGTTTGTCCTTTTTTTTTTTTTTTTTACAACTAAAGGATCTATATGCAGATTAGTCCTGCACAGAGTCGGATGCGGCAGATACTCGCTATAAACCTTCAGCTATGGGTAAAATAAAAAAACTAACAGTATATTTAAAAACAAAAAAATATGGGTATACATAAAGAAAAAACAAAATGATGACAAGAATCAAAGTACACAGGAAAAAAATAGAAATCTAGATAAGTAATTTTAAATTAAAATAAGTGCATTTATTCTTTAATTGAGTAGGTAAAAGAAACATTTTGCCAATAGAACAAGACAATTTACACTTATAATAAGAAAACACAATTGAATTGTCTTATTTCAAGTGCATATTATCTAATTATCTTATTTTAAGGGTAAAAATACTCATTCCATTGGCAAACTATCTCATTTAACACTCAAATTAAGGGTGCATATTTCTAGATCGTCTTTCCAGTGTAATTATTCATATTTTAGTGTTTAATAGCACTATGTCTTGATTAACAAATTAATTCTGGTATAAACAAATAATGGAGCGTGGCGGCCGTGCAGCTTTAGCCCTCGATGTGGCCGTCACAGATTAAAATCCTGACCCGGTGACCTGTGACCTTTGCTGCATGTCTTCCCCTTCTCTCTAATCCCATTTCCTGTCTGCCTAATTTTGAAAATTAACAAAAATAAAGGTTAAAGGCCAGTAAAGCCTAAAAGATATTGTAACATACAGTTTACACAGGCAGGCTACACTTAATGATGCTTTGAATGTTTTGGACAGCCAGTCTTTTATAGCATTAATAGAAAAGTTAAATGTTTGTTTATGGCAGACATTAGTACATAGTCAATGGAAATAGAATAGCAAGATGAAGGACAGATGGATTGAGACATTAATACAGACGGATAGGGAATAAGGACAGGAAATACATGTACTTTTTCACACTTGGAAAATGCTAAACCGTTAATCAACCAACCATCCAACTAGCCTTACAGGGTAAGGACTGAGCAGACATGGGATAGCGCTGGGAAGATCAGGTAAAGTCATTTGATGTGTAATGAGCTTGGCACCCCGGTGTCTGGTGAAGTTGGCTAAAGAGACCTTTATCTGCTGGGTTTATGAATCAGGAAAAAGGAGAACACAGCTTAATGCCGCCATGACGGTGGAGGCTGAGTTAATGAAATAAGTCGGGGTTCCTGCGGGTCCTTGAAAAGTCTTAAAAGGCATTGAATTTTTCAAAATAAAACTAAGGCCTCAATTGGTATTAAAATGTCTTAAATCAGTCTTTAAGTCTTAATTTTTAAAACATCATAAATAATTCAATTAAATTCAGTTTATTTCTATAGCACCAATTCACAACACATGTCATCTCAAGGCACTTTCCAGTTCAACCAGATCATCCAGTCAAATTGATTCAAAGTTTTCTATCTAAGGAAAACCGGTTGATTGCATCGACTTGTTGACTCAAATGCAATCCCTCACACTAAGCATGCTTGTAGCGACAGTGGATAAGAAAAACTCCCTTTTAACAGGAAGAAACCTCAAGCAGAACCAGGCTCAGTGTGAGCGGCCATCTGCTGAGGCCGACTGGGGTTCAACGAGACAGAAGCAGACAGAGAAAAAGCAGCTGTAAAAGGCGGCCCCGTCCAGGAAACACACAGCCAGGCAAACGAGCTCTGAGCCAGCTCCCATGCCAGAGGACGAAGAGAGCACATCCACCCAGTCACGGTCAGAGAAACCACACTGGAAAAACAGGCCGATCTCCAGCATCTAATAGGATGCTAATAGGATTATTTTTATTACGATTTATTTTTGTACTCTAAATAAAACGTTAAAATTGACAATTTTTTTTAATTTTTATAAAAAAAAAATAATAATGGCTCGCCATTATTGGTTCCGTCCCGATAGCGGAACCAATAAAAGCGTTGTTGCGGCCGGACATTTGGGAGATGCAACATTAACTTTTTGTCTGGAAAATATGAGCAAGTGTAAATGTAACCAAAATTGTCTCCAGCCAAGAGTTTCCTCCATGGCTAAAACCAGGGAACATACATGAGGCTCAGTGGATTTATGCAAGAAGTCATTCAAGCTCAGAACGATGGGAATTAAGGCAGTGGAGTCGCACATGCGAAGCACGAAACACAAAGCGTCAAAATGGAGTTACTGAGAAACAGCCGGTATTTCTCAGTTTAGTTCCACCCTTGTCTCTACAACGCCTCCACTTATCACCAAATCAAACATACTAAGAAAACCATACAAAGAAAAATAGCTGCAAAAAAGACTTAGCACTGGTTATGTTGGGGCTTTAAAACTGATTTGTTTTGTTCCCTGCTAAAACAAAGTTTGTGAATTCAGTTAAATAATTGTTAAAATAAATCTGTCATTTGTGTGTTTTTAGCTTTCTTCCTGTATGGGAAGCTTCTCAAAATTTGAAACATTAGTGCAGTGGTTTATGTTAAAATAAACCTTTGGGTTAAGTTGTCGTAAGCAGGTTTTTCTTGTGGTTCTTCTGAATTTGGTCTTTAATTTTTATTTCAAGTGGCATTAAAAAGTCTTAAAAAGTCTTGAATTTAACTTGCCTTATGCTGTAGGAACCCTGTAAGTAGTGACGTTGGAATAAGTTAATTTGAGCTCTGAGGTCTTTCTTTGAGATCGAGATAAAAGCACCTGAAATAGTTATGTTGTGCACTCTAAGTTATGAATCTTAATCTCAAACCGTCTTTGTTTAATTCAGTGTAAAATGGGAAAGTTGTTTGAATGATGTATTGTATGCATGCCGGTGTGTGTGTTTGGGTATGTGAGGGAAAGAAAAGGCCCTTTGTAGTTCAGCCCGTTCACTGCTGGTCATCTGGGAGAGCATTGCGCTCTGGTATGTGAGCATCAGCCAATGTGTTTACGCCTCTGTTGTTAAGATGGTTATTCTGCTAAAATAAAGCACTTTGTGGCTAAAAGCACTTAATGAAAATGAACTGTTGTGTTTAGATATTGTGATCTAGGGTCACATTGTGTTCCATTACCCACAGGTCACTTTGGGGCTTTAAATGCGGGTAAAGCGGGAAGGGTCTCAGTTCTGAGCTACACTGGAACAGATGGTGTCGGGTATGAATAACCAGAGTTGTACAGATCTAAACAAAGGACTGCTCATAACAAGAAGAGAATATTTTAGAATAAGTTTGTCCAAAGTTGTTCCTGGAGGGCCGCCCCGACTCTGGAACCTCAGTAGCAGAAGATTGGCAAATAAATGGTCCTGATTATCTTGCTGTCTGAACGTGGATGAGAAAAACCTCCCTGTTTGGAAGGACAAAGCGTCTCCATAAATCATCAGGGCTCTGAGGTTTAGTGTTTAGTTGTATGCTGTAGAGGAAACAGAGAACTGTGACATTTATTGGCACTTATTCTATTAAAATATACGCTGGAGATGGAAACATGTTCAATAACGCTGCGGCGTGTAAGCTGCGGGGAAATCTTGTCACACAAATAGAAAATTGCCTTCAAATCCCTATATAGGGACGGCTGCAAATAGGAGGGGGGGGGACACTGTAGTGCAAATATTTCATTTGTCCCTTAATTGCTCTCATAAGCAAATCAGTAGTATGATATGGCAATGGTGGCAGGATTTAAAGCTAACCTGTTAAATCCTATGGAAGTTTTATTTTCTGCATTTATTTCATTAATCCAAAAAGTCGTTTTCTAAGCTTTCTGTTTTAGTCTTTCTATTTTTTAACAATGCATGAATAAATGACTAAATTAAGAAAGTGGAAAATAGTTCCAAATGGAAGAAAAAACTTTAACTGAAGGGAAAAAAGTTTTTTTGTTTTTTAAATTTAAAACTTAAAAGCTCTTGCTCTTGTATACCACACCTATGTTTTAAATACTTAATACTTAGATACCTGGAAGGGAATATTTTTCTTCTTTTTCTTCTGCAGTGATAAGCTCAGGCAGCAGAGAAACATCTACTAAAACGGTTTTATTTTGTTTTGGTTTGTTTATTACATTATGTCAAAACCGAAACATATTGATGCATTTTAAAACACTTTAAAAGCTTTAAAATTAAAATAAAAGACGATCTCTGAAGTTTCCGTTCCTGCTTTGCTCTAATAATGTTTCTAAACAGGTGCTTCTTCTGTTGTTCTGTTTTATTTTTCTCTTGTTATCATTTCTCCAGGCTGGTGGAGCATTGAAATGGTCCATTGTAAAAGAGCAGCCTGTGTGTGTCTGAAATATTAGCTGCTGATTTAGTGGGACATTAGCTTGATGGATGGCTAGGCAGAAAACTCCCAACAACAGATGATTTGCATGCAGAGAAAATTTTAGCCTGAGACCAAACGGCGTTCAGCCCTTTCAGCTCTCTTATTTTTCTTCATAATCCAGAATATATTGATAAATCTCTCTAAAGCTCTATAGAAATAAATCATCTATTACTCCTCTCACCTTCAATGAGAAATGGAGGATTTTTCAAAAACACTGCATGAAATCGTTGAGGATGCAGCATTTCCAGACTACTGACATCCAGAATCCAGACTTTTAGAGCATTTATAACTCGTTAAATAAATTCTAAAGTCTAGATATTAATTTCACGTTGCTTTTTGTTTTGTTTGTATTTTCAGGAGTTCTTCTACTTTTACAGCTTATTTGGCTTTCTTAAACTCACTTGGAAACCACAGAAATATTTTCTTTCTGCTTATTTGTATTTAAAGCAAAAGTTTGCAAGTTTTGACCAAAGTATCCCCTCAACTGCGGTCTGCAGTCTGGACGTTAGATGTCGCTAAAAATTACACACTGTAGCTTTAAATGTATATCATCTTATTCCATTGGCAAAGTGTCTCACTCACCAGCTCAATTCAAGAAAAAATGCTCTTATTTTTTGAGAAAATGACTTCCTTAGATTACGTTTTGTGGTTTGTTTATGTAAGATGTTGGCAGAAACACGGTTTATCAATAAGCTAGAGCCAAAGACAGAAAGCTGACCCATTAAAACTCATTTAATTTTCCTGAAGGGTAGTTTTGTATTTGGAAGAAATGGCAGAAATTAAAGTTTCCTTCTGATTCCAATTTGATAGATTTGAGCTAGGGCTGGGCGATATAGAAAAAAAGCTTATCGATAAAAAAAAAATGCATATTGATCGATATCGATAATTATTGAAAAGATTTGAAACCATATTTTATGTGCAGCTCTGCCTGGACTTTTTATGATATTGCTAAATGATTTAATTTTAATAAAGAACACAAACACAGACTTCCAATTAAATATTTATTTAACCAACTTTTTTAACCATAACAGAATTGTTTTAAAGAAAAATAACTTAAAAGACCTGGGTTATGTTATTAAATACTGACAAAGACTAAACTAAAGTGACCAAAATAAATATAACAAATAAACCTGGTTCAGCTTAGTTTCCTGCTTTAACCTGAGTTATTACTTTGAAGTTTCTGGCCCCTCAGCATGTTTCTCTCAATTGTTAGAACTACGTGGGAAACTGCCCAGAACTTTATATATATATTTTCCAGAAATTCCCGAAGATTCCTCGGAGGAGAGCCGCGCCGGGGCCCTACACAGCTCGTACTCCAGCGGGTGTGTGCGGCTGAGATGATAAAAAAAAAAAAAAAAAAGTTGGTTGTGTTATCAGACTTGGTTTTCGCTGGTTCCCGACACATTTTACAGATGACTGTGGTTTGTTTTTTGTCCGACTTGCCATGACCGAAATACTGCCAAACTGCCGAACTACCAAAGCCCTTCTTTGGAACAATTTCCACTGCCTCTCCTGCTGCGACATCTGCATGTGCTCTGTGTTGTGGTTTGAGAGGGCGGCGCTTGGTGACGCCATGCCTGGGTCCGCGATTGTGATTGGTTGGGAGGAAGTAGTGACTAGCATAAACCTACATGCTAGGCTACAATGAGAAGGAAGGAAAACTGCGTTTCTTATCGAACTTTTATCGAGCCTATTTTTTTCTATTGCGCCACACGTCTATCGATCGATATACACTATATTGCCAAAAGTATTTGCTCACCCATCCAAATTATTGGAATCAGGTGTTCCAATCACTTCCATGGCCACAGGTGTATAAATTCAAGCACCTAGGCATGCAGACTGTTTTTACAAACATTTGTGAAAGAATGGGTCGCTCTCAGGAGCTCAGTGAATTCCAGCGTGGAACTGTGATAGGATGCCACCTGTGCAACAAATCCAGTCGTGAAATTTCCTCGCTCCTAAATATTCCACAGTCAACTGTCAGCTGTATTATAAGAAAATGGAAGTGTTTGGGAACGACAGCAACTCAGCCACGAAGTGGTAGGCCACGTAAACTGACGGAGCGGGGTCAGCGGATGCTGAAGCGCATAGTGCGAAGAGGTCGCCAACTTTCTGCAGAGTCAATCACTACAGACCTCCAAACTTCATGTGGCCTTCAGATTAGCTCAAGAACAGTGCGCAGAGAGCTTCATGGAATGGGTTTCCATGGTCGAGCAGCTGCATCCAAGCCATACATAACCAAGTGCAATGCAAAGCGTCGGATGCGGTGGTGTAAAGCACGCCGCCACTGGACTCTAGAGCAGTGGAGACGCGTTCTCTGGAGTGACGAATCGCGCTTCTCCATCTGGCAATCTGATGGACGGGTCTGGGTTTGGCGGTTGCCAGGAGAACGGTACTTGTCTGACTGCATTGTGCCAAGTGTAAAGTTTGGTGGAGGGGGGATTATGGTGTGGGGTTGTTTTTCAGGAGCTGGGCTTGGCCCCTTAGTTCCAGTGAAAGGAACTCTGAATGCTTCAGCATACCAAGACATTTTGGACAATTCCATGCTCCCAACTTTGTGGGAACAGTTTGGAGCTGGCCCCTTCCTCTTCCAACATGACTGTGCACCAGTGCACAAAGCAAGGTCCATAAAGACATGGATGACAGAGTCTGGTGTGGATGAACTTGACTGGCCTGCACAGAGTCCTGACCTCAACCCGATAGAACACCTTTGGGATGAATTAGAGCGGAGACTGAGAGCCAGGCCTTCTCGTCCAACATCAGTGTGCGACCTCACAAATGCGCTTCTGGAAGAATGGTCAAAAATTCCCATAAACACACTCCTAAACCTTGTGGACAGCCTTCCCAGAAGAGTTGAAGCTGTTCTAGCTGCAAAGGGTGGACCGACGTCATATTGAACCCTATGGATTAGGAACGGGATGTCACTTAAGCTCATATGTGAGTCAAGGCAGGTGAGCAAATACTTTTGGCAATATAGTGTATATCGTTATTGAATTATCGCCCAGCCCTAATTTGAGCTGTTTATAACATTGATGATGGGTGGTTGGAACTTTTTTTTTGTTTTGTAGCCTGTAGAGCTGTTGCCTTGTGGCTAAATGTGTTGGATTAAAATCCCAACTCTGCACTGAGTTCAAATGTTCTCTGCACACTTGTGTGCATTCTTTTTAGGAAGCTCATTGGTAGAATTTCCTTATGACAGATAGAAGGCCACGATCCACACCATTTCATCATCTGGAGGGGGGAAACATTTAATTACAAAACCGAATTCAAACAGCTGTCTTAAACACTTCATACATTCAGCACTGCATCGTCACAATTCTGTTATCCCCGAAACTCTCATGTCTTCTCAGTTGTTTTATAGTCTCAACATCGCATTACGTAACTGTACAAGCACAGGAATATCATGTTGAAAGCTTACTGGAATTCACGTGTGCTGGTCGACGCCAGCGGTTGCTTTGACACTCGGAGGAATGTTTATACAGATGTTCTCTGTTTATGCCAAACCTCTTAATATATCATCTAATTGCATACGAATAAGGCATTAGGGACTTTATTATTGCTAAGACTCATACTTGACCTTCAGCATGTACTGTTTTGTTGCTAAGTAAGTATAGGGACACGTGTAAGGATATATAAGGCAATAAAACCGCTTCTACAGTTTCTTCCCACAGTCACCTCATGTCGGCTCAGTCCTTACCCTGTAAGACTAATTTGATGGTTGGTTAGATTATTGATTTAGCATCTTCCAAGTGTAAACAACTATATGTATTTCCTGACTTGTTCCCTTATTCCCTCTGTCTTAATGTCTTAATCCATCTTTCCTTTATCCTGCTATTCTATTTCCATTCACTATTTACTAAAGTCTGCCATTAATAAGCATTAAACTTTTCTATTAATGCTATAAAAGGGCTGGCTTTTAAATGACTCCTAAACTTTTAATCCAGGAAAACTGATGGAATAATGACTTCTTTCAGTTTATTTGCTTTATGGTAGTTTATTAGAATTAGTGTTTATATTTATTTATTTATTTTTATTACATGGACTCACATAAACTACTTCTCGCAGCCCGAGTGACCAAAGTGCTGTGTAGGTTCATTTAATAAAATATTAAAGGACACTAAACTAAAAGATTAAGAGTGATTTAAACAATAAGCCACAAACTGGTAAATTAAATCAAATAAATTAAATGATGCTCCTACTGAACTAGACTTAACGCAAAGTTAAAAAGATGAGTCTTTAAAATATTTAAGAACCCTTCAAGATTTTGGTCATGATAACCATGAGAGGAAGGTCAGTCTGCAGTTTAGGGAAGCTTCATCTGTGCGGCTCGCAAAAAAATCCTTGGGACAACAAAATGCAGCTTCTGGTTGTTTAACATTTAAAAACAAACCTGGAGCACACAGGTGCAAAGAGGACGATATGGAGGTAATGAGCTCACGCTGCAGCAGCAGCATATTGGATCAGCTGCAGGTGATGAAGGTGAGCGTTTTCCATCCCAGCATTCAGACAGTTGCACAGCTCCAGTCTACATTAGACGCAACAGAAAAGTGAATCCTCCTTTCAGTAACACTATGGTGTGGATGGTGTTGGGTTTTTCTTAAACGTGACCCTAATATACCGATGGATCGATACTTTAAAGGATTAACTGTTAACAGGAGTTTGTTTCGTCCAAAACCATAAACACAGCCTGACTTCTGTTCTGTAAATTAATATTCCTGCAAACTGCACTTTTTACAATAAATGTAGAATTTAGAAAATGAAATAGATTTTTTTTATTATTATTATTTCAACACTTTTTTCCTGTATAGTTTTCCTCTTTTAAATTCAATTCAAATTGATTTAGTTTTTTATAGTGACCTATACCTTAAATGTAATTGTTAAGAATGAACCATTTATTGTCATTTTTAAATCACTTTGATGTCATGTCCTGCAGAAGCAGGATAAGCTGGATGTTATTTCTTTAAGGGGGTGATCTGAATAAATTGCCAATTATGAGGGTTTTTTGTGTGTAAATTTGAACTTTTATCTCTTTATATAACTATTTGAATAGTTAAAATAATAAAAGTTGAAGGTTGTTTTTATGATTAAAAAAAAATCCCTTCACTGATTAGCAGAGCCTTGTCATTGCAATAAATTATTTCTGACAATTAGGCCTTGCCCTGACTAACCCGGGGAGTGATAAAGTATTCAATTTAATTGATTGCATCGACTCATTGACTCTTCAGCAATCCCTCATACTAAGCATGCTGGTAGCGACAGTGGAGAAGAAAAACTCCCTTTTAACAGGAAGAAACCTCCAGCAGAACCAGGCTCAGTGTGAGTGGCCATCTGCCGAGGCTGACTGGGGTTCAAGGAAACAGAAGCAGAGATAGAAAAAGAAGTATAGATACAAAAGGCAACTGTCAACCAGCTCTAAATGCGGCCCCGTCCAGGAAACACATAGCCAGACAGACGAGCTCCAAGCCAGCTCATATGTCAGAGGATGAAGAGAGCACATCCAGTTAGTCACAGTCAGAGAAACAGGACTACACTGAAAAAGAGGCCAAGCTCGAACATCTTTAAACAAATGTGTTGATGGCAGCGGTACCGCTGATATTTCTCTTCAGAATCATGTCAGGAACAGACCAGATGAAGCTACTATGAGAAAAAGCAGAGATGGCATGAATAGCAAAGCATAAGCATATAGCAGCATATAGCAGCATAACTATAGAGAAAGCTCAGGATAACCTGAGCCACTCTATCTATAAGATTTATCAAAATACAGTAACGATTCTATAATAGCTCAGCCATGTAGCAGCAGAAGTCTGTTTGGGATTTTCTGCATGTGAGCAGGTGGTACTCCACTATATTAGTAGGTGGGCTTTTTGGGAGCTTTATTATTCATCTGTTCTAATTCCCTCCATCAATCACATAATTCCTTTGCCAGTGTGACAGCCACCTCCACTCCATCACTTCGCTCACGCTGCTGCAGTCCTTCATCTCCCTCCTCCACCAGTCGTTACTTCTACTGTTTGTACGAACAGATACCCAGGGATCCTTTCTGTCCCTGCTTGGTTCTGTCATGCAAACACAAACACACAAAGACTCGACACATCTTCATCATCATGTCTGACCTCTGTTTCTATTGCAGTCAGTCTTGATTTCTCTCTCTGGTCCTGAATCAAAGTGCGACCGTAGTGGGGGGGGGGGGGCTTTTCATTAGCAGCAGAATAATGTTAGGATGAAGAATGAATGCATCCATCTGAGCACATTAGTTATCGTTGAGGAGAACTCTGCCCGAGACGTCTCTTTGTTTTACTAGGTTAGATTTCAGCACTTGTTCTGTTTATGCTTTCCTCACTGAGCAATATGAGGGATGCCTTTTAAATTCAAAGTCTGGCTTTATTCTTGCCCTATCCCCGACAGGAGCCAGATTTTCTTAATAAAGCCCCAGATGAATGTGTTTTAAGCCCCATTATTTCCATACAGAAGACTCTCCCTATTATCTGCTTTGGTATTTAACTCTCTCAGGGAAAACTAGGATGATTTGTTGATGCTGCTACTTTTACTATCTTAGAAGGAAACTGGGGATTAAAATGAATACCAGCGGGCCGATTAGCACTGATCCACTACACATAAGGTACTTTGCTTCGGTTATTTATGAACCCTTAACTTTATTCACACTTTGTTGAAAACCTGAATACGTTTATTTTTATTAAATATATATCATTTAACAATCCCAGAGGAACCTAATAAAGAAATTGTGTTTTTGCTTTTCTTGTTGGTCCTAAACTTGAAAGGATTAATTGAACCAAGTAATTTTTATGTTAATCTATATACAGACGGTACGTATTCAGACCCCTTTACATTTTTCACTCTTTGTTTCATTGCAGCCATTTGCTAAAATCAAAAAAGTAAATTTAATTTGTCATTAATGTACACTCAGCACTAACCTGACTCCGCCAGATGGATTTGCTCCGCATATCCATCTGGAAACTTTCTGTTGAAGTAATTTTGGGAAGGGGCGAAAATACTGGTTAGCTGATTGGCCTATGTTGGTGATAGACGGGCCAAATAACCCAATCAGATCAACGAAGCATATGACGTACTAACAGAGCGACGACGAAGAGGAGCCAATTGATAGATCAAACTCTTGCCGAAACCAGTCGGGAGAAGATCAAAAACATCTTTTCCTCTGAGAAAAGCCTCCAGAGCAGCGTTTTGCTCTTCTTTCAGTGAAGAAATACTCTGTAATTCCGATAAAACTCGCTCGATAGCCACGCAAACGCTAGTTTCATCGGCTGAAGCCGCCATGTTCTTTAGACTGAACTGTCGCGCTTCTCGTTGCGTCACACCTCAACCCGCCTCAAAGCCAACGCTGATTGGACGTTCGTTTGGTGAACGGCTCCAAATTTTCTTTAACGGAGAGTCTCCAGACTGATCTGCGAGTGAAACCTTGAAAGCTCGCGAGATCAGGATGGTCTCACGAGGCTAACTCAGCACCCCATATTTACAGAAAAAAAGGGAAATGTAGACATATAATAATAATAATAATAATAATTCATTTAATTTATAATGCACTTTTCACCAAAAAGGCCTCAAAGTGCTACAAAAAAGCATTTAAAAAAGCATTAAAAAAGAAATACATAGAGATAAAAGAAATAAAATAAAATAAAATAATAAAAGCTGTTTTAAAAGAGAAAAAAGAAACATCTAAGGGGGACCAAAAGTTTTGCTAAAAAGAAATGTTTTAAGGCCTTTTTTAAAACACTCAGTGGACTGAGGTGCCCTCAAGCTGTCAGGGAGAGAATTCCACAGATGTGGGGCAGCAGCACAAAATGCTCCATCTCCCATTGTCCTGAGTCTGGTTCTGGGAATGTGGAGCAGGTTTGAGTGAGTAGAGCGAAGGGAGCGGGACGTGTTCTGTGGCTTGATAAGTTCTTTGAGGTAGGGGGGGGGCATGTCCATGGATGCATTGATGTGTGAGGAGGGAGACCTTGTATTCTATCCTGGTGGGGATGGGAAGCCAGTGTAGTGAATGGAGAACGGGGGTAATGTGCTCATGTTTCCGCACTCTCATTTTTGCAAATTTATTAAAAAAGAACTGAAATATTACATCGGCGTCTGAATACTTTCTGTACCAACTGTATTTTAATTTAGGTTTAACAAAGATGTTCTTGGAAAATGTAGCTAATTTCATTATAAAAAGGCACTGATTCGCAGTCATTTAGAAATAAATATTATTATATATAATTAAAGAGTTTTACTAAATAGAAATTGGTTGTTTTGAAATTTCTCAGAATTAATTGTTATGCAGTTATTGTGCCTTTGCTAAAAACTGAATTTCTTTGTTTCTTGATGCCCGTTTAATCATCAAAATAAAGACAAACAAAACAAATGTATACCAAGCAAAATATTCTTTCAGCATCCGACGGGTACTTTACTTTTTCAAATACTAAATTTTGGTTTCCACTCATTGAAATTCTCTTTTAAAAAGTGGATCTTAAGTTGCAGCAATGTCAGAACCTCGATAAGATAATACAGAAAAGGTGCCATCATTAAACATTCCTTTCAGATTTCTTCATTTTTTTTTCTTCTGTTCACCCAAGTGTTTCTATTCAATAATGATATTCTGGAAACTTAAAAATATTTTTTTTTCTGTGACAGCATTTGGAAGATTTTAAACAATCTGTTTTGTCTATCATTTTTTACAAAGTTGGAACTGTTCAGAAAAAATTAAATAAGAGTTCCTAAATCTCTTAATGGTTTTCGACACGAGGCAACATGTGCTGTAAATACCATGAATGGATAGATGGAAGTAGAGAAACTGTCCCATAAATAATCAGTTTTGTAAATGTGAACAAATTTGATTCACCTGATTAGAGGGTTTACCATCTGCCTGCACTACCTGATATTTTTACATCATCTGTTATTAAAAAACATGCAACAAGAAGCTGGATTTTTCAGCTAGCCGTGCTTTCACTCTAAAGAAACCATGCATGTATATGCGATCTGACAGAACAGATATTTAGCAAATGGGAAGAGGAAAGTATTTTTTCTTTATTTACAATGGGAAGCTTTATACTTTAAACCGAAGGACTTCAACAGGGGGTCCATGACCCCTAGGGGGTCCATGGAGGTACTGCACGGGGGTCCCCCCTGCAATTTTTTCCACTAATTGAAATGTCTTTAAATCCACATTAACATGAATTCAACAGACTTTAGTAAACAGATAAATGGAGGCAGAAGATGTCTTTCAGTCATCAATGCTCACATTCAGCGACACACAGGAGCTCTTTCAAGCTGGGCACCGTTTCATTCACAACACCTGTCCCATCAACGAGGAAGCAGAATCAGAAATACTAAAATTACTTTCGTTGCATGACACCGTCTGTAATAGAGTGACTATAGGACCAGTTTGATATAAGAAACCTTCATACAATATATATAATTAGAGGGCTCCCGCTCCATCTCTCCATCCTTGGTCCTTGGCCTGGAAAACTTTGAAGACCCTGCTTTAAGCCATCTAATGCCTTGAGTGATTCACATGGATGCTACATTTTTTTAGCTGTTATTTCTGTTTTTAGTTATCGAGACAATGTGTTTTTTTGTTTGTTGTCATAAAAAAGCAAAATTAGGAAGTCCTTTTGGGGTTTGTTTCTTCATTTCCTTTTTGGTTTGGATGTAGACGCTGAGAAAAGGAACGGCATCGTTTAGACACAAGCAGAAAATTGCTAACAGCGGCTCTAACTACTAATACAGTTTCTGCTCTCAGCATAGAGCCAACACACTTACATATGAGGCGTCCTAATGTCAACCAAGCAGGGTCCACATGTCCTGAAGGAAGCCATTAAATCCTAAATACACATTCTTCCCTCTAAGAGAATTTATGCTACAGACGGATTCAGCTGTCAAACTCAGCAGAACTTAGAGAAGCTGGAAGTTTGCATAAGAAAGTGAACTTTGACCTTCAGCCAGTATTAGGAAAATACGAAAACACCTTTTTTATCCCTTAATTAATTTTACTGCAGCATTTTTTATTAGCTTCCATAAGAAGAGGAGAGCCGTTTTGTGTTCTTTTGAAATCTCTTTACAAAGAACACATTTAAATCTAAGTCAGTTTTTCTTTAAATAAGTGGAGTTGGGAAGAAACCCATAGATTTTACTTAAGTAAGAGTAGAGCTACTTTAAATCTTTTTACTTAAGTTAAATAGATGGTAATCATTCAAGAAATAAATGAAGTAAGAGTAAAATATTCCAAAAACGTAAAAACAATGGACGTTGTTTTCCAAGTTTGATGACGTTTTGCTTCCCGTCAAGGAAGCTTTCTTAATTCAAAATGTCTGGATTAGCGTTGAGTTCCAAGTTTTATAGAGTGGTCGAAATAAAGCCTTATTATGGCTTAGAAAACATGCAAATTGAAGCGGAAGAACAGGTCCAGCTCTTAGTAATGGGGAGGCGTTGAGGTCTTTGTTAGGCTTCCATACCCGATACTGGCCTATGCCTCTGAAAAGGGAAGGTGTTAGAGTCATTGTTGGCCTGGCTGACCAGGCGAGATGTGTTGGTCCGCTGCATGGTGATGAGGATTGACATTATAGAGGGAAGGAATCAACTCTATCACTGCGTTGTAGGTTTGTTAGAGCTGGAACCGGAGTCCACCCCCTCTGTTTAAGGGTGGTTTTTCTCTCTTATCCAAAATGTGAACATTCTGGTCCTCAAATGTCTTTTTTTCCATAAGGTATCCATCTACACCTAATGGACTTTGTTAGGCTACTCTATAAAGCCTGGAACTCAACCCTAATCCAGACATTTTGAATTGAAAAAGCTTCCTGGATGGGAAGTCCAGTGGTTTGATTATTTATTTATTTATTTTTTTTACTTTTTTGGAATGTCTACGACCTGGATAACTGAGAATCTTTTCCAACTAACAGTAAAATAGTATTAAAATATATTAAAATGGCTCCTCAATTACTGACTAATTGTTGGTGTGTAGCAGTCATGGGCAATGTGGATTTAACAAGTCATCTCCATGTCATGTATTTAATCTACCCAGCCAATTAACCAGGTGAGTCCAATCTGCACAGGTTAATTCACGGTGAAGATTGGACTCACCTGCTTCAGTGGCTGGGTAGAACAAATACATGACATGGAGATGACTTGTTGACTCCACATTGCCCATGTCTGGTGTGTAGGGTCTGTTTGTTCTTTTTTTGCCCAGTTCTTTCATTGAAATGTTTGAGCATTAAAGCTCCGGTCTAAAAGAAGAAACAAAACATAAAATAATCCAAATTAAAACAGTTTAATCCCAAGTTTTGCTAAGATGTAGTTTGATAATGCATAACTGCTTCAGCCACTGCTCTGTGTTTTAAATAGGACCAGAGTTCAACATGTCTCTGCATCATGTCTTCTATCAGAAGCCGTTGGATCCTCTTGGTTTTTGTTATCCATGCTTTTGGGCTAAATATGGTGTGAATTACAATTAAAATGGATTTTAATTTTAATTAACACCCATCCATCACTAAGGAGGTGTCTTAGAATTAGATTTATATATCAGTAGCTAATTTTCTCTCTGAATCTGTGGAGAGGAACCAGATTTTTATGTTAGAAAAGATAAGATTTGGTTCTCACTCAGATTTCATCTAATAGATATAATATTCGTTTTTTTTTTATTTTTTATTTTTTTTTTTTTATGTTTTTTCCCAATTTATAACAGACTCACATTAATGGATTATTCTATATTTCTGCCACAAACTGTTGAATAACTGAGTTAACCCTGTAATGCCAAATGTATCATTTGATACATACGGTTTCTGAAATGTTTTGCGTCTGACACCTTTTGCATAATTTAATGGTAAAAAGTAAAACTTTGCTCAAACTCCTATTGTACACAGATATACCTGATAACAGAGAGCAGAAGACCACACAAAAAATAATCTTGACTTATCGCATAATCGGGGCGACAGTGGCGTTGGATGTAGGAGTTTGCCATGAAATCAAAGGGTTGACGGTTCAAGCCGACTTTCAGTGTCGTGGCAAGACACCTGCATTGTCTACTGATGGTGGTCAGAGGGCCCGGTGGCGCCAGTGTACGGCAGCCCCGCTTCTGTCAGTGAGCCCCAGGGCAGCTGTGGCTACAATGTAGCTTGCCACCATCAGTGTGTGCGTGAATGAATGTAGTGTAAGGCGCTTTGGTCAAGTCTCCTGACTTGAATAAAGATGCTATATAAGTACATGCCATTTACCATTATTAATATCAAAAATGTATTTTTTTTTTTTTTTTTTACATATTTTGTTAGAAGGCCAAATAAGGACTTCAAACCAAAAAAAAGTAGTTTTCTGTTTTGTTTTATTCTTGGATCGGGCTTTAAAGGGTTAACTATTCCTCTCTTCCTTCATCCAGTCAAAGCCACCATCCTGAACTACCAGAGTCCCACTACCGGTCTTTTCCCTGTAAAGACCGGTAGTTTCTCCGACATCAAGGAGGCAAAGGTCCGAGACTCGCTGTATTGTGCTGCCTGTGCCTGGGCCCTGGCGATGGCATACCGGTTAGTAAACAGTTAGAAACACATCCAGGTTCCTCCTCCTTCTCTAAACCGCCTGTTCTGTGATCCACCTCTGCTTGTCTTTCTGGCTTATATATTTAAATCCTGGGCTTATTTTGGGGGTATTTTCAGGACTAGTTCAGTTAATTAATGAGGTGCTCAGTAATTATGCTAATAGTGTATGATTACTTGGCAGACAGTTGGACTGCATGTAATTGTGGAATATCTGCCACCAAACACACTCTGGGGATTGTGTCATTTTTCTGGCCGGTGTTTATTTAGCACAGCCGCTTCGACTGTTGTAGATTTTTATTTTGTGTTTAAATGAATGCAAACTATGATGAATCGTATCATAGCAAGTCAGTAATCTCCTTAACGAATACATTTCCAAGAAAACAAAAGGGGTATTTTAGAAATAACCTTAAACTGCAGACATTATTTCACACTTCTGTAATCAGATTACTTACAGTTGCTACAACTCTATCAGTCAGTGACTTTTCATAAATGCCGTCTGTCTGCAGCAGGGAGAGATTTATACTGCAGGCAGGGCAGTTAGAGGCATAGGTGACTCTGATTGGACATTGATACCATTTTGAAAACCAAAAGTTTATTCAACTATTGTCACCCATTTTATTTCACCCATTTTATTTCCAGGTAGGAAATAAAAAGTTCTACTGGATTCACTTTGTTTTAGTCTTTTTCCTGCTTCACAAAGGTAGGCAGCTACGGAAGAGGATTAGGGCCACTGAAAAAAAAAAAAAAAAAGTTAACTGATTTTTAAATTTTATTTCAGTTTAATATGGGAAAAAAGTCAGAATTCTGACTCTTTTCTAAGAATTCTGACTTTAATCTCAGAATTCAGACTTTTTTCTCAGAATTCTGACAGCTAACAAACATGTTAGCATCCATCCAGCCATAGCCATGTCTGTTTTGGAGACTTGCTCTGTTGTTTTAATGACCTTCTGCTCCTCCATTAATGAGGGGACCCCTCGGACACGTTAAAAGTTGTCTAATTCCGTCATTTTCCACCAATGTGTCACTGGCCACCTCAAACAAATCATATCTTTGTCAGTGAAGCTGAGTGCTCCACATCTCTTCCTTTATGGTGCCCATCTACATTAAGATCCAAAAGTCTGAGATTAAAGTCAGAATTCTGAGATTAAGTCAGAATTCCGAAAAAAAAGTCAGAATTCTGAAAAAAAAAGTCAGAATTCTTAGAAAAAAGTAAGAATTCTGACTTTTTTCCCATGTTAAAGTGAAATAAACTGTAAAATGTCAGTTAACTTATTTTTTTTTCTCAGTGGCCCTAATCCTCTTCCGTAGGCAGCAGCTTGTCAAAGCCATGATGGTGATTATTTACATCCAAGTAGTCTGCAGTTCTTCATATACACACACACATCAATTTCAAACAGATGGTATCGGTATCGGCCGATACTGCACAGCCAGGTATCAGGTATCGGCATCATAGTATGCTTCCATACCTGCATGAGATGAGAGGAACAGAAAAAAAGAGCTAAAAGAAGACCAAAAAACAACTAAAGTAAATAACAAGAAAACACTTGAAGAGCAGCTGGTGTCCCTTTAGATGCCCATGTATGTTGAAGGTAAAACTTATGGTGATTCCACTATATTATTCAAATTTTAAAACAAGAATCCCTCATGACCATCTCACGTCCTAAAAGCCCTTTATCAGCTGCCCTTGTTTCATGAATGTCATTCATCACTGATGACTTGGAAAGTGGGAAAGAAGAAAGGCAACGAAAAGAAAAGAAAGTCTGGAAAATCTGGAGAAAAAAAGAAAAGTAGGGGTCAGCAGTAAAAAGAGGAGTGTGTGAGGAGATAACCGGATAGGAAGTAAAAACAAGGGATGGGAAGAAAAAAAGAGGGCGAGGAAATTAGATTGTGGGGGAAGACGAAGTGAAGAGAGGGGGTAAAGATAGAGTGCACTCCAGTGATGTGACCAGCAGCTCATCCCAGTCATCAGTCATGGCTGCCTCCTATTAGAATTGTCACTGGGATTTAATTAAGATGATTCTCATCTGACAGGCTTGGCTTGTGCCATTACTTACTTCAGAGCGATCCGCCGCATGTGTGTCAGAGCGAGCGGCTGAAACGCTAAAAACTCCGGCTCTGAGTGCACTTTGGCCTTTATGCCAATATTTATGTTCTATTTAGTGTTTTTGCTGTTCAGAATGATGAGCTTGTTGTTGCAGTTGGAAAAAATTAAAACTGCTTAATTTTTCCAAGTAAGCATAAACATAGAGTGGTAGATAAAAACTATGCATTTATACAGCAGCATCGCCAGTCATCTCTACCTAAAAACTAATTTAAAATCAGTTTTTTCACTTTATTACCATGATCTGAATTATTTCTTTAGATAAGAGATGAAGGAAATTAAATGTCATAAAACATAAGAAAGTTATGTGTCTGTTCAAAACTTAATTTGAAAAAAAAAAAACTATTTAATCTATGCCACATAAGGGCAACTGGATAGCAATTTTTTACAAAAAAAAAAAAAACATTTACATCTAATATTAAAATGAATATAATTATTTTTTGGTACATTTTGGTGTTTCAGTTTTCAGAATTAGACAACTTTTATTGTCATTTTGTAATCACAGAAAGTAAACAAAACAAAATGTTGTTTAGTACAGCTTTTCAGACAGGAAATGAACATTTCCATTCCATAAATTGCAGCAGAATCACTAAAAATCACAACATTTTCAGATTTTCAGAATCTGCATCTTCCAGTTACAGATTCAATTAATGAATTAGTTCAAGATTACCCCGCACATCCATTAATTGAAATTGATTCAATCAATTGTTTCTTCCCTAGATCAGTACACTGGAAAAATAGAAATCTAAATAAGTCATTTCTTAAATAAAGTGCATTTGTTCTTGGATTAAGGAGGAAAAAGAAACATCTTTCCAATGGAACAAGACAATTTACATTTCAAATAAAAAAACACAGTTGTATTGTTGTATTTCAAGTGCATATTATCTAATTATCTTATTTTAATAGTGAAAATGCTCATCCTTTAGGCAAACTATCTCATTAAACTCCTCAAATCAAGGGTAAATACACTTAATTGAAGACGTTTTTACTTATTTCTTGATTGTTTTTGCAGTGTAGCTCTTACACCTGGTCGTCTAATACCACTGCTCTGCATGTTTTAGATGCATCTCTGTTTAGGCACACCGCCTTCCAATGATAAAGTGAGGTCCTCAGCAGCCTTCAAGAAGCCTGTTAATCAGCACTTCATATAAGTTAGGTGTGTGACACCAAGGAGGCGCCTAAAACTTATAGACTAAAGGCATTTGAAGAGCAGGATGGGAAACCACAGCCCTAAATAATTGTTATAACTGAACTATTTAGTTATTTCAAACAAATAACTCCCCAACACAAAGGGCCGGATCTAGCAAAGGTTTGCGTGTATAAAAACGTGAGCTATTTCACTGCGCACGCTAAAAAATGTACAAACTGATCTATCAACAGCGTGCTAAAAGGATTTGGTCTTTAAAACGTGCTAAATAGCGCCTCTTATCCATTTAGTACTTTTTCTGCAATGAATATGCAATATGGGGCGTTTACACGCAAAAGTGCGTCTTGTGGGAGGAGAACATGTAAATATATTAATTTAGCACTCGCAAAGTGATTTATCAAACCTGAAAGCAATTTTGCTAACGGTATCTGACTCTATATTTAACACGTTTCAAAAGAAGGTGCAAATGGTCTGTATGCGTAATTGCGCACACATGGCAGCGGTTATTGTCGCAAGAAGGAGACATCGAAATGAAGCAAGGAGACGCAGAGAACGCATTTTTTCACTCCGTGTGAAAATTTTTGGAATGAACGAGGAAACAATCATCAAAACATATCGTTTATCCAGCATTGCCATTTTGGAGCTGTTGGGGGAACTCCGAATGGATTTGGAGCCAGCCACAAGGAGGACCCACGCAATACCAGATATCACAAAACTCCTTGCAACATTGCACTTTTTTGCATCTGGGATCTCCCAATCTCGTTTTTCAGAAGTGCTGTCCGACGTTCTAAATGCCATGTCGCCCTGACGCCCTACCGGAGAACCCCGACGTTGCGCCTGTGGAGCAACATGCCAATGCTGCGGGGATGCAGAAACGCAGTAATCTCATCCACAGTCACTTCTTGTGAGCCATTTGGTATGTGCATTTTTCTACAGCCTAATACAAAACACATGTTTGTTTGTTTTTTACTGCAGTGAAGTAGAAATTCAGCCACATACCACCCTAGGGAATAAAGGTTGCCAAAGTTTATATATATATATATATTTTTTTTTTTTTTTTTTTTGGAGGGGGTGGGGATGACACTGTAAGATTAAAATTTCTTAATGCACTAGTTTGCACAAACTACAAACTACTTTGCCGCAAACCAAAAAACGCGCAAAACCATCATTTAAATAGGGCGTCTCCAACAGTTTTGCGCCTGCCACCAGTTACGCAATCGCTCTTGCTAAATCACCCGCAAACCATGGTTCAGCCCCTCGCGCAAAATTCCAGTTTGCCAGCGCAAATTACTGCACGCAAAATTGGATCTTGATAAATCCGGCCCAAAGAGACTGTTAGTCTAGTGCAGGGATCACCAACCTTTTTAAGGCTGAGGGCTACTTCATGGCTACCAAGTCATAGGAAGGGCTACCAATACTGACCTATGAACGGGGGGATCAGTGTTCACCTACAGTAAATCTCATCCATAAAAACTCATTTTTATTCTTATTTTTTCTTTTATTCAGTTCTAATTTTCTTTTTAATATTGTCATTTTGAAACCACTGAAATATGATGAAATAGTTAACATGATGAAATAATGCATAAATGATTAAAAAGAAGAGCGAGAGAATAAAAAAAAAAATTAAACTTAACCCGCTGAGTGAGTTCTTCTGTTTTCAGAAGATGAAGAGGGCCCCCCATGTGGTCCTTGAGGGCCCCTTGGCGGGCACCGCGTTGGTGACCCCTGGTCTAATGGGTTACAACAGTGCGTTTGTGCTCTGAGAAGGTTGCGCTACCTGGTTCGATCCCCTGCATTCTGGGTCCCTGAGCAGGACCATTGCTCCCGAGTTGATGCGTCAAATGCAGAGAGTGCATTTCCCCAATAAAGGGAT
Source organism: Cyprinodon diabolis (assembly GCA_030533445.1). Classification (NCBI taxonomy): domain Eukaryota; kingdom Metazoa; phylum Chordata; class Actinopteri; order Cyprinodontiformes; family Cyprinodontidae; genus Cyprinodon; species Cyprinodon diabolis. The sequence continues at coordinate 49,723,730 of CM060065.1, forward strand.
TTAAATTTACAATATTTTCTAAAGCCTGATGAGGGTAAAGAGCAGAAATAAACATTGGACATTTCTAAGCTGTGCCGTTCCTCCAAGGGTCTCATCAGAGAGCTGAGAAAACCACAACATCATCCTTTTAGATATGAATGAAGACTAGATAACTGCTTGATATAATTAGCAGAAGGTCTGCTTTTGTATGATACTGTGTGCATTTTTATCAGACCCCAGCTGTTCCTTTCTTCAGGCCTCGCCTGTGTAGAAAAGCACCATTAAAGCGCTGGTTTCTCTCCGTCCCTTTCTGTGCAGACGCATCGATGATGATATGGGACGCACACACGAGTTGGAGCATTCTGCCATCAAGTGCATGAGAGGGATCCTCTACTGTTACATGAGGCAGGCGGATAAGGTGAGTCCTTCTCAGCTCTGCTTTTATTTTATATCTTTTCATTAGAATAGTCTCGTGTTTTGATGTTGAGTTTTAGATCCAGAGCGCCTCTTCCAGCTGAGGCCCAGATACATCTCCTTCCTGTTTTTAAATGCTGACACTTGACAACAGGAAGAAGAGGCTTCAGCCCTTAAGGCTTAATAACTCACCATGCATTAATTACCTTGGACTTTCACTCCTAATGGGGCTGAGTTATTTCATTTGACCAAAGTCAAATGGCTGCTGCTATTTACGCAGTCCTCATGAGCCACATCCTTCAGCGTCGGAGACTGTTTATGTAACTTTTAGAAAGCTGCTCCGCTTCGTCTCGACCCCGACGACCCAATTCAGAGGAGAGCTTTCCTGTGTCTTAATTACAAAGCTTCGTTTACACAGTTAATTACACAGAGCGCCGTTCGTCATGGACCCGTCTCCGGCACTTAAGAACTACACAGCGTTTTTATTGAAGATGTGACACGGGCCGGCTGTTGGGCAAAATAACACAGCAGCTGGGCCCGGCTCATGCACAGCGTTTGGGACAGTCGAGGCCTTTTCCTTCTTAATCACATTTAAAACCAAACATTTAAGCATTAAGGAATCCCCAGCAAATAAACTGTGGTTTGTTAAGGTTTGGGTTAAAAAAGACAAACTGAAAGCTCTGCTTTTGTCCGTAAAGAAAAAGAAGCCAATAGTAATTTGATGTTGAATGTTTAGGAGAATTTTCCTAAATGGAAGATTTACTCTCACCATTTATTGTTTTAATAATTAAACTTTGCTCATGGACAATAATTTTCAACAGCAAAACGTATAAAGACCAGTTTTAACTAGTCTTATGTGTCCTTATGGGTGGAACCGCTGTCACTTTTAAAACCACATCATTTTCCTAATGGTTTACCTTCATTGTAATTAGTTCCTAGACCAGAGGTCACAGTTAGCGTCCTGCGGTCTGGATGCAGACTTTGAGACTGACACGGGAGTGGATGGTCACTCCTGTCCCGTCCCACTCCTGGTGAAATTACTCCCACTCCCATCCCGCTCCCATTCAGAATGACTCCCACTCCCGCACCACTCCCATTCTTGTTGTCTTCAATAAGATTTCTGCCAATACATTGAATCTGAATTTCTATGAAGGATCAGTTAAGTTCCTGCTTCTAACTGTAGTAACTGTTGGTCCCTCCATTGTTGTTTTTGAGCGTGGGTGAAAAACCCAGAGCGGAAGCAGTGTTGGTTTTTGGGTCGTGTAGTTTTTTTGACTCGCATTATAGTGTAGGCTTCAAGGAAAAAAACTACAAAGTGGCGGCGCCAGTACTGGATTTGATTTCTTTCTATTTTATTTTATGTTTTGGCATCAATCCTAGTTTTTTTTAGTTACTATTGGTTTGCTCCCGCTCCCGTCTGCTCCCGTTAATGTTTAATCCTGTACCGTCCCAATCACGTGATCGTTACCAATACTGACTCCCGAAAAAATGTCAGTCTCTAATGCAGATCCACCTGCTGGTTAATCTGGACCCAACCTGATTTAAAACATTTATAAATTACCGCATGTTGTCCGACGACGGTGTCTAAACGTCACTTGCACCGCTTCTCCTTTTTGTATGGTAAATATTTGCTGTTTGTATGTGAATTAGGAAATTGTCTTTATACCAAATTGAACGAGTGTTTTTCTCTACTTTAAAAAACACTTTGGATTTTAAAAATTTTCAATTTTTTTATATATTTTTTTTATTTAAAAAAATCAATGTATAACATGGATGCATAAACACCTCATTTTATTTCAATTAAATTCTGTTTAAAGTAACAGATTATAATTAAAAATGTCTCTGGACCTTTATTGGTCGATTATTTTCTTTATTCAGACCCTGATGATTTTTAATTGGTTACCTCTGTCCAAGAAGAGCTAATTTTCCTGCAGATGAGTTGATCTTAGTGTAATACAGCTCTGCCCACCTGTAGTTGCACATTGCTGGTCAGCTGGCTGAAAGAAGGCAACCACACTTTTCCTTAGGGTACAAAAAACTGATAATTTTATCTTAAATTAAGAAACTTCAAAGTAGAATTATTCGACCGTTTTTTCTTCTGTACTGTGTAATAGATTTTAAAAAATTCTATTAGGAAATTTGAGGGAAAAAACGACCAAAATGGATAATTTATTCATCCTATTACTAAAAGAAATGCAGTTTTCTGCTGTTTAAGACTTTGTTTTTAATAGAGGGAAAAAATAAGGATAGAACACAAAAAAGGTCCATCAGCTCCTAGTTTTCGAAAGAAAAGGTGTCAAATAATATTGGTTATACTTTACAAACTAAAATCATGTTAATTGTTGCAAAGACTTGAATTTACTGAGTTTTCTAACAGAAACTGCAGTTATGTTTGTTTGTTCCTCTCTGCTGTTAAAACCAGCTTGTTGCATTTGCAGCATTTTTAATTGGGATAACTAATAGATTATTTGGATGCAACAGGAAAGAAGTCGGTGTCGCAATATAATTGCATATAACAAATATGAAAACAGAAGATAGCATGAAGTGGATTATATCTTTAAAATGTTTGCTGTTAGTTTGTTTTAGTTGTATTGTTTCCTCGCTTTGGGAAATGACACAAACTGCCTGGGACACTTCAGCATACAAGATTTGTTTTTTTAATAAATGAGTGAAACTCAAGTGCTGCAACAGCAAGAATCAAACCCAGACCTACTATAGGTTTGTGCATTGCAAGCAAATAAAACAAACTATTCTTAGAGTGTCCCAGGAGTGGAGCCGGCTGACATTTTAGATGAGTTGGACTGAGATTCAGGCGGTCCACTTCAAAAATAGCTGCTTTTATCCACATTTGAACAGCAGGACCAATTAGACTCTCCATGCACACTTAGGTGTATATCCATACTGCTGTGGGACCGCTGCATGTGGAGCAGTTTCAGGAAAACTAGGACAGAGGGTCTCGACTACCACCTCGCTGTGCAGGAACACGGAGGCAGGAGAGGGCGGGGAAAGGTAGAGTCCCTAACAAAAGAAGAAAGGAATAAATGGGGTGTCTGCAGAAAAAAGATAAGACTAACCAAAACAGTAGAGTGTGTGATAGAAAGCTGAAAAAGGAAGACTTGAGGTGAGGAAATGAGGAGAAAGGTAGAAAGGCTTGAAGACTAAGATAGCAGGGAGAGATGGAGAACAAATGAGAGAAAAATGGGACAAAAGGCCAATTATTTATAACTGTATGACAGGACTGGCAGCCCAGCTGTGATTTAGTATGGAGCTGAGTCGATGCGGCAAACACACACAAAGCCACCGACAAACCACTGAACAACATGATGTAGCCAAGAAATTATAGAGGGTGGATAATAAAGCATGTTATAGATGGAGTGACCTGAAATGACCCTTATCTGCTATAGAGCAGGGTCTAATCTTTCCCTCATGACTCTCGTTTAGGTTATTGTTCATGGAACAGGCATGTTCATCTGATGTGGGAAAAAAATATGTTTAATATGTGTCACTGAGGCGGCATGGGAAGCTTCCGGTCCAACGCTGGATGGGATTTAAAGTCGTAGGGAAGTCATATTTAAATACATTTGTTTATTAATTATGTTTTTTTAGCTAATCTAAAAAATATTTTAGTATATAAACATTTTTAAAGTCGTATGGAAGCAGTATTTAAATGGATTTGTTCATTTATTATGTTTTTTTAGTAAATCTAAAAAAATATTTTAGTATATAAACAAGTCCAAGTCATATTTAAATGTCAAATCATTCTGGCTTAAACATGTATATAAATGTACTCTTTATTAGATGATATTGTCCCAAAAGTTAGAAAAATTCTATTTTCAAAAAAATCCTGTCTTAAAATCTGTGTTTTTTTTTCCCGTCATCTTCTGCAGGCCAGTTAGTTTTACGTCAGCCTGAACACCTAAATTCGGCCAATCATATATCAAAGGTCATCTGTCAATCAAATTTTTTCAGTTATAGCATCTTGATTCATATGTCGCAGAATCATTTCCTTTCCCATTGAGTTGCGTCCCAGTGTTCACGGGGATGGACGTCTGTCTTCAGCAGGCGTAGAGCTAACAGAACTGGCAGCGTTGCGAGGCAAGGGCTCAAACATGTACGGCTGGAAGCCTTCTACACCAAACCAAGCTTCTGCCGCCCTGGCGTCCTCTTCCACAACATCTTCGTCCCCGCTTTCCTCCTCTAAATAAAAAATGGATGATGGAGGAGGCTCATCCACGACCTCCGACACTAAACTCTCCTCCTCTTGCATGTTTCCGCTGTCCATAGCGTTCCTTGACACCAATTTAGTGCTACTTGGTCCCAATGGAATTTCCCATTGGGAACCTACTAGCACTAAGTTGCTAACTGGCTAGCAATGATGCTTCACAACATTCCCGCCCTCCGGATAAACGACCAATGACATGCACTTTATTCACTGGCGTAAACTCGGGAGAATTGGGAACTGGAACCGTTGGAACAGCCGCTTTCCTACGACTTTAAGGCTGACAGATTTCATTTCTTGGTGGACGTATTTATTTCTCCATTTCATTGCATTACCACTGCTTACTTTTATGTATATAATAGGATTTTATGTGATCCAAACATAAATTAATAGCAAGGCAGGTTTATTATTTATAGCACAATTCAGTACACAGAATTCAAAGTGCTTTACATCAAGTAGATAATAAAACAAAAGAAAGATAAAGCAAATAAAGATCTATATACATTTTTTTCTTGTACCAAATAAAGGTAAATTTTTACTGAAACTTTTCTGTGAACAGGATAAAAAGTCATAACACTTAAAGTACTGTGGTTCACACAGACCAAACCCTCTTCAGACCTGTAGGATATGTAACATAATGCCAACTTGGATCAGGAGATATTGATGAGGACGATCCAATAGACCATAAGTCACTTCCTCAGCAGAAGCCAATTTAACCATGTCGTTAATCTCTCCTCATAAGGAGGAGGAGGTTTCTGCCTGGTCGCAGTCCTGTAGTAGAGCTGGACACCATCAGTTTAGGGGGGAATGTTATACTTTTTCAAAGCTTTAAAAGAAGACTTCTGATGTTTTTGATCAATTGCAGGATGTTTTCATTAAATATATGGAACATTTTGGCATTAAAGTCCTCCTGCTCAGTGTCATCAATCAATTATCTTTTGATAAATAAATCAAATCCCTTTAACTGGTTAAAATATTTAACTAATAGAATACCAAAAGATGTGTTTTTTCCTCCTTTCCTCATCAGTGAATACTCTGAGCCACCTTTTCGCTGCTTCCTTAGAAAACAAAAACTGCTAAGTGGCTTTCTACGTCTAGAGGCTGTTTTTGTTTGCTTTGTTTTGTTTTTCTCAGGAAAATAAAACAGAAAAACAACTCTGGCTCAGTCAAAGCAGAAAATCCAATTAATAAATAGCCCAGAAAAACTGCCAGTATTGTTGGCTTTGTCATCTCTACTGTTTTTTTTCACATTTCGTTCCATGAGAGCAGCAGCAAATATCAATAAATCCACAAATATAATCAAATTTAGCTACTGTCTGGAGTTTAGTAATAAAAGGAATCCAATTTCTTTATGTACTTGCTTCTTAAAGAAGGCTTTTTCAAAACTGGTAGGATTTATTTTTTGTTGTTTTGTTTTTTAAGCAGTATTTGTCTTTACACTGTTTGTGGGACTAAAGGGAATCTATGAATTTGTATTTATAGTATATATATTTTGTCATGTCCCTTTTATCATAATCACCACAAATACCACTAATAGATGATGATTGAACAGACCAGATTAGATTTTTTTAAAACTTTACTCTCCTTTTTACTACTAACCAACTCCCCGTCTGTCTTATCAGACCTGGTGTTTGCTGTTTGTAATCCTCATTTTTCACCAAAATTCTTTAACAAACCTCTCAAAAGTATAGACTATTTTTATGAATGGTGTCTCTTCTAAAGACAGCTGTGTTTTCTGGATTTTATTTTGGAGTATCAGAGCAGGTCGGGGATAAAAATAAACACACCAAACCTCTTTAATGATTGAAATAAAGATTTAACATTAGGTTAAGTTTTTCTACACTATCCATTACCTTGTGTAGTTCTGTCACAAAAAAAAGACTATAAATTATTATAAAACTTTGAATGCAGGTTCAATTAATCCAGAGTTTATTGATTTTATCCATTAACTGATAAGTTGATAAGCAGCCATTTTCTCTTGAATTTTTCCCAACTGCCAGAGAAGGAAGTCAAAGTTGGACATGAAAAAATAAGGGGCTAATTTTCATTTAGCACAAAAACATGCTAGCAGAAAGCGATTGTCCCAAATTCACACATTTTGACATGTATTTGCAGCATTAAAGCTATCGAACTAATGAACAGACTAGGTTCAACTCCTGCAGAGCTGAAATAAAGAGCTGACGAAGCCACATCTTTCATTAAAAGCTCTTACTGCTGCTAGCCAACAAGGTAACGGGAGCTAGCATTCTTCTTCATCCCTACTTTAGGGGCTATATGTAGATATGCTGGTGAAGATTCTCAGTCATCCAGGTCATGGTCATTCCGTACAAGTTTAAAGAAAACAATCCACTGGACTTTTTGTCCAAGGTTTCCAAGATAAAGAAAATAGTTGGTTTGAGAGGGGCGTGAAGGAAGCCATTTATGTTAAGAGAGAAAAAACAGCCTTAAACAGAGGGCTTAATTTAGCCTTAATTTATAGAGTTGATTATAGAGTTTATTCCTTCCTCTCTTCAGCCAGGTGAACAATCCCCCCTTTAACGACTGACCTTTCACAATCGTAGACAGGTTTCAGGTAATACAGGCTAACAATGGAACCAAACGACCCGCTCGTCGGTTTAAATTTGCATTTTTCCAAGCAATGGAAGGCCTTGGTTTTGGTCCATTATATAAAGCCTCAAACTGAATGCGAATCCAGACATTTTGAATTGAGGAAGCTTCTTAGATGGGAAGCGAAATGTCTTCAAACCTTGGAAACAAAGTTCAGTGGATTGTTTTTTTTTTCACTTTTAAGTTAAAGAAAATTTGGAGCCGTTCACCAAACGAACGTCCAATCAGCGTTGGCTTTGAGGCGGGTTGAGGTGTGACGCAACGAGAAGCGCGACAGTTCAGTCTAAAGAACATGGTGGCTTCAGCCGATGAAACTAGCGTTAGCGTGGCTATCGAGCAAGTTTTATCGGAATTACAGAGTATTTCTTCACTGAAAGAAGAGCAAAACACTGCTCTGGAGGCTTTTCTCAGAGGAAAAGATGTTTTTGCTCTTCTCTCGACTGGTTTCGGCAAGAGTAGCCTGGCTTGTGGTTGTGTTTTCGTCGTCGCTCTGTTAGTACGTCATATGCTTCGTTGATCTGATTGGTTTATTTGGCCCGTCTATCACCAACATAGGCCAATCAGCTTACCAGTATTTTCGCCCCTTCCCAAAATTACTTCAACGGAAGGTTTCCAGATGGTCAGGTTACTCCCCCTATAGGTTTGGTGAGAGACAGGTCAGTAGAGTTCAGCAGCTTATAGCCCGCTGCGGCTTATATATGTACGCTTCTAGTTTTTTTTAGTTTTTTTATATATTTTGTGGGAGGGGCTTATAGTGTGGTGCGCTCTATAGTCTGGAAAATACGGTACTTATTTCCACAGTACAGAGATCTAAAACAAGCATTAATAGACAGGGTAAGTCACTCTGACATACTGTCAGACTATCTGCGACTTTAAATAAAGTGGATGGCCACTATAATACAGGTCTGTCTTTAGTTTAATCCAGCAAACAGAGGTGAGAGGCTTTGTGTTGTTACCTGCACTTTTAAAGAGGGAGTTCTTGTTGCTCTCAGAGGAGTGTTAATAGTAACCCTATGATGTGCATTAGCTTACAGAAACCTTCCCCGTCTACCATGCTTATTGCCAGAAGAACTTCTTCTATAATTTTACAAACATTTTGCATAATGCCCTCCACTCTCCTAACATCACATCCTCACTGTCTGAACACAGGAGTGAACGCACGCTGCCCCATCATGCAGCATGGCAAAATGGGCACTATGTAGATGATACCTAAAGGAATTTATAGAGTATTTATATTTACAAACAGAACCGCATAAAGTTTAGTCTCCTTGTCACCATTAAAGAGTGTGAATAATCCCAGATCGGAGTCTGGATCCATTCTTCTCTCTGCCCACCCTTGCATTAATTCTCTTGTAAATACCAGAGCTTAAAGATGTGGTGCCCTCTACTGGATGGTGGCATCAATGCAGAACATCAGTTAATCAAATGTTTTTATCTAATAAACCCTTGATCGATTATTAATCATATGTTGATTATTTAATTACGTCCCTAGATACATTTAGCCTTTTATGTATTGAAGTAGGAAAAAGTTTTAAGGCTTAGGAATGTTTTTTAGGTGCTGAAAATGAACTTTATTCAGCTTCTCATGGATGAGATTCCTGACCTGTTTAAAGTTTTACGAAAGCAATAAAGGAAATCTATCCCACAGTGTTTGCTTTCTTCATCTCTCTTCCAGGTGGAGGAGTTTAAAAAGGACCCCAGTCCCTCCAAGTGTCTTCACTCTGTGTTTAATGTGGACACCGGGGACGAGATTATCTCCTACAACGACTATCACCACCTGCAGGTAGGTCAGTTAGAAAATAGCAGAAATGAGAGTAAACGGGAAACTAAAACAAAAACATTTTTGGTGCAGTTTGTTCTTTGCATTTTCAGGGTAAATGTGCTAAAAAAAATTTCACTTTCAGATCAAAAGCTATGATGAGTAACCCTTTTTAAAGATGCACCGACATGAATGAACTGGCTGATAAATGAAACATAACGGCGCCTCAGTTCCTTGGGCATCAATGAAGAATGCATGTACTGCCGGTAAAAATGGCTTTCCCTGAGAGGCAAATGTGCTTCACTCAAACCATTTATTCTTCTGTCAATGGTATCGAAAGAGGTCAATTTGGTGTGCCGAGTTCAGGGTGGAGACTCTATTTCCTGGGATCTGAGTCCAATACAGCAAGAGAGCCAGAAATCGAACAAAACAAGAGTGGAAAGTTTCCAGGCTGTGACAAAGACACCGAAAATCAACCAAAGTCTATAGAAATGAAGCATTTGCTTTTCACAGGAAGTCCTTGGCTGTTTCTATTTTCCCTATTGATGGTGTCTTCAAGTGGCTTCTAGCTAAAATAAAACCCTTATTTCAGTTTTTCGTCGCTTTTTGCTAAATGGACAACAGAGGGAGACCAAATGACCCACTAAGCACTTCACCCCCATCTGTTCTGTTCATCGTTGCAGATCGATGCGGTTTCTCTGTTCCTGCTCTACCTGGTGGAGATGATCTGCTCCGGTCTTCAGATCATTTACAACACTGACGAGGTAAACAAGACACCAGAAGGGCCACATAGATGCAATTCCTTCTGTATGAATGCATTTCTTCACTGTTTTAATTTCTTTTTCTCTTTCCAGTTAAATTTTTCATTGTTTAAAAGTAGAAAATGTGTTTTTTGTGTTAAATCAACCAGTATAAATGTCTGTGGTTCACTGGAAAAAAATCTAAATCTAGATAAGTCATTTTTTCTTAAAAATAAGAGTATTTGTTCTTGAATTGAGGAGGTAAAAGATAAATTTTGCCAATGGAACAAGATAATTACACTTAAAAATAAGAAAACGTAATTGCATTGTCATATTTCAAGTGCATTTTATCTAAATATCTTATTTAAAGAGTAAAAATACCTCATTCCATTGTCAAATCATTTAATTTACCTACTCAAATTAACCCTATAATGCTAAATGTATCATATTTGATACATACGGTTTCTGAAATGTTTTGCGTCTGACACCTTTTCCATAATTTAATGGTAAAAACTCAAAATCCTTTTGTACACAATCAGATATACCTGCACTGCAAAAATAGAAATCTCAATAAGTTATTTTTTTCCTAAAATAAGTGCATTTTTCCTTGAATTGATGAGCTAAGTGAGACACTTTGCCAATGGAACAAGACAATGTCCTATTAAAATAAGAAAAAACAATGTTATCATCTTATTTAGAGTGAATATTATCTAACTATCTTATTTTAAGAGTAAAAATACTCATGCCATTGGCAGATCATCTTATTTGCCTGCTCAAATTAAGGGTAAATATACTTAATTTGAGAATTTTTTTTACTTATTTCTGGATCGTTTTTGCAGTGTGATAACAGCCAGTAGAAGACTACACAACAAATAATCTTGATTTATCGCATAGTAATAAATTATTAATATCAAAAATTTATTTCTGTTTTTTCTTTTTACATATTTTGTTAAAAGGCCAAATGAGGAATTCAAACAAAAAAAAAAGTAATTTTCTGTTTTTTTTTAATTCTTGGATCAGGCTTTAAAGGGTTAAGGGTAAATACACTTAATTTACGATATTTTTACTTATTTCTAGATAGTTTTTCCAGTGTTTACAATCCGCCACCACACTGAAAAAAGATGAATTCTAGATAAGTAAATTTTTCTTAAAATAAGTGCATTTGTTCTTGGATTTAGGGGGTAAAACAGACATTTTGCAAGACAATTTACACTTAAAATAAGAAAACACAATTGCATTGTCTTATTTCGAGTGCATATTATCTAATTATCTTATTTTAAGAGTAAAAACACTCAATCCATTGGCAAACTATCTCATTAACCTACTCAAATTAAGGGGAATACACTTAATTTAAGACATTTTTACTTATTTCTAGATCGTTTTTCTAGTGAGGGGTAGTGTTGAGCATGTTACTGTATAGTTATTACTATACTACTGCAAGCTGAATTACTGTTACTGGTGCATTACTATAACAGAAGTAGGTTATAAAATGTAAGCAGATGATGAAATGCGTCCTCTTCATGGCCGGTTAGGTATCAACACACAAGTGCCGCTTTGACAGTAGGGAAGTTGTTGTGTCACATTTAATTTTTCTCTGCTTATATAAATGAACAATGGTGTGCCAGTTTATATAAAAGAATTAGCCCAATGTTTGGTTCAGACAGATGAAAATGAACCAGTTAACGTTCATAGTTCAGTTTTTCAAAAATGAACTAAGTTTACAAACCTATAAATTAACTAATTCAAGTTCATTTGGTAAATGAAGCCATAGAACCTCATATTTCACCCTTTAAATGTGTGATTATTTTAAATATAGATGGAGATGGAAAATACTGGATGCAGTCAAGGTTTACTGAAGCTTTTATTTAGACAAATTACTCAGAACTTCAGAAACATACAGGAACATTCAGCTTCTGCTGAAAAGATCTGCATCAAAAATGATTTCATACAGCAGATATTTCCCCAGATAAATCAGATTCTTAAACTTGATGTTAAGCTTTAAATTTAAAGCAGACATGGCCAATGTACAGACTTGTTTGTTTAGTCCAGGTGGGCACAGTTTACACAAAAATATATGGTTATTTTTTCTGTCCCAGTATTCCATTGTTAGGTCATAAAAACTCTGCCAAGCGCTCTGCTAAACTGGCATCAGAAATATCAGTAGATGAGTCTGAATCACGCAGACTAGTACTAGAGGTAGACATGCTGGTCTGTTAGGCTGTTTGCTGTAATAAGTGCCGTAAAACCTGATGTTATCCAGCGAAAAATATTATCATTCTAATGCCAACGTTAGCTGTGTGTGTCGCTCTCCTTCACGTTCATTACTTCAAAACTCAACCGTTCAGTTCTCTGTTCACCAAAAATATGAATGTATTCAATTCAATTCTATTCAGTTTATTTCTATAGCGCCAATTCACAACACATGTCATCTCAAGGCACTTTACAGTTCAACCAGATCATCCAGTCAGATTGATTAAAAGTTTTCTATCTAAGGAAAACCAGTTGATTGCATCGACTCATTGACTCGAAGGCAATCCCTCACACTAAGCATGCTTGGAACGACAGTGGAGAGGAAAAACTCCCTTTGAACAGGAAGAAACCTCCAGCAGAACCAGGCTCAGTTTGAGCGGCCATCTCCTGAGGCCCACTGGGGTTCAAGGAGACAGAAGGAGAGACACAAAAAGCAGCTGTAAAAGGCGGCCCCGTTCAGGAAACGCACAGACAGGCAGATGAGCTCCGAGCCAGCTCCCATGTCAGAGGATGAAGAGAGCACGTCCAGTTAGTCACGGTCAGAGAAACAGGACTACACTGGAAAACAGGCCAAGCTCCAGCATCTATAAACAAGGGTGTTGATGGAAGCAGCACAGCTGATGTTTCTCTCCAGGATGGAGTCACAGCCAAACAGGAACAGACCAGATGAAGCTGCTATGAGAAAAAGCAGAGAGAGCAGAACGTTAGAGATTGAACTAAAAGATTCTGCAGAATAGGAGAATAGAGATAGAATGAAGCAGAATGATGAAATGCTACATCTAAGTTTAACTTCATCCTTTTGTCTATTAGTTGGAGAACCTGGTACTGAAAAAACAACATTTACAATAATGCAGAACATGGAACCTACATGGTAGTGGCAGTGTCATGCTGTGGGAAAATGTTTATTGAGGAATAAAGGGGAACCCAGTCCGTGTTTATGGGATGAAACACAGTAGAACTGAATAACGAGCAATGCTGGAGAGCTGGTGTTTATCTTCTAAATGGACGACGACCCTGAATGAACAGTTGGAGCTACAGTGTAGAATAATAGTGTATTCATGTCCTAGAATGGTCTAGTCAAAGCTTGGGCTTTAATCAAGAAGAGATGCCAACAGATTCCTCAGAATTGGAACAAATAGCAGTCTCTATGATTAATGTTTGAAGGCATAATCCAGCAGGCTTTATGTCGAAATTACACAAAAAAGTGTTTTTCAGAGTGTATGTAGCATACATGTATCGAATTTAAGCCATTTCATAATCATACATCATTCTATTTCGGTGCACCATTTGAAATGCAACAAAAAATATATTTTTAGAAAGCATTATTTATTGTATAAAGCATTTTCTATGGTAGTCGTCTGAGTTATTGTTATTTATTTACTGTTTATATCATGTAAACTATCTGTATGAGGCATTAAAACTGTAAAAGGTTCAAGTAAAATACAAGTTTCTTTTATCTAATTGGTGTAAATCAAGTGGGTGATTCAAACTCAACGTTGTGACCTGTCTATTTAAATTAAGCTTAATTAGTCGTGTTTAAATGTAGCTTGCATCTCCCTAAAGGGGAAGCACGGCGTTTTGCTGTCGGATATATTAAAGGAAACAACGAGGCTCATTTCCTTTAGCATTCAGAGAACAGCAGTTTGATCAAAGATCCTTCCTGCTAATCTCATTCAGCAGTTTTCCTAAAGCAAACATTTCACACATGCAGAGCTCAGGGGGTAAAGCTGCAATAATGCTGCCCAGAATGCTGTCTCTTCCTGCATGGTTCTGTATCCCAGAGCTAAAAGACGTATGGCAACAGTTTTTATAAAGGATGATTACATACACTCACTGGCCACTTTATTAGGTACACCTACAGCAGCTACAGCAGCAGAAGACCACACCGGGTGCCACTCCTTTCAGCTAAGAACAGGAAACTGAGGCTACAATTTGCACAAGCTCATCGAAATTGGACAATAGAAGATTGGAAAAACGTTGCCTGGTCTGATGAGTCTCGATTTCTGCTGCGACATTCGGATGGTAGGGTCAGAATTTGGCGTCTACAACATGAAAGCATGGATCCATCCTGCCTTGTATCAACGGTTCAGGCCGGTGGTGGTGGTGTCATGGTGTGGGGAATATTTTCTTGGCACTCTTTGGGCCCCTTGGTACCAATTGAGCATTGTTGCAACGCCACAGCCTACCTGAGTATTGTTGCTGACCATGTCCATCCCTTTATGACCACAATGTACCCAACTTCTGATGGCTACTTTCAGCAGGATAATGCGCCATGTCATAAAGCTGGAATCATCTCAGACTGGTTTCTTGAACATGACAATGAGTTCACTGTACTCAAACGGCCTCCACAGTCACCAGATCTCAATCCAATAGAGCATCTTTGGGATGTGGTGGAACGGGAGATTTGCATCATGGATGTGTAGCCGACAAATCTGCGGCAACTGTGTGATGCCATCATGTCAATATGGACCAAACTCCCTGAGGAATGCTTCCAGCACCTTGTTGAATCTATGCCACGAAGAATTGAGGCAGTTCTGAAGGCAAAAGGGGGTCGAACCCGTTACTAGCATCGGGTACCTAATAAAGTGGCCGGTGAGTGTATATGCAATGTTATTTAAATAATCCAAATCTATAATTCAACTAAATATAAGCTTTAAGAAAACAAATATGCAAGTGATTCAACCTAAGTTCTCAGGGAATTTCATAGACCCGTCAGAAATGCAGGATCTTTGCAGAACTATTTCATTTTCATCGCTTTATTTGCATTTAAAGTCTCCCTAAAAACACTCGGTTGACTTAAGCAGAGAAAAACGTGTCGATGATTTGCGTATGGAAGTTAAACGTCCTCTCGGGAACAGATTCCTTCTTTTACCCAGAGGCTCTGCTCTGCTTGTACAGTTATTTATCTGTCCAGCATGGGTTTATTCTTTGGTGTTTTATTTATTTTTTTTCCATTTTGCTTTTTATCTTCAGCTCTTAATAAAACAAACCACGATGCTTGTTAAGTTCCCACAGCGTGCCTGTTTATAGTCTGGCCTCTAGGAGTAACAAGAACATCATTAATTCTATTAGCTTTACAGCCTGCTCATTCACAGCTTTACTTACCGCTACAGAGCGGTGAAATTTCTGCCCCCGGTAGAGAAATCCATTTGTTTACCAAATTGAGCTTATCTGAAGAAAATAGAAGCTTGGTCGAATATTATACCGCTGAGCAATTAGTGCATGCTGCCTTCGTTTTGTTTAGTCCCCCGAACACACACACACCTCACCTTGGTAACCTCTTATATTCTCTCTTTCTTACCACCGCCAAAAACAAATTAACGATGCCATGTTTTATTTTTCCGAGGGCAGTCCGGCCTTCTCTGCATGGTTAAACAGCTCCTACCAAATTGCATAATTCCAACTGAAGCTTCCCGCACCCCAAACCTTGCATTACCAAACATCAGATCCACTGAGCAGGGGCTTTGGTGATTGGTGGTCCCACTGAAAGCTGTTTGAAATGTATTTCACTCAGTCTAATCACATTAGTGCCGCATTTATTAGCTGGTTGTAAGCTGTCACTGCTCCTGAAGTCTATTGGAATTCTCTAGACTCCGAAGCTGCATTGCAGTATTTTAGTAATTGCAAAGAAAGGCTCTGCGTGTCTCCGAAGAAAAGACACGCCATCAACTTCCTGCCAGATGTCATTTTCAGTCTCCCTCTGCATGAAATGCTGTCATTACTTTATGTGCATCACAGTCTCCTTGCAAAAGAGTTCATGCTAAAATGGTCCAGCATGGATTTTAGATTAGATTCAACTTTGTCATTACACATGTACAGGTACAAGGCAACGAAATGCAGTTTAGGTCTAACCAGAAGTGCAATAGCAGCAAGTGCAGGATAAATAATGGTTCCATAAATACAGGACATGGGTTTCTACTGAATAAGTATAGAGATGAATACTATTATAAATAATGAATACAATATATAGATCACTAGTGTTATGAACTAAATTTACAGCTGGATATGTACCGAATATAACATACAGATGGATATTACTATTAAAAAAATGTTTTTACAGTTATGTGCAATAGCATAATATACAGATGGGTTTTACTATAAAATAAATAGAGTTTGGCCAGAAGCTATCTAAATTAAAGTGCAGTGGAAGGTAATTGCATGTTACAGTTAAAGTACGTTATTGCAGATGTAAATGTAAACAATTGGTGCTGTGAATAAACAGTCGGCAGTGCAAATTAATAATCAGTCAAAGTGAGTAATGCAAGATGCATATAAAGACTTGTTGTGTTGTGTGGGATATTGAAAAAGTGATAAATAAATCCTAATGATGGGCTCTGCGTCGATATTCTGTCTGTTTCGTCTATTTTTAATCAAATTCAGCGCAACTTACTTCTTTTCAAAAATCACCCAGTTATTAAATAGAGTGCACATATTTCTAAATGGATCTTGGCTTAAATTGTGAAGGCTGACCAAGTTTCATGGTTTTTGACATTTAAACAAAGGAAGAACAGCAGCAATAAAATCCATCCCTTCAATCACAAAAACTGTACTTTTACAGTTCAATGTTGCAGATCTCTGCCCAGGTCCCCCTTGAAAATGAGATCCAGATCTCAATGGGGTTTACCCGGTTAAATAAAGAAATTAAATTATAAAAAAAAAGAAAACATGTTATTATCTTGTGTTTATCCTAGTTTTTAATAGTATTCAAAGTTACCCTCTGTTTTTTTCTCACCAATTTCCTATCAAAATTGCTCCTTTATTTCATTCACTTCTACCACGTCCACTTTATAATTACAATGAGTCCCCCCTAGGGGGCGCACACCCAGCTTTTGGAACCAGTGCATTTACTGTAAGTGTTAAACATCTCGCATGCCCTTTTTTTTTTTAGATTAAATTAGAATTCAACTTTATTGTCATTTACTGTCACAAGCAAAAAGCAACAAAATGTAGTTTGCATCTTTCCAGAAGTGCTTATTTTCATCTTTTCATGATTAAAAGAGCATATATCAGCTGTAAGCCTAACGAGGTTTCTCTGTGTGGGAGAAAAGCAACATCAAACATCACCGCCAAGGCATCCTAACATTGAAACATGGTGTCAGCATCAGGCAGTGGGAATGCTTTTTCAAAAAACGGAGCTTAGGGGAATGTTGATGTGGTTGCACTAAATCTGGGGAAATCCTGTTGAATCTGAAGCAGAGACTCAACCTCCAGCAGGACGACCACAATAAGCACGCTTCTCAGAGCTATTATGGAGTGTTTAAACTAAAAAAGAAGTCTTTCATTTTAAAAAAAGGCGTAGTTTAAGCCCAAACCTAAATACAGTTTAGAATTATACATATTGTTTGTCTCTAGATGTGTAAGCAGAGATGGCAAAAGTACTCACTTTCCGTACTTGAGTAAAAGTACAGATACTTGTGTTAAAAAATACTCTGGTAAAAGTGGAAGTACTGATTAAACTTCTTTACTCAAGTAAAAGTAACAAAGTACAGGCTTGTAAATTTACTTAAAGTATAAAAGTAAAAGTAGAAACCACTTTTTTCATGCCGTTGCCTACATTTTAAATGGATGTCTGCCAATAGGACTAGATCTCCGTTGTGTTCATTTTCAATCATCTCGTCGTCCATGCTACTATGCTAACGCCACCGCCACCAAGCTGCAATGATTTGCCGCCAACGAATACCGCCGAATCTGTCGATTCATCTTGTAGTGGTGCGTCAAATGCAACGTAGATTCCCATCCAATCAGATTGAATTTGGTATTGATGACGTGAAAAATAATAACGGTAACTCCATTGAAATGATTCAAAACTAAAGTAACGAGCCAATTTTTAAAAATGTAAGGAGTAGAAAGTACAGATATTTGTGTAAAAATGTAAGGAGTAGAAGTAAAAAGTCGCCATAAAAATAAGTAGTAAAGTAAAAATATCAGAAAAATCTACTTGAGTACAGTAACGAAGTATTTGTACTTCGTTACTTCCCATCTCTGTGTGTAAGGGTGTGTAAAGTAGATAGTTAACACTTATAATTAACATTTATTCAAAAGTCATATAAAAGTATTTTATTTTTTGTATAAACACATTAAAGTTTGGGATGTTTAAAAGCTACTATGAATGCTTTTACCAACAGAGGGTTAAAAGTAAAGGCGCTTGGCTTTAATGTGTCCATGTTTTCCAGCCGTGCCCCAAAAAGCAGCAGGATTAGTAATCTAGCAGCACTAAGACAGAGAGGCTTGCTTGGCCGGTGGGCACTAACATTCATTAAGATACCATTAAGATACTAAAGAGCTCCCGTCGTTAATCATTCAAGTCATAAAACCCCAAATAAAAGCTGCAGCAAACACCTTTATCTCTGTTTTTTTTTTCCTGCTCCTCTCTACCTGCTCTCCGTTTGCAAACTGACCTATTTAAGGTTCTCCTTTCCATCCCTTCGTCTTTCTTTGCTTCACTTTGTCATTTTAGATTAAATCTCCCATCACTCACGAACACATGCCTGCGCTGCCACGTTCAGGTCTTTTTAATGATGCAAGACCAGAAAGTCATCACACTTTATAACATCTTGTTCTTTCTGGCTAATATTTCCTTATGGTTGGAAGGTGTCTTTCCTCAAAGCTCAGGGGAGAAAGATGTTGCAAACAAGAAAAGAAAGGGGCTGCTTTTACCTATTACTGTCTCGTCATTAGAGACGCATGAATATAAAATGGACAGAAATAGGGAAGGATCACTGTATGGAAGAGGATTAGGGCCACTGGAGGAAAAAAAAAGTTAGCTGATTTTTAAATTTTATATCAGTTTAGTATGGGATAAAAGTCAGAATTCTGAGAAAAAAGTCAGAATTCTTAGAAAAAAGTCAGAATTCTGAGATTAAAGTCAGAATTCTGAGATTAAAGTCAGAATTCTGAGGAAAAAGTCAGAATTCTGAGGAAAAAGTCAGAATTCTGAGGAAAAAGTCAGAATTGTGAGATTAAAGTCAGAATTGTGAGATTAAAGTCAGAATTGTGAGAAAAAAGTCAGAATTGTGAGAAAAAAGTCAGAATTGTGAGATTAAAGTCAGAATTGTGAGATTAAAGTCAGAATTGTGAGATTAAAGTCAGAATTGTGAGATTAAAGTCAGAATTGTGAGAAAGAGTCAGAATTGTGAGAAAAAGTCAGAATTGTGAGAAAAAGTCAGAATTCTGACAAAAAAGTCAGAATTGTGAGAAAAAAGTAAGAATTCTGAGAAAAAAGTCCGAATTCTGAGATTAAAGTCCGAATTCTGAGAAAAGAGTCAGAATTGTGAGATTAAAGTCAGAATTCTGAGAAAAAGTCTGAACTCTGAGAACAAACGTCAGAATTCTGAGGAAAAAATTCAGAATTCTGACTTTTTTCCCATACTAAACTGAAATAAAATTTAAAAATCAGTTAACTGTTTTTCCCCCAGCGGCCCTAATCCTCTTCTGTATCACTGATATGCAGGACAAATACTTTGAAAAATTGAAAGGATTAATGTATCAAATGCATCAATCTTTGAAATCTTGTTTTTGGGGGGAGCAGGTTACAGACAAAATCCCATGAGGTGAGATATGTCAAGGTTTAAATAACAATGATTTTGTGATCTGTTCATTTGTTTCATTCCAAATCTCCCTATCAGCCGACATCATTTCTAAACACATCCAAATGTCTTTAATAAGACCAACATGTCGGACATATGAGGCAGGCCTGCTGCTCCCTCGTTAAAGAGTTAAAGAAACTGTTTAAAATCAGCGCTTTAATTAAAATCTTTCAACAAGTCAGTGTGTTATGAACCGGGTCAGTTCAGTGTCTCTTGCAGCCATCTAAAAGGTCAACACCTTCACATATAGTAACAGCACACTATATTACTTAATTAAACCATGACTGTGGCTGCAGGGAGACTTTCACCTTGAGCGCTGATGAGAACTCAGATTTCTCCTGCTCTTTGCTAACCTCAGTAATCAGCCTTACATCCTTCATCCCAAATCAATACCAAAGGTCCTTCATTGTTCTGTGTCGGTGTGTTCTTGCGTCTTCGTGTCCTGTGTGTTTGTATCGGTGTAAGCGCGGGTTATAAATCATGTGTTTTCCATTCTGGAACATGTTTATGACCTGCAGCTCTGGCTCAATCAGTGTCTCTGCGTGTGTAGCACTGCTAGGTGTGTAGATGTTTATATATATTAAACCTTTTTGTGTTTCTTGTTTTGTTTTTTTTCTTCAAAGGTTTCCTTTATCCAGAATCTGGTGTTCTGTGTAGAGAGAGCCTACAGGGTGCCGGACTACGGCATGTGGGAGCGAGGCAGCAAATACAATAACGGCAGCACCGAGCTGCATTCAAGGTCAGTCTGACTAATGGAAAAAAGACACTAAGATGCTGCAGCCTCTACTGAAACCCATCAGTTATGGCGATAAAATTTGAATTTCGATTAAATGGAAACACGGCTAGTCTGCCTTCTGCAAAGGCCGACTTGGGTTCGAGGAGACAGAAGCAGACACACAAAAAGAAGCAGGTATACAAAAGGCAACTGTCAACCAGCTCCACAGGCGGCCATCGTCCAGGAAACACACAGCCAGGCAGATGAGCTCCGAGCCGGCACCGACGTCACAGAGAAACAGGACTACACTGAAAAACAGACCAAGCTCCAATATCTAAAAACAAAGGTGTTGATGGCAGCAGCACAGCTGATATTTCTCTCCAGGATGGAGTCACAGCCAAACAGGAACAGACCAGATGAAGCTACTATGAGAAAAAGCAGAGAGAGCAGAACGTTAGAGATTGAACTAACAGATTCTTCAGAGTGGAAAAATAAAGACAGAATGAAGCAGAATGATGAAAAATGGGTCCCCATGTCCTCCAGGATAACCTGAGCCACTCTATGAGCTTTATCAAAAAGGAAAGTTTAAGCCTAGCCTTAAAAAGACTAAAACTGGTAGTTAGTTCCACAGGAGAGGAGCCTGATAAATAAAAGATCTGCCTCCCATTCTACTTTCAGAAATTCTAGGAACCATGGGAAACCAGCAGACTGAGAGCAAAGTGCTTTCTTAGGAACATAAGGAACAATCAGACTGATATAAGACAGAGCTTGGCTATTCAGCAATGAAATTGCTGTTGAACAGCTAACATGCATATATACACAAAGCCAACCAACCCCTCCGTCCCCTGCTCTGCTTTGTCAGTTACCATGTTATCACAATACTAGTTTTAAGCTGTAGCCCAAATTTGAAGATACAATGAAATGATTTAATATTTCCATACAAAATATAGGGTGTGTTCCTCTTTTCTCTTTGTTCTCAAAAAACAATTTCTCCTCAGCAATGGCCTTGTGCTTTAGCAGCATGGTCACTATATTCAAGGTCAGATCTTGGCATCTTAGCTCTTCTGTTACCGAACAATTATGTAGAAAAAGTTGATATGACCATACATCTCAATGATGCCATGCCAAATTGAGCTTTCTCTGTAGATGCTATTTACCTCAAAACAAGCAAAAGCATTGAAATATACACTATATTGCCAAAAGTATTTGCTCACCCATCCAAATTATTGGAATCAGGTGTTCCAATCACTTCCATGGCCACAGGTGTATAAATTCAAGCACCTAGGCATGCAGACTGTTTTTACAAACATTTGTGAAAGAATGGGTCGCTCTCAGGAGCTCAGTGAATTCCAGCGTGGAACTGTGATAGGATGCCACCTGTGCAACAAATCCAGTCGTGAAATTTCCTCGCTCCTAAATATTCCACAGTCAACTGTCAGCTGTATTATAAGAAAATGGAAGTGTTTGGGAACGACAGCAACTCAGCCACGAAGTGGTAGGCCACGTAAACTGACGGAGCGGGGTCAGCGGATGCTGAAGCGCATAGTGCGAAGAGGTCGCCAACTTTCTGCAGAGTCAATCACTACAGACCTCCAAACTTCATGTGGCCTTCAGATTAGCTCAAGAACAGTGCGCAGAGAGCTTCATGGAATGGGTTTCCATGGTCGAGCAGCTGCATCCAAGCCATACATAACCAAGTGCAATGCAAAGCGTCGGATGCGGTGGTGTAAAGCACGCCGCCACTGGACTCTAGAGCAGTGGAGACGCGTTCTCTGGAGTGACGAATCGCGCTTCTCCATCTGGCAATCTGATGGACGGGTCTGGGTTTGGCGGTTGCCAGGAGAACGGTACTTGTCTGACTGCATTGTGCCAAGTGTAAAGTTTGGTGGAGGGGGGATTATGGTGTGGGGTTGTTTTTCAGGAGCTGGGCTTGGCCCCTTAGTTCCAGTGAAAGGAACTCTGAATGCTTCAGCATACCAAGACATTTTGGACAATTCCATGCTCCCAACTTTGTGGGAACAGTTTGGAGCTGGCCCCTTCCTCTTCCAACATGACTGTGCACCAGTGCACAAAGCAAGGTCCATAAAGACATGGATGACAGAGTCTGGTGTGGATGAACTTGACTGGCCTGCACAGAGTCCTGACCTCAACCCGATAGAACACCTTTGGGATGAATTAGAGCGGAGACTGAGAGCCAGGCCTTCTCGTCCAACATCAGTGTGCGACCTCACAAATGCGCTTCTGGAAGAATGGTCAAAAATTCCCATAAACACACTCCTAAACCTTGTGGACAGCCTTCCCAGAAGAGTTGAAGCTGTTCTAGCTGCAAAGGGTGGACCGACGTCATATTGAACCCTATGGATTAGGAACGGGATGTCACTTAAGCTCATATGTGAGTCAAGGCAGGTGAGCAAATACTTTTGGCAATATAGTGTATATATATATATAAAAAAAAAATGGCTTGAGAATAGAATCATTAAAAGACGCCATAATTGTGACTTTATCACTGCTGGTGAACAATATAACCTTCAGCAGTGAGCAAATAACCTCCATCTAAGAAAATGCACAGTTCTGACGTGTGGCGGTGAACTTCTGTTGTTTCTCCTCAATTTATCCTCCAAAGTCAAACAGACTTCTTCTCCTCCCCTAACATCTTGATAAAGATCCTCAGATCCTGTCATGGATTATCTCTCTTTCTCTGACAACTCAAGACTGTTCGCCAAGATGTCCTGGAGGAAAGATAATTTTAATACTATTTGAGTTTCTTGTCTCTTTGACTTTCTAGTTTTTACCTCTCGAGAACATTTAACCCATTTAATCTATTAAATAGATTTAAGATTAAGGATAATTTTGACTGACATAGCATGTCTAATCTGGGCAGCATTGTTTCAAGTTTTAATGAATCAGATGTAATCTGATGCACTTTATTTGGTATCTGCCTTTTCTTTCAGTAACCTGGGAACATAAATACAGCAACGCCTTTCTAAGAATATGAAAGTGTAAAAACGTGTGATTGCCAGATTATCAAGGCTGCTGCTCACTGTTATTGCATTTTGTCAGGTCTAAGCACCTAAAACATCATACATTCATTTAGGGAAAGAAAGAAGGCACAGAGACGATTAATTTAGTTTTACTCGTGAAGAGAGTAGGAAGAGACTGCGGAGTTTACAATTCTGCAACCCACTCTGGCGGTCTTCAGCCTTCTTCTCGCTATTTATTAAAGTCAGAGGGGAGGTCCCTAGTTGCACAAGCTGAGGTTGCGCTAAAGGAATAGGAAACAAGAAATGCAATTCTATTTGCAGCCTCAGTAAACGGGTCAATTTGCATTTAAATGTCTTGCGGTCAAATGGTCCGAGAACCTCCTGGTTTCGTTAAGCTTGAGCAATACTTCCTGAGAGTTGACCTATACTGCTTGTGCAACACCTCTCTGGAACAGTAATATGTCACAGATTATACATCATAAGAACAAACATTAAGTATCTTACACATAATTATTCCAACACATTTAAAAGAACTTTCATGGTAAACTATTGAAAACAAAAATGTACCCTGTCCCGATGTAGATGAACACTATTAGTTCCACAACATTGATCCCAATGTACAAGTACTATTCACAAAGAATATGAAAAAAAACAATTCCCCAAAGACAAAATCAATGAAAAGTTCTACTGGATTCACTTTGTATTAGTCCTTTTCCTTTCTCAAAGGTAGGCAGCAGCTTGACAAAGCCATGATGGCAATTATTTTACATCCAAGTAGTATGCAGTTCTTCATATAAACACAAACATATCAATTTGAAAGAGATGGTATTGGTATAATATCGGTATCAGCCAATACTGCACAGCCAGGTATCGGTATCTCGGCCAAAAAATGGCATCGGTGCAACTCTAATTAAAACACAAAAAAGTGGGTGTATAATTCAAGTTATCTATTCTGTTAGTCCTATAATCACAGTTATTGACTAAACGGTTAGGGGAAAAATGCATCTATATCTTTTCAGAAAGGCATTGATGTATAATAAAATTTGGATTATCAAGGTGGTTTCCAAGAAAACCACCACCTTTTTTATCTACCCAGCCTCCCCAGTGGCCTAATAACATGATCTTTTCCACTTTTGGCCAAATGTCTCAGCTCTCTACTAATAAGAAATAATTATGGAAGGTTATTGTCAGGTCTAAGCACATAAAACATCATACATACATACAGGAAAAGAAAGAAGGCACAGAGACAATTAATTTAGTTACTCGTGAGGAGAATAGGAAGAGACTGCAGAGTTTACAAATCTCCACCCCACTCTGCAGTCTTCAGCTTTCTCCTCGCTATTTATTGAAGAAAAGGGGATGTCCCTAATTACACCAGCTGAGGTTTAACTAAAAGGAAAGGGAAACAAAAGGATCTTACTTTAAACCTCAGCACATATGTTAAAACAAAGCATGTGGTTGTTTTACAATTGAATTGTTCCAAGAACACATGTTTAGAAGAAACATGTGATAGAGGATGTTCAGGCCTCCTTCACAACCCGGCCGTTGCATGACCTTTATCTGGAACAATCTTAAGCAAGAGTTAATAAAAGATGAATCACACATTATACATCATAGTATTTCATTAGAACACAACCCATGAAAAACAAACAAAGTAAGAGTATAAATAAAATATTTCTAACAGTTATTTATCTCTTATTTTAATTTGAGACTATGCACATTGCTTCCTATTTGTGACTTGATTCTAAAATATAAACACCTGTTAGGCCTCATTTGAACCATGCAAAGACTGTAGCAGGAGGATAAAAATAAACGTTAACTTTTTGCAGGTTTTTTGAGAGACTTTCTTGGCTGCATCAGGAATATAAAAATGTATTCCTCTCCATAGTTAACTAGGTTCTCTGCCCATGGATACTTTATGCATTGTACTGGCAGTTGAACGGGTAACAAGCCAGGGGAGAAAGGCACACATGGCTCCAAATTGCACATTAAGACTGGCCGTGAAAAAAAAGAAAAGAGTTAAGTGAGGGTTTCAAAATAAAAATGAATCTGGTTGAAGGGACACAGAAAACCTTTCACACCTTTGCAACATTTCCACTGATTGACCAGAATATCCTTGAGGCGATCTGACACAAGTAGCAGCAGCAGTATGGTTGGATTACTTTTTCTGATGTATTCTACAAATACTCTGAGTGCAGCAGTGGAATGGTTACTTTGACTCTGATATGTGGTTTTCTGAGCTCTCTGTCATCCTGCCATGTCTAAAGGACTATGGCGAGGGTGACCTTACTGATGCTGCTGTTATGCCAGATTATATGGTGCTTACAACAAACCACATGTAGGGATGTGGAGGAGTCTGTGGGTTTTCCGTTATCAGAATTGACTATGTATGAAGATATATGCATCACTGAATGTCACTTTGATAATGAAAAATAAACTGTCTGAAAAAAGTTTCAAATTTGACCTTGCATTTGATCCTGCTGTAATGTTTTAAGCACATACTTGTCCTGCATGGTTGAAGGATGATTCCACTGGTCTATCAGTCCCTACGATGCATATTTTTTCTGCTGGACATAGCTGTCATTTTTCTTTAAATTTTTCAGCCTGATCAAAGGTTTTGTGGTTGTTTGCATCCGTCTGAGAACAGAATAAACAGCTTGTTTATAACACAATGGCCTAAAACATCTGATTCTATTTCTAGAACTCATCTAATGTTCTCCAATGATACTGAATACATTTCTGAAACATCCCCAAAGATATTAAAGTCATGCTTTTCCTCAAAGTTCCTTACCTAATTCTATTTACGGGGCAATCTAGACTGGGTGAAAGGGAATCAGCAGTGAATAGTTTTGGGTTTTTTTTTATCTGCATTGCAATCAAAGTGGTCAGTCACTGTGAAATTCACTCCTATATTCTTTCCTACTTTTTGCATTATTTGCAATAGACTGCAATCTCAGGAACATCCAGCTTTATTAATCTTTGACAGATTTCACAGGATGTGAATCAGGCAGAATTTCATGAATGCAAATGGAATAATTCAAAGATGCAATCAAATATACGTTATTGCTTTACCAAATCTAACAGATTCCTTCAGCCAGTGTTCCTTAACATTGTTTGCTTTCTGTAACGCTCAGTGTTTCTCCTCATTGCAGCTCGGTGGGCCTCGCTAAAGCTGCTCTGGAGGCCATCAATGGCTTCAACCTGTTTGGAAACCAGGTATTTTAGTAACGCATATTTTTTCTGACTGGTTTAATGTTTGCATTTTACTCTGTATTAAATGACTTTAAACTAAGGGTCTCCTTGAAGAATTCAAAATGGAGCTCTGGCTCGATGCTTGGGTCTGTTTCAACAGATGTTTGCACACACTGTGATCGATGGCCACCGCTGATCCCCGTTTGGCTTCCTACCTGCTGTTTTGCACAATCCATTAGTGCATATATTCTCTTTTTTCTTGCTGTGCAACACTAAAAAGAGACTCGTTTATTAGACCTGACAATAGATTAGAAGCATTTCTTTATGCCCCTTCATCTCAGCAACTGGACTTTATCCAGGAAATGCTTATCTGGCCTTTAAATCCATCAGAGAAGAGGATTCATAAATCCTTATGTGTCAATGCCGGCTTTAGTATAAAGCTGTATTTTTCCCTTTCTGAGAACGGAAATATTTGAACCACGCCGGAAAATAAGAGACAAAGCGCTCAACAAACCTTACATACATGAATGCAGCGTGATTTGAGTTCTGTTAAAATCAATGAAATGTAGGGTAATTGTAGGTTTTGGGTTTCTGGCTCCTTTAAGGAGCCTCCAGCATTTGGTTTGTGGGATTAGAAAAAAGGAATTGAAAATTTGCAGGTTGGACCTCAAAGGAAAGCAGGACAGGTCTTATCAGCAGATCTCTACCCAAAATGGAGTATGTTTTCAAGCTGAGCTTGTTAAATGAATTTACTGAGGTGTCAACTTTTTGATCCATGCTGTGCGGAGCATCTGTAGATGTGATTCTGTGTGTCATCAAGTCTGTTTTTCCTGTGTGGGAACGCTTCTGCACCAGCTCTTCGCTTTCTTATTAATGACTCTTATCAATCTTGATTCCCCTGCTGACTCTCAGCCGTCCAAAACCAAATGCAACTCCCTCAACCCATTTAATACAAACTGGACTCTGCTATGGCGCTTATCAGCGACTCCAGGCCGTGTGAATCACATTTAGCTTTAATACTGGCTCAATGGATTCTCAGCTTTCAGGTTGAGGGAACTTTGATTTCGTTTTACTGACCACCGCTCCCCTCCTAGCAGCTGCAACTATATAGGGACGGCAGCTTTTCTGGTGAAACAAACTGAACCAAACAAATAAAACTAATATAGTCGACCTTTAAACCACTTGTAAGGCTCTCCTTACATTCATGTCAAAGCTACTTTCCGTTGTATTTTTTTTATATTAAAAGCATCTGCATGTCTTAGATTAGATTCTCCATGAAGGTATTTGAAATAGAATGCATGTTGTTCTAAATGAAGCTTTATTCACTCTCCTTCACTTATTTTACTATTCAAGTTTTTGTTTTTTTCACCCACTGAGAGGATGTAACCAGAATCAGAAATACTTTAATAATCCCAGAGGGAAATTATTTTTTTTGATGCTCCAGTTACAGTTTTATATATATATATATATATACACATCCAACTACACAAGATAATAAAGATAAAAAAGATAAAATATATACACATATAGCTCTTCTGTATATATATATATATATATATATATATATATATATATATATATATATATATATATATATATATATATATATATATATATATATATATGCATATGTAAAACTAAATCCAAGTAAAGTGATAAATCCAAGTAAATTGATAATCCAAGTAAATTGATAATCCAAGTAAATTGATAATCCAAGTAAAATGATAAATCCAAGTAAAGTGATTAATCCAAGTAAAGTGATATGTGGCGTGCAAAAATATTGCATAAATGTCAATATCGGGGGAGGAGTCTTCTGCTGAAGGAGCTCGTGCCTCTTTCAGCAGAAACATGCCTCTTTAACAGATTAAAAAACTGAATTTATTTTGTTAATAAACATAACAAAAGTCAAACGAAGTAATTGAGGCAATAAACCACGTCTGTCAATTCCAATCAATTTAGGTCGATTACTAAATCAATAAATAGACATAATTTGCTGTTTAAAGATTTACTGAGAGATACCTAATGTCTACCTAGATGTAGAGTAACTAGAATGTTGCAGAGGTTCATCCTAACCCACAGATTTAATCGCAGTTACTGTAAAAATGTTTCAGGGAAACGTCACCAGCAACTTTACCCTCCAGTACCGTGCTGCGCGGCAGGGCGCCGCCATTTTACAGTCAGAGCAATGAAGTCACATTAAATCCACTCACCTTAGGCCTAGGTTTCTCATTCACCAAGGTTAGGATTAGAGTTAAACCAAATGTATTTAATTCATTTTAGTTATTAAAGACAACAGACCTTTTGTTTAGGTTTCATATAAAAGTCACTGGGTAAATTATTATTATTATTTATTTGCCAAACTTTAATTGATAAAAATGTAAAAGATCAAGTAATGGTGAAAGATTGTTTAACCATTTCTAGTGACAGTTGGAACCATTGATATCAAAAAGTTTAAAATTGAGGTATAAGTTAGTATTTCAAATTGCATTGAGTTTTCAAATGAAATTATTGAAAAAAAAACGTATTAAAAAATATTTTGGCAAATGAAACAAATTGTATTTGTTCTGTCCCTATGCACAGTCACTGCATTTTAGTGGTAATGGATGTTTTTTTTAATCCTCCCCCCAACTAAGAAAGAAAACTGTGATTTAATAAATAACATAAAAAGCTCCTTGATTACATCCATGGTTCAGATGTTTTTTTGGTTTGTTTTGTTTCTTTACAATATTCTTATTTGCACATAGAAAAGAATAAAAGCTGTGCTCCTTTTATGTTTTCCTGTTTATTTTACAGATATATAATGATGTTATTCTTTTTTACAGAGTATTGCCTTTTAAATTCTAATTATTTAAATCACTTTAACCTACTTTGACTCAGGAAACAAGTCAAGATTTGTGCAAACAGTCAAATAAAGCCTTTATGAACTGAAAAAAATGGAAATCTAGATAACTCATTAAAACAAGTGCCTTTGTTTTTGGATTAAGGAGGTAAAGGAGACATTTTGACAATGGAACAAGACGATTTACACTTAAAATAAGAAAACACAATTGCATTGTCTTATTTCAAGTGCATATTATCTAAGTTTTTTATTTTAAGAGTAAACATACTCATTCCAATGGCAAACTATCTAATTTACTTACTCAAATTAAGGGTAAATACAATTAAATTCAGACATTTTTACAAATTTCTAGATTGTTTTTTTTTTTTGTTTCACCTATAAATGTTTATAAATGTGTCTTAATGCTTTCCTTGCCCTGGTCCAGTGGCAGTTAGCTTCTAGTTGCTTTATTTATTGTACAACATGTAGCCAGGAAAAAAAACTGGGGTCATTATTATCTAATGTCTGAATGAGTGGGAATCTTAAAAATAAACTATTAGAACAGTGTGTTAAATTAAACGTCCATGAATATAATGGAAAAGTGGTGGCGTTGGTTCACTCTTCTCCTACCCATCATACTGCACCCACTGTGTTCATAAAGCTGCCTTTATGTGTATGAATCTGTTCCCTGGCATTTCTACATCGATATAAAGCTGTTCGCTATAAGTGAAAAAGCTGTTTTCTGTCTGGTTCTTCCCAAATGTTGCACAGCTGCCTTCCTTTATGTCCAGCAATGCTTTGCACTATGTAAATAGCTAAAGGAAAGATTGCTGATTTGACTAAAAGCCCAGAGCTATTTGGAAAAAAAAAACATATTCTAGCAATAATCATACATTATGCATTAGACTTGCATTAAAATTGCTTGGCAGGAGTGACTCTGTTGCTTTTATTTGAGCACAGCTGATGAAGCAAGCTGGAACCAGAAAAAGGTTTGATCACTTAAAAAAAGGCTTGAACAGCTTTAACCCCCCCACCCCCGTTTCCTAAAGATATTCAAGTGCCCTGGATTAACAGCCTACGTTAGGGTTGCAGCACTTCATCTGCCTATAAGGACCTCCGCTCTCTGCTGTTCAAACACTCCCACATTCAACTTCAAACAAGCATGAAAGCCAGAAATATGTGCCTGAATTTACAGGGAAATGCTCTGTTTTGATGTTTAAAGGCACAAGGTTAGACATTAAGTGTTTGATTTTATTTATTTCTTTTCCTTTTCTCAAATAAATTGATGGATGACTTGCCAAGTGTGTTTGTTTGTGGGTGTGAGCACTATTAGTTTCTGCTTTTTTTCCTTTAAAGCATGAACAGTTCCTAAGTAACTGGTATTCTGTGTGTGTTTCCACTGCAGGGCTGCTCATGGTCTGTGATATTTGTGGATCTGGACGCCCACAACAGGAACAGACAAACTCTGTCCTCTCTGCTGCCCAGAGAGTCTCGCTCACATGTGAGTCCACTGCCCACACCTGCCTGATCCACTCAGTACAAAAACCTGAGCTCTAAGAATGTTTAAAAAAAAACAAAAATATGTTACAGAATTAAGGTAATATTTACTAGCCTCGTGAGACCATCCTGATCTCGCGAGCTTTCAGGGTTTCACTCGCAGATCAGTCTGGAGACTTTCCGTTAAAGAAAATTTGGAGCCGTTCACCAAACGAACGTCCAATCAGCGTTGGCTTTGAGGCGGGTTGAGGTGTGACGCAACGAGAAGCGCGACAGTTCAGTCTAAAGAACATGGCGGCTTCAGCCGATGAAACTAGCGTTAGCGTGGCTATCGAGCAAGTTTTATCGGAATTACAGAGTATTTCTTCACTGAAAGAAGAGCAAAACAGTGCTCTGGAGGCTTTTCTCAGAGGAAAAGATGTTTTTGCTCTTCTCCCGACTGGTTTCGGCAAGAGTAGCCTGGCTTGTGGTTGTGTCTTCGTCGTCGCTCTGTTAGTACGTCATATGCTTCGTTGATCTGATTGGTTTATTTGGCCCGTCTATCACCAACATAGGCCAATCAGCTAACCAGTATTTTTGCCCCTTCCCAAAATTACTTCAACGGAAGGTTTCCAGATGGATATGCGGAGCAAATCCATCTGGCGGAGTCGGGTTAAATATTTACTGGGTAGGACAATGTTATCCGTCATTACTCTCCTAGTGTTGGCCTAATGGTTAGAGCAGTGCACTGGTGCTCTGAGAAGGTTTCAAGTACCCGGTTTGATCCACACAGCCTCCACTCTGGGTCCCTGAGCAAGACCCTTAATCCCACACTGCTCCTCCGGTGCCTCACAGTGGCAGCCCACTGCTCCCTAATGGGATGAGTTAAATGTAGGGGTGGAACGGTTCACAAAATACACGGTTCAGTTCGGTTCACGGTTTCATTTTCACGGTTTTCGGTTTGGTTAATGTTGATTGTTAGCCTGAAATGTTGGTCATGTTGCTGTTAGCATAAACAAAACGTGTTGCGCAATGCTTGCACACTGTTTTTATCCACAGCTTTCTTTCCGCCGTCATCGTAGGTCACTCTAAATGCAAAGTGGTTCCATACAGCAGACCTATAAAGTGCTGCTGGCACGTCTTCCAACTCCTGTTCTTTCCCACTCGCCATACCCACACAGTTCTACACAACAACGGATTTTTTTCTGCTACGCTGCTTCGCTTCTTCTTCTTCTTGTTTACTACTGGTGGTTGGCTTTGGTCGCAGTACCGCCACCTTCTGCTCTGGAGTGTAAACGCTTCCCCTATGAGAAAAAGGAGCCGCGCATGAATCAAACGCAACACAGGCGAACTGAACCGAGACAGTCGAACCGAACAGTTCGGACGGTTTTCATAAACCGTTCCATCCCTGGTTAAATACAGATGTAAATTTCTGTGAGATTAATAAATTTCAGTTATTATTTAGTGCCATAAATGTAGGGATCAGCCCCTCGATCAGAATCTAAAGAGATCCTTCTTCTTTAAATACAACTTTTTGGTTTAACAATGGACAAGAGAATTACAACATTTAGTTTGCCTTAGATCCTATTATGTAGGGTTGTGGTAAGTTTTAAATGTATGGCATGCAGTAGCATCCGTTCATATTTTCCCTACCCGGACAAACGCCAGCCAAATGGCAGCCCACTTCCCTGCAACTCCCAGCAAAATACCCTCCAACTTCCTGCCACTTTTTCTCTTGACTCCACCCTTTCACTGAATTACAGGGTCTGACCAGGAGATGGCGCTTCTCTTTAGATCTTTTCTCCACAAATCATGACAGAATGTTTTAGCACAAAGATTGATGTTTAAAAAGGAATTAGTGGTTAGGGTATTTCTTTTGGAATCCAGAGGTGGAGAGAAAAAAAAACTCTTTTTACAGGAAGAAACCTGCAGCAGTGCAAGGCTCAGTGTGAACGTCTCTCTGCTGAGGCTGACTCGGTACTTTCTATGTGAGAGGAAGATTAGAAGAAGGTTAGTTGATCCTTAAATGGCTTCATCTAGGAGGGAAACTCTGAGGTAGGATTAAAGAAAGGATCAAAGGAAAACACGCAGTCAGTCAGCAGCTACGTCTGAAACAGACGGAGTTAAAAACTGTAAGAAGGGACCAAGTAGATCATCTCTGTCGCCATTAATGAGATTATTAACAACAATAATAATATCTTTTCAGACAAAGGAATTAATGTCTCTATTTCTAAGCACCAAGTCATCAAATATATTTTCAGATGCTGATGTTTTTACTGTTTGAAAAAACTGTTCAATAACAGATGCACAGTATATTGAGCAGATCTAGCTGCCTGCTCTCCTCCTGCAGAGCATCATGTTCTTTACAAGCTGCGATTAGCAAACATGTTTCACCAGTTCTTATCGGCAATGTTTTGGACAAAATGCAAATAATTGTGGACCGCCTCGGGCAACGAGCCTCCTTATTAATATTACCACAGTTCTGCAGAGCATAAGCAGACCTTTGACTGCAATGCAATTAGTCCAGTAATTGTGACTAGCTCGAAACAAGTTAAACAGACAGAGTAAACTATTCTGAAGACCAGAAAACATGGATTGGAATGGTAATTAGTTTACTCTAAGCTACAGGAAGAGTGAGAGCTACAGAAGTGACAGGTTAGCTCCGCTGCCACATGTTCCTTCTATCACAGAAAAGCAATAAGGCGATTTCATATGGAGAAAAAACGACAGTAAAGTGTACGAATGCACTCAAGGAAAATAAAGATCACCCTCAGGAGGCTTTTGGTGCACTCTATAGTGCTGAATAGGTTTCCTATGAAACCAACTTGTTGAAGATGGTGTATGTTAATGTTCTTCTTTAAAAAACATCCATGCAAAATTTAGACAAGTTTTATATTCTATTGTCGTTTTGTATACACAGAGTGTACACAAAACGAAATTTCGATCTAAAAAAGCTTAACGCTGAAATTGACATTTCCATTTATAAAGTGCAGCAGTGATCAAAATGTAAACAGTGTAGGAAAACTAGTTCAAAGACATGGTGCAAAAGGCATTGATTAGAAGGTTCAGAGCTTTGCAAAAAAGTTCTATTTAAAGGGATTTGAAAATTTGCTATATAGTTCAAATATCATGTTTACAAATGTGATGCAGTCTTGATTTGTGCTTTAATTAGAGCTTCAGCAGTTCAACAGTCTGATGCTAGTGGGGAAAAAGCTGTTGCAGAACCTGGTGGGCCTGCATTGAATGCTGTGAAGCCTCTTCCCAGAGGGCAGCGGAGAGAACGGTCCATGGTGGGGGGGTGAGGGGTCATTTATGATGGTACCGATCTGGGACACGCAGCGCTGGGATGAAATGTCTTTAATGGAGGGAAGAGGAGCCCCCATGGTCCTCTCTGATGTTCTCATCTTTCTTCCAGTCTGAGACGCTGCAGCCTCCACACCACACAGTGAGACAGCTGCTCAGAACGCTCTCTATGGTGCTTCTGGAGAAGGTGGTGAGAATGGGTGGGGGGAAGGTGGGCTCTCCTCATCCTCCGCAGGAGCACTTCTGTGCCCTTTTGACCAGTGAGGGTGTCTGTGATGTGCACCCCCAGGAATTTGTTGTTGCTGACCACCTCTGCAGCTGAGCTATCAGTTTCCCCTGGCATTA
This sequence comes from Cyprinodon diabolis, assembly GCA_030533445.1. Taxonomy (NCBI): domain Eukaryota; kingdom Metazoa; phylum Chordata; class Actinopteri; order Cyprinodontiformes; family Cyprinodontidae; genus Cyprinodon; species Cyprinodon diabolis. The sequence continues at coordinate 49,758,114 of CM060065.1, forward strand.
GGCTTATCTAGCTGATAGAAAACATAACAAACTCTCTGTAAAGGTGAAAAAGAAAATGAATACCCTGGAAATCGGAGTAGAGTCGTTGCTCCTCCATATCCATAGGAGCCAGCTGAGGAGGCTCGGGCATCTGTTCCGAATGCCTCCTGGTTGCCTCCCTTGGGAGGCGTTCCAGGTATGTCCCATTGGTAGGAGGCCTGGTCGAAGGCCCAGGACACGCTTGAGGGTCTATGTCTCTGGGCTGGCCTGATGTCGCCTCGGGGTCCCCCAGAACAGCTGAAAGAGGTGTGTGTGGATTGGGAAGTAAAAATACTCATTCCATTGGCAAATCATCTCATTAACCTACTAAAATTAAGGGTAAATCTACTTAATTTGAGACAGTTTTACTTATTTCTAGATCGTTTTTCCAGTGTGCTGGATGTTTCTTCCTGTTAAAAGGGAGTTTTTCCTCTCCACTGTCGCTACAAGCATGCTTAGTGTGAGGAATACAATCAACTGGTTTTCGTAGATAGAAAACTTTGAATCAGCTTGACTGTATGATCTGGTTGAACTGTAAAGTTCCTTCATGTGTTGTGAATTGGCGCTATAGAAATAAACTGAATTGAATTTAACTGAATCGAATGTGTTTTACTTTGTAATCTCTCTTCCTGCCAGACTCATGAAATTACTACTGAATGTCTGCGTAGTCCGACTAAAATACAGCAGGGGTCAATCTCATTTAGAGCCAAGTAATCCCCCTGCAGAGAATCATGTTGGATGTGATCATTCCCATTGACTCTTAGTGAGCGCTAAACGCCACGACCTCTTCCGACGCATTTTCTGTCAGATCGGAAGCAAAATCGGATTCGCTGTGTTCAGGGCTTCACTGTGAGACACAGCAGAGAGGCAGGCTCCATTAGCTTTCTGGATCCTCTGTTCCTCTGGGAATGTTTTCAGGCGGAGCCTCTCTGCACGCTTGGACTCTCACACATCAGGATTGCATCACTGCACTATAGTAGAGAACTTGTAGGTTTTAAATATGACAAAAAATCGGTAAAAGTGTTTATTTTATTAGAACTACCAGCATCTCCTATGTCTGCTTTTATCCAGTAATTCTACCTTTTTTCTTTGCATCTCTGCTGGGTAATGGAGCTACATCTTTAGCTTTTTGTTCTAATTTTTTTTATTGTTTTTATTCAGTGCACATATTTATGAAGGCTGTCGATTATTTATATCAAAATACATTTTGATTACATAAACATCCCGGAAATGTGATCCACAGACTGCAGATCTGGTCTTTTATTTCTAACTCTGACAGGCTCCACTTTGCTTTCATTGAGCTAACTTCCTGCCTGGATAATTCGTAGAAATGGAGCGCCGAAAATAGAAAAGCTTCCTATTTTAGAGAAACGGCCCGTCCTTCTGACGCTTTCAGAAATACGCCCCTCCGATTGACCTCTGGCTGACTGCAGATCCGCACGTCGATTGGAACACAGGGAAGTGGCTCTTCCAGCAGATGGCGCCATGTCTACTTACCGTAAATTCCAGACTATAGGGCGAACCTGATTACAAGCCGCACGCTCTAATTTTAGAAAGAAAATCAATTTTGTACTTTTATAAGCCGCATCGGATTTTAAGCCGCAGGTTTCCCACGTTGTATGAGATATTTACAAATAAAGATATTACACGTGAGCATTTTTTTAACGTTTGATGTAATCCATATGATAAAACAAACAAATACGGTACATATTATGAATGCTTTTTTTTTTTCAAACTACCTGTAACACATTTAAATATACGTATGTGTCGGTAACACGCAAATAACGCTGCATATACTGGTACTTTTAATTGAACAATGCACAGAACATTGCAGCCGACCAGGAAAAGTATGAATCACTTTCTTCTTCCTCCTGCGCACTAAAACCCTCAAAGTCCTCTTCTTCAGTGTCTGAATACTCATCAATAAAATTGATGAGTATTCACATCTTTTTCGCGCCATTAAAAAAACACGTATTTGCCGCACTGTTCAAACAGCGGGAAAAAAGTAGCGGCTTATAGTCCGGAATTTATGGTATGTCAGCTCATTGCACCAGGTGCTAGATTTATATTAAGGCTCAATAAGGACAGACACTGGAAAAAATCAAAATCTAGATAAGTCATTTTTTTCTTAAAATAAGTGTGTTTGTTCTTAAATTGAGAAGGTATAACAGACATTTTGCCAATGGAACAAGACAATTTACATTTAAATAAGGAAACACAATTGCCTTTTTATTATTTCAAGTGCATTTTATCTAAATATCTTATTTTAAGAGCAAAAATACTCATTCCATTTTGCAAATCATCTCATTAACCTACTAAAATTAAGGGTAAATGCACTTAATTTGAGACAGTTTTACTTATTTCTAGATCGTTCTTCCAGTGTATATTACCTTATTTTTAGCATGTTCTTTTTGATTGGCATACAACCTTTGAGGCAACAACCCTCCCTTTCTGGCTGTTTTCTGATTTTTCCTGAAGCTTTGTGCATATTTGATAAACTCATAGTATGGCACACATCAGATAAACCCCACTTTCCTGTCGGTCTGTCACTGGATATTTAGACTTGTTTCTCTCATGGGGTCGATCGTTAGGTTACCCCTGCTGCTGCTGGTTTAACGTTCAGTGAGATTCAGCAGAAGTGAGAGGTGGCCCCAGAGCTGCAGCGAGGCAGATGTGGGGAAAAATGAAATGAAATCAGGAGGAGAAAGTAGGCGCAAAATTGTTTCCTTTCTCCTCTCCGCCTCTTGCAGACACTTCAATGATCAGTGTGTGCTGACGTGTGTGTGTGTATCGGGTAGACAAGCCACCTCCAGTATTTGAGGAATCAAATGAGTGTAATTAGAGGATCAGAGGGGTGTTTTTAGCTATGTGAGATTGACATTAAGGAGCAGGAGGCCCTGCAACAGTGCAGGATTGTGTCAAGATGGCACAGATACTAATACCATATCAGTGCCGTTGTTCCGTGTCAAAAGATCCAATTTCAATATTCAGTTGCTTCACAAGGTTTGCTCTGCTCTTTTATTGTGCTACTGTAGCCTGGGCTGCCCTGTCAATATGCACAGTGCAGCTGTAATGAGACGTCAGATAAAAGGGTTGCCGCTAAATGCTTCTGCTCCAGCCTTTGTTGCTGCAAAGATCGGGGCAAATTGAGAGAGAATCCAATACAAAGCCGTATCAAACAGACCTGAAGAGGGATGCACTCATTTAGCTGGTGCCTGAATCAACTCAAAGCGATTCTGAGGAAAGTTATCATGCATGCAGGAAAATGCAAAAGCTTAATGTAGGTTCTTTATTGATGAAGTAATAATATTAACTGGTGTTCATTGGTGTAAAGATGGAGCCTAATGGGTGTTTTTTTTCCTGCTCAATAAACTGAACAGATAATTAAATGTCTGGTCATATTAGTTCCTTAAAACTAATAGCAAGGCTTTTCCTAATAACTGTTTATCTTTTTAATTGGATTTTTTTTTATTCATTGTGAATAGATTATACAGTGTATGTTCAGCTTTGATCATCAAAGGCTCCTTATTCATCTGTTTACTGTCTTTATTTCTCCCTGGTTAGAACACAGACGCTGCCTTGCTTCCCACCATCAGTTACCCGGCTTTTGCGGTCGACGACGACGCCCTCTACAGCCAAACGCTGGACAAGATCGTCCGGAAGCTCCGCGGCAAATATGGCTTCAAGCGTTTCCTTCGTGATGGCTACCGCACGGCTAATGAGGACAAGAACCGCCGCTACTACAAACCGGCAGAAATGAAGGTGAGTGTTCCGGGTCCGTTCAAGTAGTGATGCTTTTTGGAGGCGTGTTTCTAACGCCTCTGCTCCGGTATGGATCGGTGATCAGAAAGGTTGTGGACATATTGACCTTGCAGAAGTTAAAGCCCTGCGTTCACCATCCTGCTTCTGTCTCTGTGGAGAAAAGTTTTTGAAAACTTGTAAAAAATATATCTCTATGGATTTTAAATATTTCCATATTTTCCAAGTTAGATCACATTTAAGAAACTTACTACCCTGATTTTTATGGTGGATTTGAAAGAGTTTTAAATAAGCATCTACTTTGTACTAACATACACAGGCTGCTTTGGGAGGTGTGAGTCCTCTCTGTGTTTGTTTGTTGCTTCAGAGGGGAATAAACGACAGTCACAGCTGTGCTGGGGACATACCGTATGCTTTCTAAAGATGGAAAAGGAGAGTTTAGTCAGTGTTTAGCAGAGAGATGGTTTTAAATGTATGATAAATAAGAAAACTTTATTTAAAATAGAATAAAATCTGGGTTTGCAGCGCCTTGCATTATCTTGGTCATTTTTGCAATTAGTCACATTAAAGCCACGCATTAAATATTCGTATTTAAATATCAAATCATTCTGGCTTAAACGTATATAAATGTAATCTTTATCAGTTTTTATTGTCCCAAAATGTAGAAAATTTCTATAAAAAAAAAATCCTGTCTTTTTTTTTTCGTTTTCTTCTGCAGGCCAGTTAGTTCTACGTCAGCCTAAAAAACACCTAAATTCGGCCAATCATATATCAACGGTAATCTGTCTATCAAATTTTTTAGTCATAGCGTCTTGATTCATATGTCGCAGCTAATATACGCAACGGTTGAAATCAGAATCATTTCCTTTTCCATTGAGTTGCGTCCCAGTGTTCACGGGGATGGACGTCTGTGTCTTCGGCAGGCGTAGAGCTAACAGAACTGGCAGCGTTGCGAGGCAAGGGCTCAAACATGTACGGCTGGAAGCCTTTTACACCAAACCAAGCTTCTGCCGCCCTGGCGTCCTCTTCCACAACATCTTCGTCCCCGCTTTCCTCCTCTAAATAAAAAATGGATGACGGAGGAGACTCATCCACGACCTCCGACACTAAACTCTCCTCCTCTTGCATGTTTCCGCTGTCCATAGCGTTCCTTGACAGCGTCGTTTCTAAGTCACCAATTTAGTGCTACTTGGTCCCAATGGAATTTCCCATTGGGAACCTATTAGCGCTAAGTTGCTAACTGGTTAGCAAGATGCTTACGATAAAACCGGCCACAACCAAACAGGCTTGCGAACCTTCCACCACAACAATCCCGCCCTCTTGATAATCGACCTATCACAATGCAACGGTTGGAACAGCAGCTTCTTTATGACTTTAAGGTTTTTTATAAGAGGCTAACAGAAAGTAGCTCATACAGTGGGTGATGGTTGGAAATGGACACTTCACTCACGCTCCGCGTGTTTCACAAATTGTGTGAAAAACATGTGACTACTATAGCCACTAGGTGGCAGTCTGAGTCCATTTCGGCGTCCCATGAGTCAGGATTAGATAGGTGAATGAGCAGACTGGGAGGGGTATGACGTGTTGCGAGCTGAGCATTTTATTGTTCCCCAGGTTTAGCGTGAGGGTAGGGTGAATGGTCTGCAATTCAAAAGGTTGAGGGTTCAGTCCCAGCTGTGGTCAAGTTATTAATGTTGCCTTAAATGTTTTTCTTTTTTTATTTTATCACTTGATGGCCTATGATATCAGAAATTGTACAATAACTTATTTAACTTATTTATATATATTACGGATACTAGCCTATTATGCTGTTTGACTTTATGGCATCTTTCTTTTATTTAGATCAGCTGATGTGCGCTCCACCTTTCCAAGGAATTACATTAGACCATAGGGATTATCATTCTACAGCCTCAATATCTTACTCTGATAATAATAGGCGTATTGTTATACTATTTTTGTTATTTTTATTATCATCTAGCTGGTAAAATTTTCAGTTTGATCTGGAAAAGGACGCTATGATGCCTTACAACAAGCATGAAAGGCCCAACCCCCCAGGCTTTTTGGGCACATTATGCAAGAATGCTGCTTGCTGCCGCGATGAATAGTGGCGTTTCTAAACTGTTGTCAGGGATGGCTGTGACCCACCCAAAAAACAGTGAGCTAATCGGAGTATTCCCATTTTAAATACAGTGAACCCTCGTTTATCGCGGAGGTTACGTTCCAAAAAGAACCCGCGATAGGTGAAATACGTGAAGTAGAAACCTTTTTTTTTTTTTTTAGAGTTATCATACAATGAAATACTCCATACAACATTGAAATCAGGGAATAAAAACTTTATACAGGCCCAAGCATTTGTTTAACAAATAAAAGTACGGTATAAACGTTAACTCCTGTACTGTACTGTAAAATGATATAGTTATAAATACTTTTAATCATCAATACGAAATGAAGGGTTAATATTGCGGGGATCAGCACCGCCCCGCCCTGACGGATTGGATTTTTCTTCCAAAGCCTGCGGTGCAGCTGTGTGTTTTGGAGAGAAGAACATAGTTATGTGATCAACGCGCAAGTCAGTGAGCTAATCCGGTTTATTCCCATTTTAAATCATGTACTATTTAACCACGTATTACCAGAACGTAATCTGGATATAATGGGTTCCTCTTTTGTATGTCATCCTGTTCTAAACATCACCAATTAATTAAGCAAACCACTTAATGCAGGAATGTCGCTACTACTGTAAATAGCGGTGCTTGAACTCTATTGTCAGAGAACAAGAGAGTAAATGTCTACACATCGGTTTTTCCAAGAGAACGATGAGGTCATAGCCTTGAATGGAGCAGCGACTGGCATGTAATATTCCCAGGGCCAAGAGATACATGTCATTTGCTATCCGTAATATATTGATTTGAAATGCAAATAAAAAACATTTTCTATGAGACATTTTCCTGACTTTATGTTTCACTATTATATTATGGGCTACTATATAAATCTTTTTAAGCAAACCTGTAAAAATGTAATGATGTCAGAATATTGGACCCAGAATTCGAGGCGAGACAGGCAGTGGGAAAGTTCAAAACAATTATTAAACACCAACAGCTGCGCGGGGCTGCTCGTCTGCTGCAGGGCTGATCTCTGCAGGGGTAGGAGAATACAGGAAGAACTGGGCAAAAAACTCTGATTATTTCCAAAGAAAAATTATTATAAGAGCTGCAGAGTTCAGAATTATTCAACCACTCTGACGTTCCCCATAATTTGGCCTTTCCCGCTAACAGAGAGATTACATAGGCCACCTTGGCTCGATCAGAAGGAAACGCAGAGGGCTGTAATTCAAAATGAATTTTGCACTGAGTCAGGAAGGCTCTGCATTGATCAGGATCCCCTTTAAACGCTTCAGGAGGGGACAGACGCGGTTCAAGAGAAGCTGGACTATCAGTAGCAGACGTGGGCGCGGCAGCTGTCACAGGCGGGGCAGCTGGAGCAGCCTGATTAATAGTCAAGGATCTCCTGCATGCCTGATTCTAGCCGGGAAATACTTTGATCCACATCATTTTGCCACTGCCCGTCTGCCGATGGGTCCATGTTTTGGCCAGGTTATTCTGTAATGATCTCAGAATATTAGACAGGCAGTGGGAAAGTTCAAAGCGTTTATTAATCAAAACAGGTGCGCGGGGCTGCTCGTCTGCTGCGGGGCAGATCTCTGCAGGGATAGGAGAATACAGGTCAGTGACTGGATGTGGAGCTGAATGCGACTTGGAGCAAAGTCACTGACTTGATTCAAAGTTCAGTTCATTCGCGGAGAACTCAGAATCCAGAAGGGAGATTTGACTGCAGTTGCGGCGGCCACGCCCCCAGAGTTTCTAGAGAGCGAGCAGCAGACGCCGCTGATCCACAGGACAGAAAACTGGTCATAATCAGCGAAGCAGACAGACTAAAGAAAGCTAGGAAACGTCTCACCAAAACACACAAATAACCTGGCGCTGATGGGAGGCAAACACACAACTTAGAACCGCAGAACCAATTAATTAGACAGGGAGCAAGGAGCAAAGGAAAAAACCAAACCATCAGCGCCAAGATCATGACAAAAAAACCCATTTCCATTTCTTTCGTTTTTAAAATTAAATTAAAAAAAATAAATGGCAAAAATCCAAACGTGTCTGCTAGTTTAAAGTCCATCTTATTTATTTGAATATTTAACGAAAACATTGCCGATGTCACACAAGCACACAAAATGACAGAAAGAAAGATCTGAGCGTTTTAGTTTCTATATATATATAATACCTTTCAAAAACTGTGTGTTTTCAAAAACTAGTGATTTTTTGAAAGAAAATAAAAGAATAAAAACAGTTAAGCATTTTAAAAGCATCTTTACAAAAAAGGAACATAACAGCATTTTTAAATAAATGATTTATTATGAGAACATCCTTTCACCATTTATTGGGGGGTAATTAATTGAATGCCTATTTATTTATTGAACATGTATATATTTATGTATTTATTTAGATTGGATTAGATGTGATTAGATGAGCTTTATTGATCTCACAGCGGAGAAATTCACTCGTCACATATTGGCATAGAAGTTACTGAAGGTGCAAACATGGAGGAAAAAGGTGCATTAGGAATAAGCAATATATATACCGTATATCCAGGTATATACAGTATATCAAGATAAATAGGATTAAGGTGCATGTGTACATATATCACACACAATGAAAAACAAAACAAAAATAGGAAATAAAAGAATAAGAAATAAAGATATGTGCAATCCGGATGGCTTATATACAGGTGGAGAAATATTGCACATTCAATATTGCACAGCATATTGTTCACAGTCAATAAATACAAAACTAGAATGTAGCTGCACAGTGGTTTTTACAGGAGTTATTGTTGATATAGTGCATTATTATAGAGTCTGGTGGCAGCAGGAACGAATGACCTGCTGTAGCGCTCCTTCTTACAGACAGGGTGTCTACTGTCAGTCTCTGACTAAAGGAGCTGCTCAGCTCCTCTTTTTATACATGGGAGGCTCATGCGTGAATGTCCGACGAATAACTCCGATTGTTGTTTCAAAAATAGAAAACCTGGTTTCATTACTTAGTTTTGCCCTGGATGTTGTGGCGTTTGTGGACGCTACGTCGCTACTTGATAAAAACAATAACGTCACTACTGGAAAGTTACTTGATAAATAATGCAGCGGCGCTACTGCCCATCACTGGAAACTATGTAATGATAATGATAATAATAAATAATAACAACACACAAAAACAGTATAACAATACGCCTGTTATTATCGGAGTAAGATGTTGAGGCTGTAGAATGATAATCCCTATGGTCTAATGTAATAAAAAACGGTGTGGTAGCGACAGGTGGCTGCTTTTTTTTTTTATTACAGACCAAGCACAGAAACTCTCGATGGATTTTAATGAACACAGTTAAAGATTAGCTTGACTTTTGATCCTCAAAGCTGTCAGCGGCACTTATATTTTACAAAATTAAAGAAAATATATTTTCTTACATACCCTTTTGAATAACTTTGGCTTATCTTAATGAGGAATCAACTTTGGATATGATTTTAATTTCAAAATCACCAGCCGCAGCACTGTCTCTGTCGCCTTTCTCTGGTTGCGCTTCAGTCCGTATCCCCGGCTCCAACTTAATTAATTTTATTTTTCATTAAATAATAGAGATGCAGATAAATAGAAATAAACAGATCTCAGATAAGATCGGAGGTGTATCTATAACTACGCAACCATTTTCATAAAATAAGATTATGCAGTCCCTATGTTAAATTAATTCATTAACTTTATTTTAATCAAAAACAAAATAAAATAGCACAATATCACACCAAGATCCCCAATAAACCTGCTTTTCAGTTGACTGCAGGCCCACAAACGTCACCTTTAGCATGGCAGAGGTCCCAAGCGCCACCTGGTGGTGTTCCGGGTACATTGCAGTTCTTTTTGAAATAAAAAAAACTGGCCTCAGGAAATGCATCGTGATTCACACAGGAATCACACAGGAAACCGTCCATTTCCAACCAGTGCCCATTGTAACTGTAAGAGGAATCAGGGGATTACAGGATAGGAAGGTTAAAGCAGCGTTTGGGTTCCTCAGACTTTATAAATCACATAGAGCATCGATAAATCTATCATCTGAAAAATGGAAAGAGGATTACTTAACTTAAAGACTACCAACAAACAAAATCAAAATCCGACAATGTTTTTACCTGCATGCCAAACTTTTTTGTGTGGAAACAAACAATGTGTGCACATCACCTGAACCCCAACCCCCCCGCTTGAGATACGTGGCGTTTGCATAATGCTAAAGAGAAACTAATCAAACCCATTACAAAGCTGTTGTAGGCCAAAGAAAACTTGAGACTAGGGCGGATTTCCTTTCCAAAAGAGCAACAGACGGCTGTCAGAGCCCAGTCCAAGTCCAGTTCTTAAGTCCAACTCCGTGTCTTTGGCAAAACTTGCCCTTCAGACTCTATCTGACGTAACAGCACAATTTTCCAAGGTTTTAAAGGGACCCATTTACCAACAGCTCTACCTGCTTGACTTATTATACTTCACAGCGTTTCAAAGTTACAATAATGCATAAACTCTCCAGCTTTTACCTAACAGAATGGTACCACAGTCGATTCATGACCCAAACTATTGGTTATGTTTACAAAATGCCTACAAAATGAATTAACCACAAGTGCAATGATATCATTAACAGCATCAACAAGCAAGCATTTTTAAGCACTTCAAAAATAATTATTTGTTTAGTTTAATTTGTGGATCTAAAGCCCCATTACTGCCTGATTAAGGAGCCCAAATGTGTTTGTGACCCAATTTTAGGAAATCAATGTTCTAAATTCTGTAAAAAGTGTTTTCCAAGTGAATAATTACATTTATAAACTGTCCTTAAACAAACACACACACCCTTGCACACATCTTGCTCTATGTAGTGAGGACAAGTAAAATTAAATCTGTCAAAAATCACAATATTATATTAGAGGATATTGATTCAAAATATAGTGCCATGGTTCTTAAATATAAAAAAATATTTTTATGCAAACATCCATGTTGTTTTAATGACCTTCTGCTCCTCCATTAATGAGGGGACCCCTCTGGCAGGTAAAAAGTTGCCATAAAAGTCAGAATTCTGAGATTAAAGTCTGAATTCTGAGAAAAAAGTCTGAATTCTGAGAAAAAAGTCTGAATTCTGAGAAAAAAGTCTGAATTCTGAGAAAAAAGTCTGAATTCTGAGAAAAAAGTCTGAATTCTGAGAAAAAAGTCAGAATTCTGAGATTAAAGTCAGAATTCTGAGAAAAAAGTCAGAATTCTGAGAAAAAAAGTTAGAATTCTGAGGTTAAAGTCAGAATTCTGGGGAAAAAAGTCGGAATTCTGAGATTAGACTCAGAAATTCTGAGATTAAACTCAGAAATTCTGAGATTAAAGTCAAAATTCTGAGATTAAAGTCAGAATTCTAAGAAAAAAGTCAGAATTCTGAGATTAAAGTCGGAATTCTGAGATTAAAGTCGGAATTCTGAGATTAAAGTCGGAATTCTGAGAAAAAAGTCGGAATTCTGAGAAAAAAGTCGGAATTCTGAGATTAGACTTAAAAATTCTGAGATTAAACTCAGAAATTCGAAGATTAAAGTCAGAATTCTAAGAAAAAAGTCAGAATTCTGAGATTAAAGTCAGAAATTCTGAGAAAAAAGTCAGAGTTCTGACTTTTTTCCAATATTAAACTGAAAGAAAATTTAAAAATCAATTAAGTTTTATTTATTTTTTTTCAGTGGCCCTAATCCTCTTCCATATCTTTAAGACTTGAAAATCATCCAACCATTTAAAATCTTAGTGCCAGCTGGACCAGCATTATAAAAAGTTCCTTTCATGACCCAGAATAGTGGAAAAACAGAATAGAATACCCTGAATAGTTTGTAATACTCCTCTGACTATCACACTCTATTTCCCCAACCAGCAGCTCAAATCAACTTTGGATGTTAACAGATGAACTGCAGTCTATAAACTTTTCTTTCCGAAGCTTCCAGAAACTGAAAAGACTTCCTCTGTTGAGGCTAAACTGGGCCCAGCCAAGCAGTAATTCATAGAAGCCACAGATGATGAAGGCGCTCCCTTAAATTTGCCAAAGTGGGCACTCATGAGGCACTCACTCTGAACCACTTTGCAATTAGCTGCATTTTAATCCTGCAGCTAATAGGATAAAAAGACTCAGAGGCTCCAAATTATCCAGCGCTTCTTCAGGCTTCTTCACACCTTCACTCAGACAAGCAAATGGCTGTAATTTCAGAGCAGATGGGGTCAAAAATTAACTTTATTGGCCAAAGTTCAGTAAATATGACTTTCTAATAGTAATACTATATTATGTTTCTTTCTTGGAGACTGAGGATTGTTACCGTTTTTTATTTGGAACAAGAAGAATAATGTTCTCTTCTTGTAGCAACAGAAACCCGGTGGCCGTCTATAGAAGAACCAATGAGCTGTTTTAGACGGCTGTGGGAGTGAAGCACAGTGTGAGCTCATTTTGGAGGGAAAGAAGTCGCCGGCAGACCAGGTGTCCCTGCAGAGGACATTGATTGAGGCTGTTGTTGTTGGTGTTTAGAGAGAATTCATGGCGGGGCAGGCGCCCGGGCTTCCTGTCTGCTCAGCATTGACAGAGAGCAGCAGCCGCCTGTGTGACAGGCAGCTTTACCAATCAGTCAAGCTGCTCAAGCACAAAACACAGGGGATCTCTGCGTGTATGCAGCCTAAAAGGGCAAAAAAGCACAGGCCCCATTGAGTGAGTCTCTGCCCCTCCACCCCACCGCCACTAACCACCCTCCCATTTCCCTGCATGGCGTTATGCATGCTATCGTTTTCCCTGTCTCTCCTCCCTGTGTCACTAGAACTGTGTCTCTTCTTTGCTGCAGAACAGTTTGAGGTGCAGCAGATCTGCATAATCACAGCGTGAAGACATAAACCATTTAGAGAAGTGCATTCAGACAGAGGTATCTGCTCAGTGATAGCGACAGCAGCCTCTGAATGGCAGACTATGTCACTTCCATTAGGCGTTTGTTTGTGCATTAAGATCTAATCTCTGTTATCTCCCATCAGTGTGGAGAATATTGACTGAGATGGAGCTACAAAGATAATTAGAACGAATGACTGAGAGGAAACGGACCGACATCTACATCTGAACACACCTGTTTGCAGAATCCGTTAATCAGCAATAGATGATAAATGATTTTAGTTAATTAGGCCGTCCTTATCCAAGGCTGTATATTTAAATATGTCATTTCACCTGCTTGAATTCAAAGTGGAAATATAATGGAAGGTTTTGCAAATATCATTGGTTGAGTTCATTTTCTTCCCCCCTTTTTTTTTAGAATACATTTCTGTCACAATAGGGCTGGTGGTTGTGCAAAAGGGAGGCAGAGGTGGAGAAAATAAAGATACTTTGAATAATACAACAAGAAACTTAGAAAAACAAAGTCTGAGGTAAAACAAAAAAATCCAGATTTTGATCTAAAGATCATGAAACTAATTTAATTAAAAAACAAACCAGAAACGTGGAGGGAGGGACGACGGAGGGGAGAATTACACAAGTTTATCATTGAGCAGTATGGACTGGACAAACCAGCAGTTATTGAAGAACCAAAGGAAGAATATAAACTAAGGAGAAAGGATGAGTGGAAGAAGAAACAGCTGAGAGTAAAGAGTGGAGGCAGCTGAGAGAGACTCCAGAGAGCGAGGAATCAAAGAGAAGCGATGTCAGAACAAGAACTGAAAGCTGAGAAATTAATCAGCAGGAAACAGCCAGCTGTAAGAAAGATATTAAACCAATAAGGAAACTCAGAAAAGGTAAGAAAACAGGAAGTAAAGGGACAGATTTTTCAAAATAAAACTGGAAGCTACTTATTAGAAACCAAAGTAAACTCTAAATGCAGATAATTTGACTACAAAACCAAGAAAAATCTATTTCAGTTTTAAAAAAAACAAATTTTGTGGACGTTTTTCCATCACTACTCTCATATTCGTTGTTCCTTAACTGTCTGTTATGTCAGACAGTTTTATTTCAAGGGACCAAAAAGTCTTTAAAAGTCCTGAATTTAATTTGCCCTATGTTGTAGGAACCCTGTTAGTGGAGAAATCCACTCCATCTGCTGCCCCACTCTGTTAATACCGTTTACTGACATCTGTAAATAGTGTTCGGTTTGTGGTGATTTTTTAACTGTTATGAATAGCTCTGCATTTCTCAAGGGATTTAAATGTATTTTTTTAATACTTTGGTCATGAGATTTTCTTTCCTTGAATTTGAAATGCGGACTATTGCTTGCCTGTTTTCCTGCAGGTGCAGGTTTGTCCTGTTAACATGAATTAGCTCACATCACTGGCCTCTATTCTCCAACACAACTATTTCTTTTCATATTATGCATGCACTAGTATATATTGATGTCCACTTCCTGCTGTATTTTTAAGCGGTAATTTCTTGGATCTATTCAGACCTGCTTTAAATGACAGAAATACTTAAAAGTCTTGTTGAAGAACAAATTATTTCTTTCCTCCCTGTAATTGTTTCATAGAGAATTATGCATCTTCTATGTTTTTCTTTGTTCCCTGCTGTTTATTATTAAATAGCATTACTGGTTTTAATTCCGGCTCGATTCTTTGTGAAACAGGAAAGCAATTTAATTCCTTTTCCCTGTGATTCTCTGCAGCTCTTTGATGGAATTGAATGCGAGTTTCCCATGTTTTTCATCTACATGATGATTGACGGTAAGCCTCATTTTCTGCTTGGCTGCTGGTTTGGTGCCTTAATAGGGAGAGAAAGAAAAGAAAGACCTGATTCTAAACGGTTTTTAACATGTTTATGAAATTAAGGAGGAATTTGGGGGGGAAAAAAGTTCATGTAACATAAATATGATTGAGACTAAACCTGCTGTTAAACTGGATACAACTGTTTTTAAATCCAAAGCATACAGAGTCATACACTCTCTGCATGAGGGACCTAAAATATAAAAAAGGAAAAAGGGCAAATCTAAAAAAATCTAAAGGTAAAAATAAATTAGGATAGTTTAAAGTTTAGAACTTCAACTTAATCTCATCAGTTTTGCTTTAGTTTCCCACATCCCACATTTTCCCCCACATTATTATGAAGATGGTGGTGATTAAAAAAAAATGCAATTTATGAAGTATTAATCTCCCTTTATTCTGCTTTTTTATTGTTTATCCCTAACTGCCCCTCCATGGGGAAATTTTAACCCCTCCTTTCCTGTTTTTAGGGAAAGTAAAGGACGGGAGGCACCACTTGTGTCCAATTCTACATTTTCGGACGCATGTTTTTTTTTTTCAGTCATTTAGTTTTTTTCAGTCATTTAGGCCACGGGCTCCACGCTGGAAAAACGATCTAGAAATAAGTAAAAAATTCCTTAAATTAAGTGTATTTACCCTTAATTTGAGTAGGTTAATGAGATAGTTTGCCAATGGAATGAGTATTTTTACTCTTAAAATAATATAAGTAGATCATATGCATTTGAAATAAGACAATGCAATTGTGTTTTCTTATTTTAATGGTAAATTGCCTTGTTTCATTGCCAAAATGTCTCTCTTACCTCCTTAATCCAAGAACAATTGCACTTACTTTAAGAAAAAATTACTTATCTAGATTTAGATTTTTTTCCAGTGCACCAGTCGTATGGTGGTTGGTCACAAAACGACGTGATAACTCAGTTCTATTCAATTCAATGTATGCATATAGCGCCGATTCCTAACTCATGTAATTACAGAGACAATACAGTTCAATAGGTTTAGCATTTCTATCAAGGAATACCAGCTGATCGCATTCAGTCACTGACTGTGTAGGATTCTCTCATCCCGCGAGCATGTGGTAACAGTAGATGTTCGCTTGCATTTTTTTCGTTGACTCTACAGCAATCCCTTACTCAGAGTATGCATGCAGCGACAGTGGAGCAATTCAGTAGCTATTTCATGAGTCTGCTAGGAAGAGAGATTACAAAGTAAAACACATCCGCTTTCAATTCAGTTTATTTCTATAGAGCCAATTAACAACACATGTCATCTAAACAAACTTTACAGTTCACTAGATCATCCAGTCAAACTGATTCAAAGTTTTCTATCTAAGGAAAACCAGCTGATTGCATCGACTCATTGACTCTTCAGCAATCCCTCACACTAAGCATGCTTGTAGCGACAGTGGAGAGGAAAAACTCCCTATTTACAGAAATAAACCTCCAGCAGAACCAGGTTCAGTGTGAGCGGCCATCTGCCGAGGCCGACTGGGGTTCAAGGAGACAGAAGCAGACATAGAAAACAGATATAGAAGCTCTGATCTACAAACACTTTCTATGTTAGAAAAGGTAACTATAAACTGTAGCTCCGCAGGTTACTCTGTCTAGGAAAGAAATCGATAAGCAGATGAGATATGAGTTGGTTCTCATATCAAAAGAGGTAAACGAGAGCATATACATTTAGTCACATTAAAAGCTGAGCCTATAGCTATTTCTAAGAGAGAAACAGGACTACACTCAGAAAACAAGCCTTACTCCATCATCTATTATCAGAGCTGATATTTCTCTCTAGGATAGAGCCACAGCCTAACAGGAATAAACTATAACGAGAAAAACCAGAGAGCACGAAGTTAGAGGTTGCGCAAATTAACCTCCATTAATGATTTGATTGAAAAGCTGTTAGAAAAACTAAGGTTTGAGATTAACGCCTTTCCCATCTCTGTCCCATCTCTGTCTCAGGTGTGTTCAGAGGAAACAAGGAGCAAGTGAAAGAATATCAGGATCTCCTTGAACCAATCATCTTCCAGTCTTTTGAGGGTGAGTGATTTGTTAATATGTAAATACACCATTGATTGCATCTGAGGTAAGCTCAGCAATGGGTTCAGCAACAGCAATGGGTTCAGCAACAGCAATGGGTTCAGCAACAGCAATGGGTTCAGCAACAGCAATGGGTTCAGCACCTGAACTGTTGCTACATGGGTAAGGAATTTATTCAGTGATATGTGGGTAAATTATCAGTAATATATATGTCCCAAGTTTTGATTTATTAAAAGTCAGTGTCCTTAACATTAGATTAGACTATTAGTTTGTCACAACTATAAACATCTTCTGACTAAAAAAAAAACTTTAGTTTGTGTTGTTTTGTAGAGAGATCAACAAGTAAAAGGCACTTTAGCTTCCTTCTGCTGGTTGATGAGATGAAGGGAGGTTTGATGAGGTGTTTGCAGGAAGGACTTTGATGCTTATGGCGTCACATTTATTTCAGCACTGTCTGTGGTCACCTACACACTGGAAAAACGATCTAGAAATAAGTAAAACTGTCTCAAATTAAAGGCATACTATGCAACATTTTTCAGTTAATTAATGTGTTCCATAACGTTTTGGATGATTAAATGAGTCATTTCAGGTCGAACAAAGGTTTTCTCGGCCGCCCTGGTGGTCTGTGGGGGAAATACCGTACTTGCAATTGCAGGAGCCCTCGGCCCGCACCCACAGGCTCAGAAGTCTCGTGCATCGCGAGAGTCGGTCTTGCTTTACGGCGAGGACTGCTACACGCCCCGAGTGAAAGGCATGCCTGTTGCTAGCGCAGTGGCGATATTTGTGCAGTTATCATGGCGGAACCAGCGAGAAAACTGCGAAAGCCCATTCATTGCGCGAGGTACAAAACCACAGAAATCAGAACCCCCTTATTATTTAGACACATGCATAACAAATAATGTATGAAAACATGCTAAATTTTCAAACTCAAAAATTGGAACAAAATAGTCACTTACCGCAGTAGACATGGTGATTCGTTGCGTTCGCCTGTCTGCTAAGCTCAAAACAACCGCGCCTGGCTTGACGGAGAAATCAGGAGAACAGCTGAGCATATTTACGACAGTGCACTTTTACTTTCACCCTCTGGGGGGAGCCTCACTGGAGAATCAACACCGGTTGCATAGTATACCTTTAAGTGCATTTACCCTTAATTTTAGTAGGTTAATGAGATGATTTGCCAATGGAATGAGTACTTTTACTCTTAAAATAAGATATTTAGATAAAATGCACTTGAAATAATAAAAATGCAATTGTGTTTCCTTATTTAAATGTAAATTGTCTTGTTCCATTGGCAAAATGTCTGTTATACCTTCTCAATTTAAGAACAAACGCACTTATTTTAAGAAAAAATTGACTTATCTAGATTTTGATTTTTTCCAGTGCAGCTTGGAGAAGTCCAGCACAGTGTCTGTGGAAGGGGCAGAGCCACATTTGTATTCACTGCGACACACGCAGACGACCTGGTTTCTGAGTATAAATCAGTCTTAAGTGGAATTCACAACTGTTCTCGCCCCCAAAAAGCACAATTATTCCTCATGGAGTAGTGCTATATTTTAATAAACAGTTGCACAATGACATACAATGATACTTCTTCCCGTGATCGGGATCTTACACTGCAAAAACGATCTAGAAATAACTTAATAAAATTTCTTAAATTAAGTGTATTCACCCTTAATTTGAGTAGGTAAACGAGATAGTTTGCCAATGGAATGAGTATTTTTACTCTTAAAATAAGATAATTAGATCATATGCACTTGAAATAAGACAATGCAGTTATGTTTTTCTTATTTTAAATGTAAATTGTCTTGTTCCATTGGCAAAATGTCTCTTTTGTCTCCTCAATTCAAGAACAAATGCACTTATTTTAAGAAAAAATGACTTATCTAGATTTAGATTTTTTGCAGTGTATCATGCTCACGGCCCCGAGCTCACGTGGGAGGAGTTGGCACGCACGATTTTCTGCCGTTTCTCGCACGTGTGATTTTGTTCTGCACTGGTAGATAAACGATGCGCAGAAATAGTTTAACATACCTGTGAGTATATTTATTTTCTTCACGGGTGTTTTGAAATAAAAGTGACGCCATATTGGATGTTTTTTTTTTGTTTCTTCCTTCCCAAGGAGGAAGGTGGTGTATTCTTCCTCCTTAGATGAACTTTATTTTTGGCTGTGTGCTTCATATCTGAGCTTCAGATTTATATCCCTGACCTTTGCCGGGGTTTTTTTTTTCCTCTCAGTGATTAAAAAATTTCCTCTTATTAACCCCTGTAATTCATATTCATCCACCACTTACTGCTCACAGGAGGACGGAGATGTTCTGAACCGATGAGCACAACTCTGACTTTATTATCCACCTGCAACCATTGCAGTGAGGGGAGAGCATCCCATAATAAGGAAGTTTCCCTTGGTCCATTCACAATAGAAGAGGAATAATTGGAGTGTAGACAGGATAATAGAGGGAGATATAAGTCGACTCCATAGAGCCTTAGTTCTTGTTCTGCATACATTAGCACAGACTCCTGAAGTTAATTGGCTGAGCTTTGGAGGGTAACATGGTTTTTATTTCTTTGTTTTTACCATTAATGTTAATCAGAAAGCAGAAGACAGACTTTTGATTAGTGCTTTGAAAAGGATTTGTTAATTCTAGATAATTTCCTAAAACACAGACATGCAGTGTTGCACTTTGTTTATTTCTACATGCTGTATGTAGAAACAAATCATATCATTAGGCCAAAAAATGTCAGTTAAAAACATAAACAGAGATCGACCTGAATTCAGACCTTAGTGTCGGCCTTCAAACATCAGTCACAGTTTCAGACCATAGATATTTTTAAAATTGTTCTAGAAGATCCCAGTGAGGTTTTTTTTTAAGGGAGTCCTAAAAAAAACTGGTAACAGCAGGTACATTTAAGTTTAACATAAATAAATATTGAAAATCCTAATAATATGAAATACCTCTTTTAAAACAAAGCTTAACTGCATTAAAACTGTATCACATGTGACTACTGATGTGATTGGTGATTATTTAGTCACTATTTCCAATCTACAGCAGGGATTCTCCTGCGGCGGTGAGCTATGAAGATAATCTGGAGCGGCGTAGAGGAAGAGGCTGGACATGATGTCATATCTGCACGCTTATATGTTAGGGTTTGATCCGAGCAGGTTATAGACAAAACATGCTTCCTATTGATCTGGATGATCGACCTCTGTCCTTTTTTTTTTTTAAAGCTACAGTGTGTAATTTTCAGCGACATCTAACGTCCAGACTGCAGACCGCAGCAACATGAACATCTCCCCCCCACCACTTCTCCCCCCCAACAGTACGGCGAGCGTTACGGGACAAAATGTCTTCCACGACGTCCGCATCACCTACCTTCTCAAGTGATGAGGGTTGTTTACATAGATAACTTTACAGATAGTATTTCATTAGTCTGTGTAGGGTATAGATTTCATGTAGACTTAAACAACTTGCCGTAGTTACTTTCGAGCATAATGGGCGATCTCGCAATCGCTAGTTTGTTGGCTCTGCGCTGCCGTAGTGCAAAGATGTCTGCCTCCATGGCTGCGAGACCCGCTCCTATGTAATTATAAATAACGAATTCTAAGGCAACGCAAATATTAAGGTTAAGAGGCTGAGCTCGTAGATGATGATAAATAACATAGTTATGTATAATATATTACATTTCTGACTGTATATCCCTGTAATTATTACACACTGTAGCTTTAACAGAAATATGTTTTTTTATTTAATTGGTTTGCTTTTTTTTTTCATTAGAGCCACAAAAATTATCATTTTTTTATTGGAATGTTAGAAGATTTATTGGTGGTTGTAATAGAAATACATGGAGCCTATATAAACATTTAGAATTTAATAAAAAAAAAAAAAACTGTTTCGTACGTCAATATGCTCTATCCAGAACTCCTCAATTGGAAAAGCTTTATTTTCGCCTGGTTTATTTTAATAAAAAAATCTTGTTCGAGGGATCTTTGGCTATCAGATTATTAATTGAAAAAATAATCGACAGATGAATTGATTTGCAAAATAATTCTTAGTTGTAGCTCTAGATCTGGTTTCTACGGAAGAGGATTAGGGCCACTGGAAAAAAAAATGTTAAGTGATTTTTAAATTTTATTTCAGTTTAATATGGGAAAAAAGTCAGAATTCTGACTTTAATCTCAGAATTCAGACTTTTTTTCCCATGTTAAACTGAAATAAAATTTAATAATAAGTTAACATTTTTTTTTCAGTGGCCCTAATCATCTTCCATAGATATCAGTGTCGCTATCAGTCCAGATACTGGAGAATATTCAGGATCTACTGACAATTGGCCTGATCTATGGGGACGGCTCTATTCAGTCTATTTCTATAATCCATTTAACTTAGGTTAAAAATATCTTGAAAAGCAGAATAGTTTGATTCTGCATCTGATTAGATAAATATAGTCAGTTATAAACCTTAGAGTGACTGTTTGTTTTCCCAATATATATATTTTATATTTCCCAATCTATATATATTTTCCTGTTAACAAAATTAATTGTTTTTAAATTAATTGTTTTTAAATTAATTGCTTTAAAACTTCCTTTCTGACCTCATAATAAGCTCTAGTTGCCTTTTGGGACAGACGTGGACATTTATAAAGATTATGCCTCTTTTAAAGAGGAAATATAAACTGATTCCAGAAAATATGAACAGTAATGATGATTTACTCAGCAAATATAGTTCTGGTATCTGAAGTGTATCAGGATCTGCAGATCAGAGGTGAGAAAATGTGTTTTGCTGAATCCAAACAGGTTACATTTCCCCCGTGAGATCATGTAGAAGTTATCTAAAGATAGCATAGCCTGGGAAAAAGACCCGGAAAAGGAGAAAAGCTTGAGCTATGAGTCAAAGCTGCTCTCGAAGCAGCAATTTAGGGGTACAATCCATCTGCAAAACAACCATCAAACAGATGGTTTATGGCAAGAATATCTAGAAACATAAATGTTTCAATTTAAGGTTAAGCACAAAATCCTGCAGTGCTTCAGTGGTAGTGATCCAAACAGAGAAGATAACTGTCTTCTTAAATGCAGAACCTGCTATCTATCCTCTCTAAAACACAGAATAGTTTTCAAAATGACACCTTTAAGCTGCAGTTGTTGTGCTTAGACAGTAGATGTTCTGTTTGGACCAGCGGGCGACACAAACACCGAGCTAACTACAGCCATCTCTCTTTGCAGGACACGCCGTCATCCCTAAATACTACTATGTACCGGCTGACTTTGTGGAGGCGGAGCAGAACAAACATGGCAGCCAGAAGCGTTTCCCTAGCAACTCTGGTCGGGATGGGAAGATGTTTCTGTGGGGTCAGGCCCTGTACAACATAGCTAAGCTGCTGGGTGTGTTTCTCACAGTTTTACCCCAATCGACACTGGAAAAACTATCTAGAAATAATTAAAAATTTTCCTAAATTAAGTATATTTACCAATAATTTGAGTAGGTCAATTAGATAGTTTGCCAATAGAAGGGGTATTTTTACTCTTAATATGCACTTGGAATAAGACAATCCTATTATATCTCCTATAATAAATATAAAATGTTCCATTTTATATTTTTTAAATATAAAATATAAAATTGAACATTTTACATTTTATAAATATAAAATGGAACATTTTACATTTTATATTTTTTAAATATAAAATGGAACATTTTATTTTTTTTTTAAATAAAATGGAACATTTTATGATTTATATTTTTCAAATATAAAATAGAACATTTTACATTTTATATTTTTTTTAAATAAAATGGAACATTTTATGATTTATATTTTTCAAATATAAAATAGAACATTTTACATTTTATATTTTTTTTAAATAAAATGGAACATTTTATGATTTATATTTTTCAAATATAAAATAGAACATTTTACATTTTATATTTTTTAAATATAAAATGGAACATTTTATATTTTATATTTTTTAAATATAGAATAGAACATTTTATATATTTTTTTAAATATAAAATGGAACATTTTATATTTTATGTTTTTTTAAGTATAAAATGGAACATCTTATATTCAAAAAAATGTATTAATGCTGTTAATCATTCCTTTTATTTCCATTTGTGTTCCATAACGTTCCAGTGGACGAGCTGATCAGCCCTAAAGACATCGACCCGATCCACCGATACGTCCCTCGGCAGGATCAGCGGAACGTCAGCATGCGCTACTCCAACCAGGTTAGCTTACACCGCTCTGTGTCCGTATTTCTACGCATCACCAAACTGAATATCAATCAGCACACATCAACAGGATTTAATCTGATACCTCGATTAGAATAATGACCTCGGGGTTCCAGGTATTTATTTATTTATGTGTTCATATGTGGGAAAATAAAGGAGAACAGCTTTAATGATCAGTCGTCCATTACTACTCCAGTTCTCTACCTGTTCAGTGATTTACTACACAAAATAATAACCACATCGCTGTTCAATAACAATAACATTTTTATCAACATCTATTAAACCAAATTTTAAAAATGGGGAAGAGAGATGAATAATTCAGTGAAGTAAATAATGCATCATGTCAAATTTCACATCAGAGGATAATAAAACTATTAGCCTTAGAGATGTAGATAAATAAAGCCTCCATTAAACTGATTGAATAATGGCGGGATTTAGCTGAGGGTGTTTCTCCCTCCTAATCAGAACATTTATTAGTCGAGCATTGAAATCTGTCCTGTCTCCTGGCTGGATGAGGTGAAATGGACACACTGGTTGGCCTGAGCAGAAACCTCCTCGGGGGGGGGTCGGCTGGAAGGTTTACTGCCGTGCTCTGGTTGGCTTCCAGTTAGGATCCCGATATGTGCAGGACTGTGCTGCATTTTTTATTTTTTTTTACTTCTCAAATTAAAACAATGCAGTCAGTTTGACTGGCTCAGATTCTGAAAAATCTAAAAAAACGAACAGCTGCTTTTCTTAAATTTAATAAAGCAGATCTTCAGTCCTCGGCCGGCTGTCAATCAAAATACAAAACTGCAACAAAAAAAAAAGTGCTCTTAAACTGAAACAGAAGATGTTTTGGATTTTAATACAAATATAAAGAAAAGAAAATGCAGCAAAAAAAAAGACTGAACAGTTTAAAGTGGGTAAAGTTGCACAAGAAACGCAACTAAAAATGTCCTTATTACGTCAGGTCACGCTACTTTCAGATCAAATGCGGGCTGTACTGAACTAACTTTAGATAAAAGGGCTGCAGAGTTCACCAGTGAGTTCACCAGTGAGTTCACCAGTGAGTTCTCCAGTGAGTTCACCAGTGAGTTCACCAATTAGTTCACCGTAACAGCATCTGAACTCTAAGTCACTGATGACCAAAGGTCCTACCTGGTTCCGGGCCGTCTTCTCATGTCTCTTGTCTTGTTCTGTACTCTTACCATGCCCCCATGCATCGTAGCTTTAGGTCTAAGCTCTGCTGTATCTCTGCATCAGTCACGTCTGCTGCTCTTCTAAACCTTTTCAGGCTGCTATAAAATCCAGTTTTAACCTGGCAGTAACCTAACCTGACTCCGCCAGATGGATTTGCTCCGCATATCCATCTGGAAACCTTCCGTTGAAGTAATTTTGGGAAGGGGCGAAAATACTGGTTAGCTGATTGGCCTATGTTGGTGATAGACGGGCCAAATAAACCAATCAGATCAACGAAGCATATGACGTACTAACAGAGCGACAACGAAAACACAACCACAAGCCAGGCTACTCTTGCCGAAACCAGTTGGGAGAAGAGCAAAAACATCTTTTCCTCTGAGAAAAGCCTCCAGAGCAGCGTTTTGCTCTT
The DNA here is from genome assembly GCA_030533445.1 of Cyprinodon diabolis. NCBI lineage: Eukaryota > Metazoa > Chordata > Actinopteri > Cyprinodontiformes > Cyprinodontidae > Cyprinodon > Cyprinodon diabolis. The sequence continues at coordinate 49,782,532 of CM060065.1, forward strand.
CTTTCAGTGAAGAAATACTCTGTAATTCCGATAAAACTTGCTCGATAGCCACGCTAACGCTGGTTTCATCGGCTGAAGCCGCCATGTTCTTTAGACTGAACTGTCGCGCTTCTCGTTGTGTCACACCTCAACCCGCCTCAAAGCCAACGCTGATTGGACGTTCGTTTGGTGAACGGCTCCAAATTTTCTTTAACGGAGAGTCTCCAGACTGATCTGCGAGTGAAACCTTGAAAGCTTGCGAGATCAGGATGGTCTCACGAGGCTAGCAGTAACCTGGCAGGAGCCAGATTGAATGTGGGATGGCTGCCGTTCAGTCTGTCCGTTAAAAGGAGGGATGTTTAGTACAATACTTCGAGCTGATTGGGTGATGTGCCAGCTAGTACCCGCCTTCCATAAGATACTTTCAGTCAATCGCTTCTTGAGTGTTTTCACAACTAGCTTAGAAGCTGATAAATCAAACTTTTTCCAAAGAAAAGCACAGACATCCTTCCCATCTACAAATGCACAACGTGCTTCTCTCGGCTCGTTTTCTAAAAGAGAAATTGTCGTTGTTTTAGCTAAAACCGAGTCAATTGCAATATCGACAGGCGAGTCCTCCAGTGTAGCCATGTTTGTTATGCCCCAGAAAGGGCGTCATTCCTACATGTCCCGCCCCTAAAACACTGCTGGCATGTCATTGGTCCGACTCGCTGGTTGTTACGAGACGGATATATTAGCTAGAGTCTTTCAAGATGGACTTTTTGGCGAGACTGAAGACTCAGATTTCACAACAATCCAGCTTAAAGCGTAAGATTAATCCAGTTTTACAGTCGGGATAAATGTAGGACTGTGATCTACATCCTGTGAAACAGATTTAAGTCTTCTAAGTTTTGTTTGCAGTACAGCTCAGATTGGTCGTGTTTTTCTCTTAGTTAAAGTATTTTAAGGGAGCAATTATGGGCTTGTGGCCTATAAATTAACCTCAGCTTTAACTGTGTTAAAAACTAACCTCCTTGGTGACACAGTGCATGAGCAGCAGCCTATTGTTCTAAGGAAACGTAGCAGAGCTTTATTGTTTCTGTTTCCTCTCCATATCAAGCCTTCTCTGTGTGTTTGTGGTCCATAATCACAGCTCTGGGCTGTTCCTACATTCTTCGTTTCTAACGGATCTTACTCTGGGTAGATCTTTGTTGTGCTCCTCATGTGCAATAAAGTCTTAATTGTGTTCCACCCATCAAAAGCAAACCAGCAGAAGTTATCATATATCACGCTTCTCCAGGGGCCGAGCTTGCAGATGAGGATTAAACCCAGCCTATATACTTGACTAAATGGCATCATGTCTGAGGTGTGATCCATATCAATTGTGGCTGGCGGCTCGGAGGAGATGAAAGCTGGAGATATTACACATTCAAGGGCTTCATGGACATTTTTTCCTCCGCCTATATATTCCATCTGTTTTAGTTGCTTGACTGATAAGGCAAAGCTAGAAGAAAGCAGAGGGAGAGGATAAGACTTTAGAGGTATGACAATTGCTAGAATAAATCCACGTATCTGCGGAAGGAACAAAGGAAATATTTTTTTCCCAGTATTTGAGTTTCTTCACTGTCTCCTGTTTCATTGTAGATAACATGTTTTACTTTGTGTCAGATTAAACTTCTCTGTTTCTAAGAAACGGGGCACAGCTTAAAGCATTTGACTGGCAGTAGGGGTCCTGTCAGAGGTTCACCTCCAGTCGTCGTGGTCATCAATGCAATGCTTTTTTACGGCTTTTAAGAAGTACAATTATAAACATCCTGCTTTCTAATTGAATGAAGACTCATCTTAGTGGACTTAAAGTTGTAGGGAAGTCATATTTAAATGTCAAATCATTCTGGCTTAAACATGTATATAAATGTACTCTTTATTAGACTATATTGTCCTAAAATTTAGAAAATACATTTTTTTAAAAGAAATCCTGTCTTAAAATCTGTTGTTTTTTTCCGTCATCTTCTGCAGGCCAGTTAGTTCTACGTCAGCCTGAACACCTAAATTCGCCCAATCATGTATCAACGGTCATCTGTCAATCATATTTTTTCAGTCATAGCATCTTGATTCATACGTCACATCTAATATACGTAACGGTTAAAATAAGAAATCAGAATCATTTCCTTTCCCATTGAGTTGCGTCCCAGTGTTCACGGGGATGGACGTCTGTGTCTTCAGCAGGCGTAGAGCTAACAGAACTGGCAGCGTTGCGAGGCAAGGGCTCAAACATGTACGGCTGGAAGCCTTCTACACCAAACCAAGCTTCTGCCGCCCTGGCGTCCTCTTCCACAACATCTTGGTCCCCGCTTTCCTCCTCTAAATAAAAAATGGATGACGGAGGAGACTCATCCACGACCTCCGACACTAAACTCTCCTCCTCTTGCATGTTTCCGCTGTCCATAGCGTTCCTTGACAGAATAGTTTCTAAGTCACCAATTTAGTACTACTTGGTCCCAATGGAATTTCCCATTGGGAACCTGCTAGCACTAAGTTGCTAACTGGTTAGCAAGATGCTTCACAACAATCCCGCCCTCTTGATAAACGACCAATCACATTCACTTTATTCACTTGTGTAAAGTCGGGCACCACTCGGGAGAATTGGGAACTGGAACCGTTGGAACACCCTACAACTTTAAGGCTGACAGATTTCCGTTCTTGGTGGACGTATTTATTCCTCCATTTCAATACATTAACACCGCTTAATTTGATGTATATAAGGGGATTTTATGTGATCCAAACATAAATTAATAGCAAGAAAGGTTTATTTGCACAATTCAGTACATGGAATTCAAAGTGCTTTACATCAAGTAGATAATAAAACAAAACAAAAATAAAGCAAGCAGCATGTTTCCGCTGTCCATAGAGAACAACTAATTATTTTGCAGACGTCTTGTCATCTTGTTTCTTCATTTTTCCATCCACTCTTCATTGCACCACTGTACCTCAAACAAGATGCCGCCATCAAACCCTCCAAGTGTATACATGGTTCTTTAGCCTCATCTTGGAATTCTTTATGTAATCATGGTCTAAATTTACTCCAAATCATGTTGTTAAAAACATGTCCCATGTCTTCAGTATGTTTATTTGATGTGAAGCAGAAAAAGTGGGGCAGTGAGTTGGAATCAAGCACTTCATTTGTTGCAAAGATCCCTGGAGAGATCCCAGTATAAAACCAAGCGGCACACCAGCCCATCAATGTGATCTGACCCACAGTCTCCTAATTCATAACTTAAAAGCCTGAAGCTACACCTTCATATTTTCCAGATTCTGTCTTTTCTCTCTAGTTCCCAAGATCATACTAGGATAACATGTCCTTGTAAACATATCCTATATCTGAACAGTCCTTGAAACAAATTTCCTACTATATTCCACTGATTTCCTTACACATCATAAAGTCAAAAACAATAAATAATTTAATATCTAAGCATGCTAACATGTCTATATGGGGTTAAATTAATTCACAGGGGAGTAAATACCTATGAAGTTTGAAGTATTTGAAGTATGAAGTTGGGCTTCAAAGTTTTTCTTTTAGAGATTTATTTGTTGCTTTTTTTTGTACGGTGCCCTCATATCCAGGTATTGGGAGAGTTGCCTCATTGTAAGTAGTAGGTCTGGTCTTCCAGCATGTGTAGCTTATAGAAGCCCTAAAGCCTTAATAGTCTTGGGTCATTTTCTTGGACATTCACGCCAATTTCCATCAGGGTGAAAGTTAAGAGAGCACAAATTCCAGAGATTCTGTGAAAAAATTTTACCTTAGGCTGTGATTTGAAATTACACAAGTGTTGTGCATATTAATTTAGTATTATACATACAGTATTATGCGTCATCTTTTTTTTTCATAAATGTAAGAATTTTGTTAGAGAAGCTTACATTTTTAGGAAAAAGAAGGCCAACTGTGTGTTTGTTAAAAGCTGCTCCAATATTTACTGGAGTCGTTTTTCCGTCACCTATCAGACTCCAGTTTGGTCCATTTCATCGCACTATGCAAAAGTTTTATTTTCAATCCCATGTGTTGAGTTTGTGATAAAAAAAAAACATTCACCCGTTCTTTCACTCGTGTCGATGCCGGAGGAGAGTCAACAAAATAAGTGGCAAAATAAGCATCATGCTTACATTGTAAATTGATTCGTCATGAGCTGACTAATGGAGCCTTCAGATCAGTTTGCAGAGATCGGTGTTGAGATACATGTGACCAATCACTTGTACCCCCCCTGAACCCCCACCCCCCCTCTGAAGTTTGGAGGTTCCAACAGGACATTTTGAAACGGCTAACGTTATGCTTTGGGAAAGTCCTGACCAAGATGTTCTGAAAACACGTGAACACAGTTTAGGAGGAGCGTCTGTGATAAGAACCACATCAGATGAGCTCTACTTGCCTTAAATCTGCTTAGAATTCCTGCAGGATCAATACCAGAGGCCTGCTGGTGGATACAAAATCCTTTTTAAGCTGATTCTGGTGTGTCTGTCTCTATAGATTGGAGAAAAAAAATGTATATTAACATGCATTTACATTGTTTGTTGTTAAATCATACCCCACCCCTGCAGACAGAGCCTATTATTAAAATCCTGATCCATACAGGTCTGATTTGAAGTCTTTGTCAATAGAAAATCAGCATCAGCTTCTTTGTATGGAGCGTGATTTCTCCCAGTTGGGAAGCAGACTGAAAATAAGCCGCACCATTGAACTTGCAGCCTTTGCCTCTATGAATTCAGCATCTAAACTAGTTTCCCCTGTGAGCAAAAACTGGCTCCTGTCAGGTCGGAAGCATATTTTATCAAGATTGTCAGAAGTTTTATCACAGCGAGAATATTTCACAACTGCTTGGAGAGGCTGCGGTGCAATTTTCTATAAGCCTGGCCTCTGATGGGAGCAGGCACCACCCAGCATGCAGCCAAACCAACAAAGGCCCTCATGCTGGGTTTGACTTTTTTCTTTCATTGTTTTTGTCGCCGAGCTTCCAATGAAATTGATAAAGAATATTAAGTCGACTTTCTCTGTGGGATGTTTGTAAACCTTTGTGTGTTTTTTCCTGTAATATAATCAAAATACTCTTCCTGTCACCATTTGGAAAGAAAGTCATACCCTGTAGACATTATAAATGAACGTATTATGCACATTAATGGGTAACCACACTGCAATATCTAAATCTACATAAGTAATTTTTTCTTAAAATTCGTGCATTTTTTCTTGAATTCTTGAATTCAGACTAAAACCAGTCAAAGACCTGTGAGCATTAGAGCACAGTAAATGCGTCAACTGTTTTCCTTAAACTCACCAGCTGGTTCTGATGTTTATTACATTATTTATTTTAGTTTTTACCAAGTCAATTCAATTCAGTTTATTTCTATAGCGCCAATTCACAACACATGTCATCTCAAGTCACTTTACAGTTCGACCTCTTTAAGGAAAACCAGTTGATTGCCTCGACTCATTGACTCAAATACAATCCCTCACACTAAGCATGCTTGTAGCGACAGTGGAGAGAAAAAATTCCCTTTTAACAGGAAGAAACCTCCAGCAGAACCAGTCAAATTGATTCGAAGTTTTGTATTTAAAGCTACAGTGTGTAATAATTACAGGGATATACAGTCAGAAATGTAATATATTATACATAACTATGTTATTTATCATCATCTACGAGCTCCGCCTCTTACCTTAATATTTGCGTTGCCTTAGAATTCGTTATTTATAATTACATAGGAGCGGGTCTCGCAGCCATGGAGGCAGACATCTTTGCGCTACGGCAGCGCAGAGCCAACAAACTAGCGATTGCGAGATCGCCAAAACGTCACAACGATGTAGAAAAAATAACGGGTATATTTATTATCTTAAGTCTACATGAAATCTATACCCTACACAATGAAATACTATCTGTAAAATTATCTATGTAAACAAACCTCATCACTTGAGAAGGTAGGTGATGCGGACGTCGTGGAAGACATTTTGTCCCGTAACGCTCGCCGTACTGTTGGGGGGGAGAAGCGGTGGGGGGGAGATGTTCATGTTGCTGCAGTCTGCAGTCTGACCGCTAGATGTCGCTAAAAGTTACACACTGTAGCTTTAAAGAAAACCAGTTGATTACATCGACTCATTGACTCTTCAGCAATCCTCACACTATACTTGTAGTGACAGTGGAGAGGAAAAATTCCCTTTTAACAGGGCCTCCAGCAGAACCAGGCTCAGTGTGAGCGACCATCTGCTGAGGCAGAAAGAAGCAGAGACACAAAAAGCAGCTGTAAAAGGCGGCCGTGTCCAGCACCGAGCCAGCCCCCATGCCAGAGGATGAAGAGAGCACATCCAGTTAGTCACAGTCAGAGAAACAGGACTACACTGAAAAACAGGCCGATCTCCAGCATCTAGAAACAAAGGTGTTGATGGCAGCAGCACAGCTGATATTTCTCTCCAGGATGGAGTCACAGCCAAACAGGAACAGACCAGATGAAGCTACTATGAGAAAAAGCAGAGAGAGCAGAACGTTAGAGATTGAACTAACAGATTCTGCAGAGTGGGAGAATAGAGGTGAGAGAGAATTGAGGAGGTAAGTGAGGCCTTTTGCCAATGGGGCGAGACAATTTACATTTAAAATAAGAAAAAACAATTCCATTGTCTTATTTCAAGTCCATATTGTCTAATTATCTTATTCTAAGAGTAAAAATACACTGGAAAAACGATCTAGAAATAAGTAAAAACTTCTTAAATTAAGTGTATTACCCTTAATTTGAGTAGGTTAATGAGATAGTTTGCCAATGGAATGAGTATTTTTACTCTTAAAATAAGATAATTAGATAATATGCACTTGAAATAAGACAATGCAATTGTTTTTTCTTATTTTAAGTGTAATTTGTCTTGTTCCATTGGGAAAATGTCTCTTTTACCTCCTCAATCAAGAAAAATTCACTTATTTTAAGAAAAAATTACTTAGCCAGATTTCGATTTTTTCCAGTGTACTCATTCCGTTGGCAAACTATCTCATTTACCAACTCAAACAAAGGGTAAATATGCTTAATTTATGACATTTTTACTTATTTGTAGATCATTTTTCCAGTGTAAGACACAGAGTTAAGTCGTTGAACATGCCTCTGGGTGTGGCTGAAAAAGGATCATTTGTTTCTCTGCTGTCATAGAGCTGTTTTCCACGGCTGTTGTGCGGCCATACTCTGGTGTGGCTTCAAAAATCCAATGTCACCAGATAATCATCCTCTGTGGGCCAACATCTAATGGCGTTTTTGGAGCTACCTTTTACCTCAAAACCATTTTTACAGGACAGCGTGATAGGAAAGACCACTTAGTCCTGACAGTGTTTGGGAATAATTGAGATGGATTTTCACAAGCTTGTGCACTTGTGACAGTGGAACAACCTGCCAGAGACACAGGCTGTAAATGTTGAAATCTTTTATGGAAACAACAAACAGCAAAGCGGGCTGGATGACCAGTGGGTTGGAAACAAGACAGCAGCATCAACCAATAAGGCGAATCTGCAGCATAAACTGCAAAAAATTAAAATCTAAGTAATCAAGTTTTTTCCTAAAATAAGTGCATTTTTTCTTGAATTGAGCAGGTAAGTGAGACACTTGGCCAATAGAATAAGACAATTTACAATTAAAATAAGAATAAAACAACTGATGTCTCTTATTTCAAGTGCATAATATCTAATTATCTTATTTTAAGGGCAAAAATACTCGTTTGATTGGCAGATAATCTTACTTTGCTGCTCAAATTAAGGTTATATACACTTATTTTCAGACATTTTGAATTATTTTCAGAATAGACAGCTACACAGCAAAAAAGATCTAGAAATGAGCACAAATGTATTTACCATTAATTTAAGCAGGTAAATAAGATAATTTGCCAATAGAATGAGTATTTTTACTCTTAAAATAAGATAATTAGATAATATTCATTTAAATGAGACAAGGTAATTGTTTTTGCTTATTTTAAATGTAAATGGTCTTGTTCCATTGGCAAAGTCTCTCACTTACCTCCTCAGTTCAAGAAAAAATGCTCTTATTGCAAGACAAAATAGCTTATTTAGATTAAAATATTTTTGCAGTGCACTGCAAAAACAATCTAGAAATAAGTGAAGATTTCTTAAATTAAGTGAATTTAACCTTAATTTGAGTAGATAAATAAGAGGATTTGCCAATGGTATGAGTATTTTTACTCTTAAAATAAGATAAGATAAAAATGCACTTGAAACAAGACAATGCAGTTGTTTTTTTCTTATTTTAAATGTATATTGTCTTGTTCCATTGGCAAAGTGTCTCATTTACTCCCTCAATCCAATAAAAAAGCAGTTATTTTAAGAAAAAATGACTTATCTAGATTTTGATTTTTTCCAGTGTGTTTTCACTTTTCAGCTTCAGATTGAAAACTTGGAATAAAATAGATCTTACAGTTTAATAGGAAGAGTTGCAGGAAGTTTTCCTGCTCCTTTTTTATTTTTTTTTTATAGAAATTCTCTTTCCACAGATTTTAAGTAGGACATCAGAAAAGCACTGAAGATGACTTCTTTTCATTTTTGAGAACATGAATGCCTTAAATTAAGCATTTTTTCTCTGGCCTTTCCCTCAGTCTGGACAAATTAGGTGTGATTGTTTATTAGTGCTGCTGAAGATGAGCTATAACCATCTAAGGTCAAAAGGTCTCGCTGATGGTAGAATTCTCTTTAGTGAAGCACGTCTTTCTTCCAGCTTTCTTGTTTTCCTACAATTTCTTTTCTGCTTTTAGTATTTTCTCTTTCATGTCTTTTTTTGCTTCTGAATCTCAGCCCTCACACCTTTGCCGGCTCAGTTAGACACTTAGCTTTCATGTTATGTTGGCAGAGAGACTTGAGATGGGTTGAAATAAAACCAAAAGTGAAGGAAAAAAGAAAAGGGACGAAGTAAAAGGTGTTTTTTCTGATGATTATCCGTGTCCTAAGTTGGCAAAAGATGTTGTGTGCAGAGCCGTCTAGTTGGCTCTTCATCACTGAGGTCCAGTGTTTTGGTCTCCAGGCAGGAGGAAGGCACATGGCTGTCCTCAGCTTTCACAAGCTGTTAGGAACAAACTTGCATTCTTCTCCTTCTGCACAAAAATATGCTATTCAATACTCATCAGCAAGAATAAAGTGACATGCAGACGATGGGATAAGAAAGTTAAGCAAGAGGATTAGGGCCACTGAAAAAATAAAAAAAAGTTAGCTGATTTTTAAATCTTATTTCAGTTTAGTATGGGGAAAAAAGTCAGAATTCTGACTTTTTTCTCAGAATTCTGACTTCTTTTATGGTCAGAATTCAGTCATAATTCTGAGACGAAAGTCGGAATTCTGAGATTAAGGTCAGAATTCTGAGGATAAGTTAGAATCCTGAGACTAAAGTCAGAATTCTGAGATTAAAGTCAGAATTCTGAGATTAAAGTCAGAATTCTGAGGATTAAGTCAGAATTCTGAGACTAAAGTCAGAATTCTGAGACTAAAGTCAGAATCCTGAGACTAAAGTCAGAATTCTGAGACTAAAGTCAGAATTCTGAGATTAAAGTCAGAATTCTGAGGATAAGTCAGAATCCTGAGACTAAAGTCAGAATTCTGAGACTAAAGTCAGAATTCTGAGATTAAGGTCAGAATTCTGAGATTAAGGTCAGAATTCTGAGATTAAAGTCAGAATCCTGAGACTAAAGTCAGAATTCTGAGACTAAAGTCAGAATTCTGAGACTAAAGTCAGAATTCTGAGATTAAGGTCAGAATTCTGAGATTAAGGTCAGAATTCTGAGATTAAAGTCAGAATCCTGAGACTAAAGTCAGAATTCTGAGACTAAAGTCAGAATTCTGAGACTAAAGTCAGAATTCTGAGATTAAGGTCAGAATTCTGAGATTAAGGTCAGAATTCTGAGATTAAAGTCAGAATCCTGAGATTAAAGTCAGAATTCTGAGAATAAAGTCGGAATTCTGAGATTAAGGTCAGAATTCTGAGGATAAGTTAGAATCCTGAGACTAAAGTCAGAATTCTGAGACTAAAGTCAGAATTCTGAGATTAAGGTCAGAATTCTGAGATTAAGGTCAGAATTCTGAGATTAAAGTCAGAATCCTGAGACTAAAGTCAGAATTCTGAGACTAAAGTCAGAATTCTGAGATTAAGGTCAGAATTCTGAGATTAAGGTCAGAATTCTGAGATTAAAGTCAGAATCCTGAGACTAAAGTCAGAATTCTGAGACTAAAGTCAGAATTCTGAGATTAAAGTCAGAATTCTGAGATTAAAGTCAGAATCCTGAGACTAAAGTCAGAATCCTGAGACTAAAGTCAGAATTCTGAGATTAAAGTCAGAATTCTGAGATTAAAGTCAGAATCCTGAGACTAAAGTCAGAATTCTGAGACTAAAGTCAGAATTCTGAGACTAAAGTCAGAATTCTGAGGATAAGTCAGAATCCTGAGACTAAAGTCAGAATTCTGAGGATAAGTCAGAATCCTGAGACTAAAGTCAGAATCCTGAGACTAAAGTCAGAATTCTGAGGATAAGTCAGAATCCTGAGACTAAAGTCAGAATCCTGAGACTAAAGTCAGAATTCTGAGATTAAAGTCAGAATTCTGAGGATTAAGTCAGAATTCTGAGGACTAAAGTCAGAATTCTGAGACTAAAGTCAGAATCCTGAGACTAAAGTCAGAATTCTGAGACTAAAGTCAGAATTCTGAGATTAAAGTCAGAATTCTGAGGATAAGTCAGAATCCTGAGACTAAAGTCAGAATTCTGAGACTAAAGTCAGAATTCTGAGATTAAGGTCAGAATTCTGAGATTAAGGTCAGAATTCTGAGATTAAAGTCAGAATCCTGAGACTAAAGTCAGAATTCTGAGACTAAAGTCAGAATTCTGAGACTAAAGTCAGAATTCTGAGATTAAGGTCAGAATTCTGAGATTAAGGTCAGAATTCTGAGATTAAAGTCAGAATCCTGAGACTAAAGTCAGAATTCTGAGACTAAAGTCAGAATTCTGAGACTAAAGTCAGAATTCTGAGATTAAGGTCAGAATTCTGAGATTAAGGTCAGAATTCTGAGATTAAAGTCAGAATCCTGAGATTAAAGTCAGAATTCTGAGAATAAAGTCGGAATTCTGAGATTAAGGTCAGAATTCTGAGGATAAGTTAGAATCCTGAGACTAAAGTCAGAATTCTGAGACTAAAGTCAGAATTCTGAGATTAAGGTCAGAATTCTGAGATTAAGGTCAGAATTCTGAGATTAAAGTCAGAATCCTGAGACTAAAGTCAGAATTCTGAGACTAAAGTCAGAATTCTGAGATTAAGGTCAGAATTCTGAGATTAAGGTCAGAATTCTGAGATTAAAGTCAGAATCCTGAGACTAAAGTCAGAATTCTGAGACTAAAGTCAGAATTCTGAGATTAAAGTCAGAATTCTGAGATTAAAGTCAGAATCCTGAGACTAAAGTCAGAATCCTGAGACTAAAGTCAGAATTCTGAGATTAAAGTCAGAATTCTGAGATTAAAGTCAGAATCCTGAGACTAAAGTCAGAATTCTGAGACTAAAGTCAGAATTCTGAGACTAAAGTCAGAATTCTGAGGATAAGTCAGAATCCTGAGACTAAAGTCAGAATCCTGAGACTAAAGTCAGAATTCTGAGGATAAGTCAGAATCCTGAGACTAAAGTCAGAATCCTGAGACTAAAGTCAGAATTCTGAGACTAAAGTCAGAATTCTGAGGATAAGTCAGAATCCTGAGACTAAAGTCAGAATCCTGAGACTAAAGTCAGAATTCTGAGATTAAGGTCAGAATTCTGAGATTAAAGTCAGAATTCTGAGATTAAGGTCAGAATTCTGACTTTAATGTCAGAATTCTGAGAGAGAAAAAAAGTCAGAATTCTGACTTTAATCTCAGAATTCTGAGAAAAGTCAGAATCCTGAGATTAAAGTCAGAATTCTGAGAATAAAGTCGGAATTCTGAGATTAAGGTCAGAATTCTGAGGATAAGTTAGAATCCTGAGACTAAAGTCAGAATTCTGAGATTAAAGTCAGAATTCTGAGACTAAAGTCAGAATTCTGAGACTAAAGTCAGAATTCTGAGATTAAGGTCAGAATTCTGAGATTAAGGTCAGAATTCTGAGATTAAAGTCAGAATCCTGAGACTAAAGTCAGAATTCTGAGACTAAAGTCAGAATTCTGAGATTAAGGTCAGAATTCTGAGATTAAGGTCAGAATTCTGAGATTAAAGTCAGAATCCTGAGACTAAAGTCAGAATCCTGAGACTAAAGTCAGAATTCTGAGACTAAAGTCAGAATTCTGAGACTAAAGTCAGAATTCTGAGATTAAAGTCAGAATTCTGAGATTAAAGTCAGAATCCTGAGACTAAAGTCAGAATCCTGAGACTAAAGTCAGAATCCTGAGACTAAAGTCAGAATTCTGAGATTAAAGTCAGAATTCTGAGGATAAGTCAGAATCCTGAGACTAAAGTCAGAATTCTGAGACTAAAGTCAGAATTCTGAGACTAAAGTCAGAATTCTGAGGATAAGTCAGAATCCTGAGACTAAAGTCAGAATTCTGAGACTAAAGTCAGAATTCTGAGATTAAGGTCAGAATTCTGAGATTAAGGTCAGAATTCTGAGATTAAAGTCAGAATCCTGAGACTAAAGTCAGAATTCTGAGACTAAAGTCAGAATTCTGAGACTAAAGTCAGAATTCTGAGATTAAGGTCAGAATTCTGAGATTAAAGTCAGAATCCTGAGACTAAAGTCAGAATTCTGAGACTAAAGTCAGAATTCTGAGATTAAGGTCAGAATTCTGAGATTAAGGTCAGAATCCTGAGACTAAAGTCAGAATCCTGAGACTAAAGTCAGAATTCTGAGATTAAAGTCAGAATTCTGAGATTAAAGTCAGAATCCTGAGACTAAAGTCAGAATTCTGAGACTAAAGTCAGAATTCTGAGACTAAAGTCAGAATTCTGAGGATAAGTCAGAATCCTGAGACTAAAGTCAGAATTCTGAGGATAAGTCAGAATCCTGAGACTAAAGTCAGAATCCTGAGACTAAAGTCAGAATTCTGAGGATAAGTCAGAATCCTGAGACTAAAGTCAGAATCCTGAGACTAAAGTCAGAATTCTGAGGATAAGTCAGAATCCTGAGACTAAAGTCAGAATCCTGAGACTAAAGTCAGAATCCTGAGACTAAAGTCAGAATTCTGAGACTAAAGTCAGAATTCTGAGATTAAGGTCAGAATCTGAGATTAAAGTCAGAATTCTGAGATTAAGGTCAGAATTCTGACTTTAATGTCAGAATTCTGAGAGAGAAAAAAAGTCAGAATTCTGACTTTAATCTCAGAATTCTGAGAAAAGTCAGAATCCTGAGATTAAAGTCAGAATTCTGAGATAAAGTCGGAATTCTGAGATTAAGGTCAGAATTCTGAGGATAAGTTAGAATCCTGAGACTAAAGTCAGAATTCTGAGATTAAAGTCAGAATTCTGAGACTAAAGTCAGAATTCTGAGACTAAAGTCAGAATTCTGAGATTAAGGTCAGAATTCTGAGATTAAGGTCAGAATTCTGAGATTAAAGTCAGAATCCTGAGACTAAAGTCAGAATTCTGAGACTAAAGTCAGAATTCTGAGATTAAGGTCAGAATTCTGAGATTAAGGTCAGAATTCTGAGATTAAAGTCAGAATCCTGAGACTAAAGTCAGAATTCTGAGACTAAAGTCAGAATTCTGAGATTAAAGTCAGAATTCTGAGATTAAAGTCAGAATCCTGAGACTAAAGTCAGAATCCTGAGACTAAAGTCAGAATTCTGAGATTAAAGTCAGAATTCTGAGGATAAGTCAGAATCCTGAGACTAAAGTCAGAATTCTGAGACTAAAGTCAGAATTCTGAGACTAAAAGTCAGAATTCTGAGGATAAGTCAGAATCCTGAGACTAAAGTCAGAATTCTGAGACTAAAGTCAGAATTCTGAGACTAAAGTCAGAATTCTGAGATTAAGGTCAGAATTCTGAGATTAAAGTCAGAATCCTGAGACTAAAGTCAGAATTCTGAGACTAAAGTCAGAATTCTGAGACTAAAGTCAGAATTCTGAGATTAAGGTCAGAATTCTGAGATTAAAGTCAGAATCCTGAGACTAAAGTCAGAATTCTGAGACTAAAGTCAGAATTCTGAGATTAAGGTCAGAATTCTGAGATTAAGGTCAGAATTCTGAGATTAAAGTCAGAATCCTGAGACTAAAGTCAGAATTCTGAGACTAAAGTCAGAATTCTGAGACTAAAGTCAGAATTCTGAGATTAAAGTCAGAATCCTGAGACTAAAGTCAGAATCCTGAGACTAAAGTCAGAATCCTGAGACTAAAGTCAGAATCCTGAGACTAAAGTCAGAATTCTGAGATTAAAGTCAGAATCCTGAGACTAAAGTCAGAATTCTGAGACTAAAGTCAGAATTCTGAGACTAAAGTCAGAATTCTGAGGATAAGTCAGAATCCTGAGACTAAAGTCAGAATTCTGAGGATAAGTCAGAATCCTGAGACTAAAGTCAGAATCCTGAGACTAAAGTCAGAATTCTGAGGATAAGTCAGAATCCTGAGACTAAAGTCAGAATCCTGAGACTAAAGTCAGAATTCTGAGGATAAGTCAGAATCCTGAGACTAAAGTCAGAATCCTGAGACTAAAGTCAGAATTCTGAGACTAAAGTCAGAATTCTGAGGATAAGTCAGAATCCTGAGACTAAAGTCAGAATCCTGAGACTAAAGTCAGAATTCTGAGATTAAAGTCAGAATTCTGAGATTAAAGTCAGAATCCTGAGACTAAAGTCAGAATTCTGAGACTAAAGTCAGAATTCTGAGACTAAAGTCAGAATTCTGAGGATAAGTCAGAATCCTGAGACTAAAGTCAGAATTCTGAGGATAAGTCAGAATCCTGAGACTAAAGTCAGAATCCTGAGACTAAAGTCAGAATTCTGAGGATAAGTCAGAATCCTGAGACTAAAGTCAGAATCCTGAGACTAAAGTCAGAATTCTGAGGATAAGTCAGAATCCTGAGACTAAAGTCAGAATCCTGAGACTAAAGTCAGAATTCTGAGACTAAAGTCAGAATTCTGAGGATAAGTCAGAATCCTGAGACTAAAGTCAGAATCCTGAGACTAAAGTCAGAATTCTGAGATTAAGGTCAGAATTCTGAGATTAAAGTCAGAATTCTGAGATTAAGGTCAGAATTCTGACTTTAATGTCAGAATTCTGAGAGAGAAAAAAAGTCAGAATTCTGACTTTAATCTCAGAATTCTGAGAAAAGTCAGAATCCTGAGATTAAAGTCAGAATTCTGAGAATAAAGTCGGAATTCTGAGATTAAGGTCAGAATTCTGAGGATAAGTTAGAATCCTGAGACTAAAGTCAGAATTCTGAGATTAAAGTCAGAATTCTGAGACTAAAGTCAGAATTCTGAGACTAAAGTCAGAATTCTGAGATTAAGGTCAGAATTCTGAGATTAAGGTCAGAATTCTGAGATTAAAGTCAGAATCCTGAGACTAAAGTCAGAATTCTGAGACTAAAGTCAGAATTCTGAGATTAAGGTCAGAATTCTGAGATTAAGGTCAGAATTCTGAGATTAAAGTCAGAATCCTGAGACTAAAGTCAGAATTCTGAGACTAAAGTCAGAATTCTGAGATTAAAGTCAGAATTCTGAGATTAAAGTCAGAATCCTGAGACTAAAGTCAGAATCCTGAGACTAAAGTCAGAATTCTGAGATTAAAGTCAGAATTCTGAGGATAAGTCAGAATCCTGAGACTAAAGTCAGAATTCTGAGACTAAAGTCAGAATTCTGAGACTAAAGTCAGAATTCTGAGGATAAGTCAGAATCCTGAGACTAAAGTCAGAATTCTGAGGATAAGTCAGAATCCTGAGACTAAAGTCAGAATCCTGAGACTAAAGTCAGAATTCTGAGGATAAGTCAGAATCCTGAGACTAAAGTCAGAATCCTGAGACTAAAGTCAGAATTCTGAGACTAAAGTCAGAATTCTGAGGATAAGTCAGAATCCTGAGACTAAAGTCAGAATCCTGAGACTAAAGTCAGAATTCTGAGATTAAGGTCAGAATTCTGAGATTAAGGTCAGAATTCTGAGATTAAGGTCAGAATTCTGACTTTAATGTCAGAATTCTGAGAGAGAAAAAAAGTCAGAATTCTGACTTTAATCTCAGAATTCTGAGAAAAGTCAGAATCCTGAGATTAAAGTCAGAATTCTGAGAATAAAGTCAGAATTCTGAGAGAAAAAAAAGTCAGAATTCTGACTTTAATCTCAGAATTCTGTGAAAAGTCAGAATCCTGAGATTAAAGTCAGAATTCTGAGATTAAAGTCAGAATTCTGACTTTTTTTCCCAAATTAAACTGAGATAAAATTTAAAAGTCAGTTTACTTTTTTTTTCCCAGTGACCCTAATCCTCTTCCGTAGAAAGTTTTTGCCACCCTACATATTCCTTCAATTTCTTTTTCCTTACACATGGTTTGCCTCTTAACGAGACATCTGCGCTGAGCCTCGCTGAATTGTTTAAATTCATCAATAATGGACGATAATATGGGGTCAATCATCCACCCCCCCTCCCCTCCTTGCTGTGTTAATACCCTGTACAGTGAACAATATAAATATGATTTGCTCTGGTTTTGTTTAAAATTAATGTTTAAAATTCCCACATGCTCGTCCCGTTAGCTATCTTTTTCTGCTCATGCAAACTTTCAGGCGTATATCTGTGGTGAGCTATGGTTTCAGTCATTGAAACTCACCTTTCTCACCACGGTTCTTTGAAAATGGCCGAGGATCGTAAGAGAAAAAGTATCTATGAAGTGTATGAGAGGAAAGGAAAGGCCTCAGAAGAGGCAGGTACACCCCGGAATGCTCGCAAAGCATTATGGGATTTCTGCTGTCGCCATAGGCTGGCGCTACCCGACAATACAAATGTTATTAAATATTTTTCTGAATTTACAGCAGGTGTTTAGCCTCCCTAGTATTCAATGATAAATCGCCACTGGACAGGGTTGGCCCCAACAGACTGAAAGTAAAGTCCTCTGTGAACCAGAAAGGATATTTATCCGATTTAATGAAAAAACAAGACAGAATTTCACTATCATGTATTTATTTTTCCATTCCTGTCACATGTTTAAATGTTAGTATTTAGTGCAAATACTAACCAGATATTTGACATTTGTGAAATTAGACCATTTCCTAAGACCAGGTGGTATTGACTGAGGTATATTATATACTGAGGTATATTGCTGTGAAATCAAATTATCTTTGAATATCAGACAAAGTTAATTGTAGTTACCACCTCGAACCAGTAGGGGGATCGGGGCATGAAATAAACGTGAATCTAATCAGTAGACGTGTCTTGTCAGTTTTATATTCGCCGTTTCTTCTTTCAGTCAGCAGACATTTTAAATTGTTTATACCCCATGTTAGATATATTTAAAAGTTTGAAAGAGTCTGTAAAATATAGAAATTAGTTTTGTATTTTTTTTTTTTAGGTCCAATAGTTTCTGGAAGAAGTTCAAACATTTTTTTGTGATATAGAATCCTTCCAGCTGTTTATACTTCCACAGAAGTGGTAAAACGTGATATAACAGAGAACAAAAGGTGCGCCTTCAACAGTAGGGAATACACTAAATCTGAGGTGTTCAACAGGGGGTCCGCGACCCCTAGGGGGTCCACGGAGGTACTGCATGGGGGTCGCAAAAGTTTTGGTTGATTCGACTTTTTTTATATTCCCCCTGCAGTTTTTTTCCACTAATTGAAATATCCTTAAATCCACATTAACATGAATCCAACAGACTGTAGTAAACAGATAAATGGAGGCAGAAGATGTCTTTCAGTCATCAATGCTCACCTTCAGCGACACACAGGAGCTCTTTCTAGCTGGGCACCGTTTCATTCACAACACCTGTCCCATCAACCAGGAAGCAGAAATACTTTAATAATCCCAGGGAGGGATTTCTTTAGTTACATTACTCCATATGTAATAGAGTGACTATAGGACCAGTTTGATAGAACACTATTTCATACAATATATATAATTAGTGGGTCCTCCCTCCATCATTCCCTCTGATTCATTGTTTGCACTGAGGCAACAAATGAATTTATATTCAGCTTTTCTTTCTGGTTAAAAGCAACATCCTATGATCTGTAGCAGCAGCACACTGTGGGTTTCTGCTGCACAGCTCTGAGATCTCAGTGGGTGAGTCGGATGAAATGCTCCCCAAGTAGAGGGGCATGACATCCCACTGATAAACATGCAATAACACTCAGCGGGGGAAGAAAGTGACGCATCAGAGGAGTCATGAATGGCTATGAAAGTGAATTAGTTGCTTATTTCACTTATGTCACACTCTTGCTTTTAATATTGTTCTGTTAACGCGCTCAGCTTCCAGGCGTCCTCGCAGTGTCGCTGTGTGTTTCTCAGTCTGTCTTTTAGCACCTTTTATCCGTCGCTCCTTCTGTCTCTTTAAATTTGCTCTACTTTTAGTGAATTTAAAATCTTGCTCCGAGCATCCACTCTGTAAACATGTTGGAAAGACATGCAGGAATTATAATAATCCAGCACTCAGTTGTTAAATGGAATAATTCAACTGACTGTTCTTTGATTTAACAGCAGATCATACACATGGCTGAGAGAGAGAGAAAGGTTAATGGAGAAATCATTGTCCTGCAAGAGTCATCAATCAGAGATAAGGTATGGGTCAAGAGAGGCCCCTGATTGGATGTTAGGGGAACAAACACGCCTCCTTAGCCTGTGCATTTAAACTAATGGGGAAAAATGGGGGGAAAACAGCAGGAAGTCAGAGATATTTATCCTTTTTTTTTAGCACTTTTGTTACATTTTCTTTGTGGAGTAAAAATGAGCACCCGGGAGATGATTTGCAAGGAAGAAAAAGTTTATTCCGCTCTGCAGAGGGGAGAGAGACACAGAACAGCTAAAGACAGCCCCCAGTGTGATTCTGACTAGGTCCTGCCCCACCTTTGCATTATAAAGACTCCTTACACACGAACATTCAGTCTTTCCAAGAGAAACACTTCATCAAAAGACATGAATATATGTTCAGATAAACATTTCAGACAACTGTTTTCCCTTCACACCAGAGACAGGACGTGAGGATCTTAAACACAATAAGGACCTGTTTATCTATGATTCCCCCTTATCTAACCTAGGGAGGAAACTCCTTTCAAATTTCCTTCCTTTCCCTACATCTCAGCATAAAGAATGGAACAAAGCCTCTGACTAATCACCCCTATTCAGAAAGAAAGAAAAGCACACTTAAATATTTAACCTTACTAAATTTCAAGGAAAAACCACAAATCACATGTTTATAATCAGACATTAAAAGCACAGGGGATCGGGGGCGCTGTGGAGCCGCAAATCGAGATGGCAGCTTAAAGTGGATGCTCCGTGTGACCTGCACCAAAACTTCGATAAAACCCAGGATTAGAAACGTAATTTGGACCTGAGGATGTAAAAATCGACCCTTCTTAAGGATTGTGATATTTTCACAAGAAAACGCGGTTCCCAAAAACCAACTAAAACTGATACTTCGGGAACAGATCAAGGCAAAGAAGGTGCCGCTAGCATTGATAGCATGTGTGACCTTAGTACGGTACTAGCTGAGCTTTGGTCGTTACATTCCGAGTTCGGTGGATTTGGAAATAAACTGGACAGTATAGATAACCGTATGGGTGAAATGACGAAGTCCATCGCCTCTCTGGAAAAAAACATAGCAGAGGTGAAGCAAAATGTTGCGGCTAATGCTACTAGACTGGAGGAAGCTGAAAATAGAATCGTGTCAGTGGAGGAACTTTTAGAAGTTAATACAGCTAGTCTGACCAAAGCCTTGAAGCGAATTTCCTACTTGGAGACGAAGACTGACGACTTGGAGAACCGAGGCCGAAGGAAGAATCTGCGCCTTTTTGGGCTCCGGGAGGGCGCTGAGGGACAGTGGCCTTTACTGAAGTTTATACGGGAGATGCTGCCGCGCTGGCTGGAGACCGATAGATCCTTCATCATTGAGAGAGCCCACCGCACCCTGGTACCTCCGAAGCCAAACCAGCACAGAGCCGTCCTCATTCGTTTCCTGAATTTCCAGGATCGGGAATTTGTTTTCCGCTCTACAAAACAATGCAATATTCGGCACGATGGGAATAAACTTTTCTTCGCTCAAGATCTTTCAGCAGAAACCATCCGACAGCGAGCTGAGTTTGATAACATCAGGAAGGCTTTCTCTGAAAAGGGAATGTTCCGCGGGTTTCATTATAATCCATGCAAAATGAGGGTCCTCCACAAGGGGAAGATACAGCTGTTCTCATCTCCTAAGGAAGCTGGGGATTTCCTCCGCACATACGCTGGAGAGAACTGACTGTTACTGGTGAGCGGTTCAGCTCCTGAACCACAAAATCAGCTGTTATAACTGATATCTGTTTCTCTTTTTCTCAGCTGACACAGTATCCGGTTAATTTTTGGTGTATGCATAAGCCATAGGTAGCTACGGAGTGTCTTTGTTTTGGCTTTTTTTTTTCCCCTTCTCTTATGCGGTTTAGTTCTATATGTTCATATAACACTTTTAATAAATACTTTTGTATTTCCTGGTTATGTATGTCACGTTAATACGAAATATCTTCGGTTAAACGCCTCTCAGAAGAGGGAATTTATGGTTATTTATGGGTTTGCTGTATTAATATTTTACTTTGGTGTATGGTTCACGGGCACCACTGTTGCTTTTGAAGTGGGTCTCATAGTTCAGCTACTCCTCTTATTAGTGGATTAGCAAAAGCCCCCATATATTAATCTGAGTAAGGGGGGGGGGGGGGGGGGGTTAAGGGTTATGTGTCACTTTCAGGGTTTTTTCCTTTTATTTAGTTATTTATTTTGTTTTACTCAAATCTGTGTGTATTTTCCGTTAACTCAGCATCAGGTTTTGTTATTAACATTCAAAGATACAACAAAGGATGGAACAAGTTAATACTCACATTTCTTACATAAAAATTACAAGTTGGAATGTGAGAGGTCTTCGGAAACAAACTAAACTGAAACAGGTTATAAACAGGATTAAGCAACTTAAATCAAAGATAATCCTTCTTCAAGAAACACATTTAACATATTGTGAGATAAAGTCTGTTTAAAATAGATGGCCGGGCCAGGTGATATATGCATCATATAATAATTATGCCAGAGGCGTAATTATTTTGATCCATAAAAGCATACCATTCCAAATTGTAAGAACAATAAAAGATTCAGCTGGTAGGTATATAATTGTACAGGGTAACATTTTCTCATTTACTTTAAATTTAGTGAGTTTATATGGTCCAAATGAAAATAAGCCAAAATTTTTTGAAGACCTGTTTCTTACTATATCTACTCTTGAAGGACTCTATGTAATCGGAGGAGATTTTAACTGCACTTTAAACCCGAATATTGACCGATCAGTTGGCCCAGATGCTTATAAAAATCAAACGAGAAAATTAATAAATCAATATATATTGGATATCAACTTGGTGGAAGTGTGGAGAGAACAAAATCCTGATAAAATAGAATTCTCTTGTCAATCAAGTTTACATAAGTCCCACTCACGTATAGACTACTTCCTTGTTTCAAGAGAACTTTTATCAATGATCACACAATGTCAATATGACAGCATAGTGATCAGTGATCATGCACCTATCTCATTGAATATTCACATAGAAAACTTTGTACATGGTACACCTCGTTGGCGGTTTCAAGTAAAATGGCTACAAGATCAAAACTTTATCAGATTGATAGGGGAGAAGATAGATACCTATTTTGAATTAAATACGAATCAGACTAGCGCTTCATTGAGATGGGAAGGATTCAAAGCATATATTCGAGGTGAAATTCTTAGCTATACAAGTACAAAAAACAAACAACAAATGAAGCGAATGGAAATTTTAGATAAACAAATAAAAGTCTTGGAATTAGACTTGAATACCAATGATGA